>VWZV01009142.1:18105-71305 GCA_013397155.1 Irena cyanogastra | reverse complement strand
TTACAAGAAAGGGCAAAGCAGAGTACCAGACAGAATAATAATTTCCCCAGCAGTGAATCACGGAATCTTAGAACGTTAAGGGTTGGAATAGACCTTATAGATCATCTAGTCCCAAACCCCCTGCTGTGGGCAGGGATACCTCTCATGAGACCAAGCTGTTCAAGCCTTATCCAGCCTGGCTTTGAGCACTGCCAGGTTTGGGGCATCCACAGCCTCCCTGGCTAGCCAGTGCCACTATCTCACCACCCTCACAGTAAAGAATTTTTTCCTAATTTCTAATGCAGATTTCCCCTTTTTTCGATTTTTACCCATGACTCCTTTTTCTATCACTACAATTCCTGATGAAGGGTCCCTCTCTGGCTTCCCTGTAGGTCCCCTTCGGAAACTGGGAGTTTGCTACTGGGTCTCCACAAAATTTTGTCCTCTCCAGGCTGGAGAAGAAAAGGATAAAATTGCAACCCCTTGTCTTTCACCCCAGTGGAGAACACAGAGCACGAGGGCTGCGTGAAACTGATGGTCAGAGCAGGGTGATTGGTGCAGCTGTGATAATAACACAACCAAAGATTGGGAAGAGGAACTGAAGCTGCTTTATCTCTGCTGCTTGTGCAAAGCAATTCCCCCCTGTGCAAGGGCCTGGTTCTAATAAAGACAGATAGCAACAAGGAATGGTTTCATTAACATGTGACTCTGTGGTAGATATGTTGTTTTGCCAAATGCTTCATCTCACAGCGAGCAAAGTCTTACTTTGATGATTACGTTGTCATCTGCTGTGAGGAAAGANTTACAAGAAAGGGCAAAGCAGAGTACCAGACAGAATAATAATTTCCCCAGCAGTGAATCACGGAATCTTAGAACGTTAAGGGTTGGAATAGACCTTATAGATCATCTAGTCCCAAACCCCCTGCTGTGGGCAGGGATACCTCTCATGAGACCAAGCTGTTCAAGCCTTATCCAGCCTGGCTTTGAGCACTGCCAGGTTTGGGGCATCCACAGCCTCCCTGGCTAGCCAGTGCCACTATCTCACCACCCTCACAGTAAAGAATTTTTTCCTAATTTCTAATGCAGATTTCCCCTTTTTTCGATTTTTACCCATGACTCCTTTTTCTATCACTACAATTCCTGATGAAGGGTCCCTCTCTGGCTTCCCTGTAGGTCCCCTTCGGAAACTGGGAGTTTGCTACTGGGTCTCCACAAAATTTTGTCCTCTCCAGGCTGGAGAAGAAAAGGATAAAATTGCAACCCCTTGTCTTTCACCCCAGTGGAGAACACAGAGCACGAGGGCTGCGTGAAACTGATGGTCAGAGCAGGGTGATTGGTGCAGCTGTGATAATAACACAACCAAAGATTGGGAAGAGGAACTGAAGCTGCTTTATCTCTGCTGCTTGTGCAAAGCAATTCCCCCCTGTGCAAGGGCCTGGTTCTAATAAAGACAGATAGCAACAAGGAATGGTTTCATTAACATGTGACTCTGTGGTAGATATGTTGTTTTGCCAAATGCTTCATCTCACAGCGAGCAAAGTCTTACTTTGATGATTACGTTGTCATCTGCTGTGAGGAAAGAGCAGCACACATGGCAGCTGGTGTCTGGCATAATAACCAGACAGTGAGCAGAAATGCTCCAGGGGGCTGCTGAGAGCAGAATATTCCAAATCACCTTTTGTAGGAGCTCATTGTCTCTTCACTGCATCTTCAGGGAGAGCCAAACAAGGCTGTAGTTACTGGAGTTAGTGTAGCTATGCCGTACGGGGAACGCCCTTGAGACAAAATTAAATCAAATTAAAAATCCTCCTCTTGCCACTGATTACCAGTGACTGAGAAGAAGCTGTCTCATGGTGTTGTTTTTTTTCAAACATGATGATTTTACTTGCATTTGTCACCAGTGCCAAGGTTTGGTCCTCCTGCTTCACATTGTGGTGTGGACTAAGAGTCACCTGTTTTCTGAGCTTTAGACAGGGGAAGAATTAATACTTCTGAATTCCAGGAGGGTCATAATACAATTGTACAATTGAGTGATGAATAAAAATTAGAACTTTAGCTGGTTTCCCACTCTACATTGCACAGAAAATCCTTTTATTTTTGTGATCCCAGTTTACTTTGTATCATGTGCTTAGCGCATTAACCTTTTAATCAGTCCTCACTCAGACACTTATTCCTATCAATAGTGAATAAAGCTGAAGTTTTAAGAAGTCAAAAATGTCTCGCAGACTAGTATTGGGTACTTGAGAAAAACCTGCAATACTTTTTGGACTTTGGTTTAATACTTCCGTGTTTTGCAGTAATTATTAAGAAGAGATTTTATATTATTTCAGACATTACTCACGTCATTACTGTCAAGGCAAAGATTGTGAGATGGAAAAATCTGTGCTGCTAAGTTCTCCAGAAGGTCTTCTGTTGTATCTTATCAGAACCCATGTTTGTGGGAAAAAAAAAAAAAGAAAAGAAAAAAATAAAAAAAAAAGAAAAAAGAAAAAGAAAGAGAAGAACCTTATGCTTCAGAGTTTAAGGCAAAGTGCAGTAGTTTACCACAAAGATAATGAAATGGATGATCTGTTGCGCAACATTTCCCAAGTTCCAGGGTTGCTCCCTTTTCCTAAGTCTTTCAGAAATGCCTTTTGTAAAGGGTGATATACATGTTTGAGCACTTTGCTTAAAACCCTTCCTAAGCTCCCACAGCAGGCTGGATCCCACTTCAAGTCCCAGTTCAAATGAGAGCTCATTTTTGTGCCTGAGATTTCCCACCAAGGGAAGAGCCTGCCTTAATTGAGCTGTGGGGTGAGCCAGGATGGGGTCATGGCAGGCAACTGGAGAATTTCAGCTTCAGGGCAAACATGAAGTCAGTGTAATCACTTCATAAATTCACAACTGTACCTAAACAACCCCAGGAACTGTAATAGAAATGTATTCCCAAGGTCACCACACCATTTTATCTTTTCCTTTAGGAAGTCAAGGGAAAAATGGAGGCACATTTACTTTTTTGTCATAATCCCATTCCAAAGTTTAACTATATGACCCACCTAGAATTAATCTCAGCATAAATACATCTCTTAAGTCTTCAATATGCTCACTGAAATCAGGTGATCCAACATCAGCTCCCCAATTAACGAAATATGTACATTTGAGGAGAATAATGTTACGATAACAAAACAAAATTGTTAATATCCATTAGCTCTATTAAATCATGACAATCTGAGTGAGACATGGATTGCAATTCCCTTTTTGTGAGTGAGCAGTGAGAAGCAGGTATGTGTGGCAGGCACTTCATGCTGGACCAACAGACAATTAAAATGCGTTGGGGAAAAATATTTTGAAGTAGAATGAAAATAAAGAATTTATTTTGGGGGAAAAAAAGAGAAAGAATTAGGGGTGACAAAAAGAGGTGAAACCTAATATGTTGGTACTAATCTTTATTGGGCTATGCCTGTGAACAGAAGTTAATGAGGTAGGAAAAAAGCTCGTTGTTTCAATGCTGTGAGAGACTTGCAAGCTCTCCAAGCAGATGGGTCATCAATATTGAGATTAAAGTCTTGGACAACCTAACCACCTTCAAAAGAACACCTCAAAGTTTTCAAGAGATGAAAAAAAATCCCTCAGTAGTTGATCCAAGCAGCTTTGGGGTACAATAATCTTTAAGTAGTGAAACAGAGGCCAGAAGTAATGCAGAGGTGCAGCTGAGATTCTTAGACTTGTTTTAATGACAGGACTCTTAAAAAGGTACATTTCAAAATAATGTTAGACTTTACTGCTTTGGGATTTCAGAGCCATGTGCCACTCTCTGTTTCACTGGCAGTAGGAGGAAGTATTCCAGCGGGACAAACCCTTGATGCCTTCTTAATAATTCCCATGTTCCACCCCTGCTGTTTTGCATTAGTTTCAATTTATTATACATCATGTTTAAAATTTAGGCACTGCAGATGGCTCTGACAAAGGACTTCATCATGTTCATGTTGAATCGATGGCTGATTAATTGGCTTAATCTACTTGCTTAATTTTGAAAGGTAGAACCTTGAATAAAGATTGACTTCCCCTGCATGGACATTTATATGACTTTGACATTTGCTGTCTGCCTATCTTATTTAATAAAAATATGCCCTTCAGATGAAATGCTGAGTCGTTATAACAATAACAATAGCTGTTAAAATTATATCCAGTGCGTTTCATTAGCACTTCTCTCAGTGAGACACTTTGAAATAAATTAACATTGCCCTGTACCAGAGAAAGAAATTCAATTATTTTTTTCAAGGTTAATTCACGGAATGAATTGCGGGCCAGGTCATGCAAAACCCACTTAGGTTGTCAGGATTTGGGCTCTATTTCTCTTGTATCTGTCTTTGGTTTGACAGTGAAGAGGATGGCAATGAGTTTGATGCCATGCTGCATAATCTGCTGTTGAAGTATTTGCATCTGTTATTGAATAGAGGGGAATTTTCCACCAGTCTTCCTTTGAAAATTGCTGGCTTTTTGGGAACAGTTAACCAACTCCAAGCTTAAAAACCATAAGAAATGGATTTTCCTTTGTCCTTGACAAATATTGGGTAAAATATTGCTCTAGGGTTTGTCTAGAACTTCTCTTACCTTTTGCCTTCTGAGACACCTGTGGGAGAGGATTTTTGTCTGATTTGATATTTTTTCGGTGTTTTAGAACTAGAGAATAATTTATCACCCATCTGCTATATCCTGTGTTCTAATTCCCTTGGGCATCCTAGCAACATTTCTGCATCCCTTTCAGTTTGATTTTCTTTTCCCTAAACCTCAACCAAGACTAGTGTTCAAAGGTTTGTTTTGTTTGTTTTTTATTTTTTTTAAATCAAATACAAATTGTTCACAGGGAGATGATGAACAAACCTTTATANCATTGATTTGGATAGAAATTTTTTATCCATATACTTAAAAAGTAATGATATCTTAGGATCTTAGGTACTTAAATATATGATTAAACTCTCCCTGAATAGATAGAAGTGTTCATAAAATTTCTGTCCAGTTGAGATGCATTCCAGAACTATTTCACTTGTTTTATTTAAGGAGTTTGGCTTGGGGATTTTTTGTTGTTGAGTTGGTCATTGTATGGTTTGTTTATTTTATTTTTTAAATTTAATTTAATTTTATTGTTTTGTTTTTTAATTTTTGTTTCTGAACAACAGTAATTAATGACAATCTTGTTAAAAAGTAAATTGTAAAAGAGTGGTCCAGACTTCATGTTTGCCCTGGACTGCAGTCTTCATAATCTCACAGAATCTAGTTTGTAATATTTGTAGAAGTTGAAAATTTTCTTTACACTTGTCAGAGAATTAAGTCATGAAGAGCATGAAAATCCAGCATCCAGGAATTTCCAAATACCTGAGGTAGATTTAAAAAGCACATGATATTTTTTCCTCCAGTAAAATTCTAATAGCCTTCTTGGTTATTTTGTATAGACTTTGGCCACTTTAATTCTTCCCCCAGTAGAAGAACTCTTATCAAGTTCTGGGATAAAAGATGTCTGATTGCTGTTTTGGAGTGACTGTGATATCTTTTGGTAAAATGTGAGGAAAATCCATTAACTCATTATTATGGGATTTTTTCTTTAACCCATTATTGCTTACCAGAGATATTAGAAAGAGCTGTAGTTGCAAATAATCCAATATTTGTTCTGAAGACTAAATATGTGCTTAGCTGTGTCTTTTGGGATTTTTTTTGTGTCCTTAACTTGCACCACTACAAAGATTGAAGGAAATGTGCCATTCTTTGCTGATTTTGCATGTGAGGATAGGAAGAAAGATGTGTTGGATTGTGATGCACCTCTTGAAGAGCCAATTTTTCATCTTCCACATAAGAGCTCTATCAACATTAAACTGTGGACCATAAACAATAGAAATTTACAGAGCTATGTAATTAAGATTTTTTTCTGGTTTCCAAATGGCACAGTAATTGCAGGTTTTGGAGTATGAGGAGGAGGTTCAAGAAGTATTGAGCACTATACACAAAATACTTATCCAAAATTATTCTGTTCATGCTCTGCTGTCATTGGACAGCAATAGGTTTAGAAGTATTTGATGTTGATTCAGAAAATAAAGGGCTTTTTGTAATCTGTTATTTTCTGATTCCTTTTTAGAGGGAGAGTGTTTAAACATTGAGTAGATTTGTAGACAGTATTATACAAAAGTATGAAGACATGTTGCACATAAAATCTCTTAATTCTGGGAATTCTTTGAGATGTGCTGGGTACAAGGAGGTGTGACAAGGCCTATCACTTTCTGTGTTTTTAATCAAAATATTAGTCCTAAAATCATGTACTTAATCACTAATTCCTTCATCATAATTAGATAATCCATTTTAAATTATGAACATTTCCTACTCAGGAAATCAAAGCCTTATTTTTTTTCACAGATGGTCCGAAGGACTTAGGTAAATATCTCCAAAAAGACATTTCTGGTGTTCATAATGTCAAGATGCCTTTTTTTTTAAAAAAGATCCTTTCCATCAGCTTTGACTTTTATTTTCAGACAGCAGACACATCTGTTAAAAACCAGAGCAGCATAAATGCAAACAACCTTTTTTCCCAGAGTAGACTTGCTGTTTTTTTTAAGGGTAGTATTTCACACACTGTCAAAAAGGAAACCTCTTACTGGATCATGAAGAAACTCATGGCATTTGACCTAATGTTTTTCTCACTGTAATTAAGGTATTGAGACCAATGGTAGCAGAGCTTCGTCAACATTGAACACTTTCAAAAATCAATTTGGAATACGCATCCAAAGTATGTAGGGTTGTTCTAGACTACTCTGTTAGGATATTCTATTCTGTTTTCCTGCATAATTCAATGGCTTGTGCAGTTATTTGGTACCAGAGCAAATAATGGCCTCAGATATGTGAACAATTACTGGGCTGACACCATCTTACAGCAGCCTGCACTGAATTACAGCTCTTCAGAGAGGTGACACTGCTAATTAACACCATGGAGAAGAGCACAAGGATAAAGTGTGGCCACACCAGGCTGTCAAGTAGTCAGGAAGCAGTTTAGAATCATTGAAGAAAATCATAATGCTTGCTTCATCACAGTCATGTACTCAAGAATGTAATTAATAAGATTAGTTGGCAAAAAAAAGTTTTAATAACAGAGTTATCTGTGCTCCTATGGAAGGGTTCCCTAATTAAAAATGTAGCAGATAGGAACCATGCAGAGCATAGAGTTTTAGGGTTTTTTTTTTAAAGATAAATAGGATTAATTATACCATAATTGTAACATAATTGAAAATTTCATTTTTCCAAGGATGTTTTTTGGGTCATATTGCTCCATTTAATCATGCAAATGAATAGACAATATGTTGAATACTCACCTCAGATAATCCATATATATATTTCTAAGTCAAGAAAACCTAATTAAGCTAACAAATTTTTAGTTATGGAGATAAAAAAGATCAAATAATGCGATTTTCAAAGCATAAAAAAAAGACGGTAAAATTCACAGTAAAAATGGTCTTATTTCTACAGAGCTACTCCAGCATTTGGGTCTTACAAATAAATGATTACTAAAGTTTAGCACATTTTTTCAAAAACTTGGAAACAAAACCAAGAGCATTTATTGTGCAATGATAACTTTTTCTAGAGAATGGGTGATGTCCTTTGGGAAAAGTAACTTTTTAAAAATTTTAATAAATAAATCATCAGTAAATTAATAAATAATCAATTTTTAATAATAAATTATGTTTTGATAAGTAATTTTTTTAAAAACTCTGGCGCTGGACAGTTTTATGCAGGGTTTTTTCATGTTTGCAACAGGAGTCTGTCTCCTCCAGACACAAAACGAGTGTAAATCAAACCCAGTGGCACCACAGGATGGCTCAGACTCATGAGCAGCAGATGGCAGCAGGTTATTTATTATTTTTACACTGCGCTGCAGTGGATCCTCACCCCTGCCCATCATTTACAGAAATTGCAGAGAACATGTGCATTAATTAATTAATGAGCGTTCTAAAGTCCTTTTTCATTGTTTACCTCCAACATATGCATCCTTCCTCCTGCTCCTGACAAAGAGGTTTATCAATCTGAAAATACAAGGGAAGGTGATCTCTCTCATAGTGTTGCACGTTGTCAGAGCAATTTTGTACGACTTTAAAATCTCTCTTTGTTGCTACTTTTTAAGGACAGGTATCTGCACCTCTCTTAAAAAGGACTTTTAGAAGTTAGAGGGATAATATAGGAGAAGTAGTTGCTTTAAGATGTACTCACCTTAGCGTGACGTGTCAAGCATTAACAGATCAGAGCCATCATTAGCACCAGTTAGAGCAGAACCACAGAATCCCAGGATTGTTTGAGCTGAAAGGGACCTTAAATCCCATCCAGTGCCACGGCAGGGACGCCTCCCACTGTCCCAGGTGCTCCCAGCCCCAATGTCCAGCCTGGCCTTGGGCACTGCCAGGGATCCAGGGGCAGCCCCAGCTGCTCTGGGCACCCTGTGCCAGGCCCTGCCCACCCTGCCAGGGAACAATTCCTGATTCCCAATATNCAGCCCTGCCCCACAGCACCCCCAGGGCTCCCCCAGGGCTGCTCCCTCTGCTCAGCCCCAGCCTGGATCCAGCCTGGGCTGCCCTGACCCGGGGGCAGCCCCAGCCCTGGCCTGGTTCAACCTCCTGAGATCCCTGTGGGCCATTCCTGGGGTGCCCAGGTCCCTCTGGATGCCATCCTGTCCCTCAGGGTGTCCCTGCACCCTCAGCTCGGTGTCACCCCAGACCTGCTGAGGGAGCCTCAGTCCCTGTGTCTGTGTTCAGGTTGGTGCAGATATTGGATAACACTGGTGCCAGCACAGACCCCTGAGGGACACCCCTGGTCACTGATGTCCATCAGGGTCCTGACCTGTTGACCCCTACCCTGTGCAATAACCATCCAGCCACTTTCTTATCCCTCTAACAGCCTATTCATTAAATCCATCTCTCCCCAGTTCGGAGAAGGATATGGGGAAGGGCTGTAGTTGGCAGAAACAAGTTACTGGAACTAATACATCTAAGAGGGGAGCAAAGACAGTATCAATAATATATTTGTGTGAATGATACCAATTCACTCCCAACAGCCCTGCCCAAATTTCCCAGTAATTCTGGGGAAATTACAGGGCTGCTCGAGACTTGCGTCACAACGCTTTATGAGAGCATGCAATTGAACTATAAAATGGGGAAATAATGGTAGTCATCAGTAGCAGCTGCCTGAGCAATAAATATCCTTTTAAAGTCATGGCTGCAGCAGGGAAAGCATTATAGAAGCATTGATTTTTGGAGTGTGACATTCTAATTAGATAAAGAAATGCAGAAACTTTTTAAGAGAGGTCTTTGAGTGTCATATAATTTCATGTGAACACCTCTTCTCTGAAATTTTGGTGATGACAGTATTTTTCATTGTACATAAAAAATATTTAATTTCATCCTGTTTTCTTTAATTGCATGTGGCAGCCTCTTTGTGAGGAGAGAGGAATCTTAAAGAATTTGCACAAGAATGTCCAAGTCATCTCTCCATTCTGACACAGTCACTGTCAGACTGAGTATGTGCCTCATTTCTTCTAATTGAGGAAATTATGATCACTTTCAAAGAGATTCCAGTTAAGAAATATGCTCTCTCTAAACTTTGGAGCACTTGTGAGAAAACTGAATAAAAAGGCCCAGTAGGACTTTATGCAAAAAAAAAAAGTTCTTTTTGGTACCAACTATTCTTCAAATCTGCATTTATGTGGGAGCTTTTAAAGCTACAGGAGAGTGTAGGAAACTCAAAGTTTCCTTCTGAACACTGGAGAAAATTTGACACAGTACAAATATATATGTTATACTGGTACTGTGAGGGTTGAAATGAAATAGGATGATAAATTTAACACAAATAAGAGTTTTTTTAGACATGTATCCCACATAATGATCATCAAAGCAGCTGTAAAGAATATAGAAATGGTTAATATATTAGATACTATTCTAGTTACTCCTGATAATCTGTTTTTCATCTACATGTGCAGCTGTTAAAAGTCTGATTTTAGTACAATATCCTGGCTGTACAGTGTCTACTTTACAGATTCCAATTTTATTTAGTAATACAATTTAATGCTTGGCGGGATGGATTTGAATAGACCTTGCTGCATGACAATCTCTTTCATTTCAAACAGATAAGTAAGATGCAGGGGATTTATATTGCTCAAGTCCATTATCTGTAAGAAGAAGAACTTGAAGCACCTGATTCAGCTCACCAAGCCACATTCAGACTGATTTGCCTCGCTGAGTTCAGCAGTCACAAGAGAAGACGTCACACTGCCGGCACTGCATCAGATCAGCTGGGTTTGTCTTGTCCAGCCTTGAAAAAAATCCAAGCACTGACCATATAAATAAACTGAAATATAAGCATTTAATTTATCTGTATGCATTTATCTGTACTTTTTCTTTTTTTTCCTGAATATGACATCAAATGATGTTAGTTTATGAAGCTGACATGATGTAAATCTCAGGAGGAAATGACATATATTAAATTTTTAACTTGCCTGGGCATAGCAAAACAACAAAACACCACAGACCATTTTGACTGTATCCTGTCTACCTTTGAAATTGTTACTTGTTTACCCTATGCCCTTGGAATTAATACCAGAGTAAAGGAACTTCTTAATTTTCAAAGTATTATGAGGTTTTAATTGGTTTCCTAGGAATCAAAGGATTTTGATAACCAGAAAGTCACAACTAACTTATGAATATTATAAGTAAATCCTACATTATGATTCATAGAATGTCTGTAAGTTGAAGTAAATGGATTTGGTTAGTCCATATATTTTAGTTTTTCACTTTTGATTGTTAAAAACAGCACTTCCTGCTTACATTGAATCTGGTTTTTCAGAGAAGCATTTACCTGTTGCTCCCGCTGATCTAGTTCAGGGTACTTAGTTTTACAGCACCTTGCTATGCTGATTTCTGACTTCTCTAAGGGTGTACAAACACACCCACCTCACTCCATCCCACTCCCCTTAAATGCAGAGTAAACGATCTTTAACTACTCATAGGTTCATATAAAAAAAAAGAAGTTTCCAAAGATTGTGAAGTTATTTCTTGAAAATTAATTCAGACTGACTTTTAACTACACATCAGCCCCATTTAGGCATGGGTTTCCATATTCCATACCTTTTATCATGCACAAATGTTCTGAAAAGGATTTCTTTAAAAGTATAAACATTCAAACTGTTGTTAAGACAACTTACAAGTTTGCAGTATTTTGCAGAAACTTTTTTTATCAAAATAACCAAGTCTCAAAAGGGAGTCAATACTAAATCACTATGTAACCAAAAACACATTGAAAACTGTGGGCAGGCCAGCCACATGTTCTAATTATTTTTTGACAAGTTAATATGGGAAATTCTTCTTAAATTGTGTATGAGAGCATATTATTTATTGTTTGCCTTTATTCTGGCATGACCTTAAATCTTTACTCAGAAAACAAAAAGTGGTATAAACCTATTACCACAATAAGAAAAGTAAGCAAATTATGAATTTTCCATAGAAACACTTTTGGTAATTTTTGCTAACTAAAGAAGAACTGAAGTAATAACAAGTTGAGCAGCTTGCACCTGTTTCTGAATGTTTTATGGTAAGAGGCACAGAAGCAGAGACGAAGACTTTCTGTCTCTGGGGATGCTGAATTCTGGTTTGTATTCAGGTGCCCACATCCCTCTGGCCCAGCAGACTCTTACACTGGAATTAGGTACCTACATCTCCTGAGCAGGCTGCTGTCATCCATTTGAAGACAGGGCTGTCATCCACTCAAATAATCCCCATAAATAGTTAGTTCAGGTTTTGCCAGCCTGTTCCTCCTTCATTTCAGGGAGCAGGGTTTTTCTCCAAGTCCTGCGGGCTGCTGTCCAAAGGTGGCACCTAAGTGTTAATCAGACAGGGTTTTATGAATGCAGAAAACTGGCCACAGCCAGGGAGTAGTTACAAGGTCTTGATTATAAAAATGTCACACAGAAAAGGAAAGAGATGAGTTTTTTTGGACCTACCAGTGCTACAGCCATCATCTTCCTCCCTCCTAGGACTGACCCATTGCCACACTCCTCTATTTCTTAAAATTCTCCCACTAAAAGTCCTCCTACTCCCACTGACCAGCTACTGTGGGTCTGCTGCTCATATTCCTGTGGTATCCAGAATTCTTTTCCTTATACTCTTTATTGTGTCATTATCCTTTCTTGTAAAATGCTTGGGAACTTTAAAATTTGTCTCTTAACCTGAAATAGAAATACTTTCTGTTTTCATTCACAGTACTGTTGAAAGACAAAGGGTATTCAAGAACTGATAGCAGGTTTTTTTTACTATTCTAGGATTTCAGTGCTGAGATTTAGTCCTTTCATCCTAACTGTCTAAACAGAGTTTAACTTGTGATTTTAACATGACATGCTTAGAGAGTGAATGACTTGTAGTGACGCTTAGATTTTTCTGAAAAGAAAATAAAACAAAAAACCAAACAAACCCAAAATGTAACACAAACCACATTACTTAGTTTAAGTGATCCCCCTTTACTGTTTAGCAGTAAATATATGTGGCATATTAACATTTTTATTTACTTGCAATGTGTAAAGATGCCTCTAAGGAAACAGAGTGGTAAAGCTCAGAGCATGTGAATACCCAGCAGCAAATGTGAAAAAAGTAGTAAGTGGTTAAAAAAAAGGGATAAAAAGTGATGAAAGTAATGTAAAAGTTGTTTGCAAAGTAGAAGAGATGCTGGTGGGAAGCAGGTGACACCAGAGAGATGAAATTACTGGAACTGTGTTGTGGCAAACATCCCATGAACACAGGGGTCTGCTGGGAGGTGGAGAGGTCCACAAAGCTGGGGATGTCCCCAGGGTGGAGGAGGAAATTCCCATTAGCAGCTGAAATGAGGAAGTATCAGCTCCTTGGAGGAGAGCTATTTCCTTGTGAAGGCCATGGAGAAATCCCAATTAAAATCAGCCAAGGGTATTGTTGTGTGCAAAATTATTTCTGTGGTGGTAAAAGGCAACTTTCCTCAGGCCCTTTTTTCCCCTGGGAACACAAAAATTAGAAAGTACTGATTGCTGGGTTTTTTTTTTGTTTTGTTTTGTTTTTTTTTAATTCAAGGTCAAGTGATATTTTTAAAGGAGGTGTAGTTCCATAACATTTCTTTCACTCTTTTTCTTGGGTTTATCATACTTATGACATTAAAGTTGGCAAAAAATAAAATGCAGATAGATCATGGAACATGTTGAGAAGACAGTGGAAGAAAGAACAGCCATTAACAACAGCAATAGCAAGGAAAAAAGTTAAAAATCAGCACACTGTAAAAAAATTTATGTAATTAGCCAGTGGGTCTACCAAAAAACAAACTGAAACGGACAGCTAACAGAATAAATAAATGCCTGACTTTTTTGGGCAGAAAGGGCTCCCAAAATTAAATCTAAAGGTAAATGGTTCTGCTTATTTTATCTTAATTATATTTCTTGCAAATTTGTTTACCTTTCTGCTCTTTCCTTAGATGATGTTGTGCAGATCCACGTTCCTCCCAATTTAACAGCAATTTTGCTGGGATTTTGAACACATACTAAGACAGCTAAAGCATTTGGTATAGCTGATGAAGCACCCTAGTCAATGGTGTCTTGCAAAAACCACTCAGATTCTCAGATGTGGTGAATATCATGGGATAACTGAACTTTTTTTTCTTCTCTCATATTGATTTTATATTTTTTCCCCCCAGATTTTGTTTCTGTGGTTGCCTAGTGCCAGGTGCAATCTGAAGCAGTTCCATTGGCCCTTGCACATACATTTCTTCAAATGCTGTTTTTCCCTGTGAAGCAATGCAAATGTCTTGCACTGCTGGGTGCCTTTAATAATGTCAAATGATGTCTTGCTCAACATCCAGAAATACCTGATATTCTCTCTGATACACTGGTGACCTCTGTGAGAGAGCTCTTGCTATTTGTAGGATGCAAATAGTCTGGTTGCCAGGAGAGGGATGTGCAGGAGAGGTCAAAAGAATATGTTAAAAAAGCCCCAAAAACCTAAATGTGAAGATTCTAACTGAAGTATTAAAAACGGGAATAGGACCTTTAAAGGAAATGTGTTTTGATATATACAGACACACATACATAAGTATGCTACAAAGTTCTTCATCTTATATATTGATATTTTATGTTCTATACTTAAGTGGGCATTCAAATCCATTGAATAGATATATTTTTCAATTACATTTAAAAATCGACTAATATAATGGTTTTAAGTACATGAACTTTAATCTTTATGTTAAAACTACAAACAGAGTAGTAGAAAAATAAATGGGAGAGAACTGTCAGCAAAGAGAGTTAAGTTTTATCTAGTCCTATTGAAATGTTAGAATTAATTGTGTGAAAGAGGACACACTAAACATGAGAGTTTCTGCTGAGTGGTTCCAAAACAAAGGGCAGAAATGATAAAGAATAAAACAAGGTTGTTACTATTGACCATTAACAACATTCAGGTTAGGAAATTTCACTCATATGTGTTTTTGCAGGATTTGTGGTGTCCTTCAAAATGTGACACTTGCAATTTTTTTTCTCCTTTTTAAACTGTCCCACATATTTGTCTGCCCTGAAGACGTTAAACTGTAGGAATAGCTCAAGCTACAATCCTTTTAGAGTGTCATACATACGTTTAGACAAAAGGGGGGAAGGAAATCAGAATAACATCACCAGAATTATTTTCTGTTAAACATTTTTCTACATGTGAATCAGTATTCTAGAGAATAGCATATGTAGATGTTAAGAGAATTCTTTCAGAGCTCCGTACCCTCTCCATGACATAAGACTGTCTGCTTCCCAATGTATTTTTTACCATTAATAGTTATGTTTGGGGTTTTTTTTGCTGAAGATCAAAAAATATTCTGTATTGTTGGTTTTTCTAGGTTTTTTCCTTTCCTGATACTTCTCCATAGTATTGGCACATCAGTATTGGTACATGGTGCTCTTTAGTCTTTCCACCACCCTCTAGAACAGTGACCTGAAAGATCTTATAAGGAAATTTTTTTTATTAACTGAAATAATGTACAAAAGGTGTGAACAGCTTGAGGACTCCTTTTGAAGCCAATAAATCATCTTACCTCTTATTATTCTTGTTTGCTGTGAACTTTTGTGTTGCTTTGCTCTGCAGAAAAACAAAAATGAATGTACACAGCAGTTCATCTGGAAAAATGCATAATTCATTACCAGTAGATAAGATAGTCAAAAGTAAAAGAAAATTACTTCTAAAATAAGAAATTAGGCTGAGTGTCTTTTAAACAGATTTTTTTGAGTGAGTCATGACATTTCTCTGTTTTTACATTCCCCAGTACTTTGTTTGCACTATGGAGACTAATTTTTAATTTCAGATTTAGACTCAAAATAATCAGATCATCAAAATGGGCTATTTCCACAGAGGAAGTTTGCTTTCCACTGGAGTAAGTGCTTTGTAAAGAAGACAGTAAAGTGCAGTATATTTTTATAGCAAAAAGAAGCAATTAATTGTTACATTAACCTTATGAGTCCTTAAGGCCTCAGCCACAGTTTTCATAAAACAAAAACAATCTAATTGCATTTATCACCCACCTAGATTGAAAGAATTTTGTAGTGTTATTTTTGTAGGAGAAGAAACTGTGTAAATAATTGCTTTCTAAAAATGAATAGAAATTATGGCAAAGATGCAGTCTACAAGGACAGTAGAAAGTAAAAGGAAAGCAATATTTTTGTTAAAATAAAAATAAAAAAATCTAGAAGGGTGCAACCAAATGAACATTAAATGCCACAAGTTAATCATAATCTCAAATGAAACGATCTGTCTGATCAAACATAATTTTTTCTTCCTCTTTCTATTCAGTAGTGCAAAATTCTGCTGAGAAGGAGTAAAAGCATTCGTACACCTCATACTTTTGTCTGTGCTTGCAGTGCACACACCTGAAAAAAACTCTGTAAAAGAAAATTTAAAAAAAATCACTGCTTCTTAGTGGTTTGGTTCACTGAAGCAATTTGTCTAGCACGTTACTGAGTCCACTGGGCATAAAAAAAAGTTTATGTGTTTGGAGGGACTCTGTGATCCCTAAACTCATCTCGTCTCTCTTAGCAGAGCAGGGCTAACATTTATCAAATTTCTTTGGGCCTCACCCAGGTGAGATTTGAGTACAGTCTCACAAATGACTGTTTCACAGTCTCTGTGGAAAACTGCAGCAATATTTAACCACTCTCAGAGCCAGAAAGTTTCTCTCTTCATCTAATTGCAATTTCAAACCTTGCAGCTTGTACCTGTTTTCTCTGCCACCAGGCTCTGTCGACCACCACATTTTGAAATAATGTCATATCACTTTGAAATAACGTGATGAAACTTGTGTTAAATTCACTGTGAGTATGCCAAATTTCACTAGTCAAGGATTTGTACAGAATACTGATTTTCTGAATCTCAAAATTTTCTTTTAAAAGAGGAGAGGAAATGTGAGTGAGAACATCCTGCCCCTTCCTTTTCAGTTGGAATCCACACACTCAGGTAATTCATATGTGCTGAGAAAGGTAAAAGGGAAGTAGAAGTAACTTAGACAAGAGAAGCAGCAAAAACAACAAAGTGACCCCAGCTGATGTGCAACCTGGAGAAAAAAAAAGTAATGGCAAAATATTCAGCAAAACTGTCTGAATAAACACAGTTTTCACTACCCAATTAAAATTTTGTGGCAGAAACTTGTCCTAGTTCTCTTGAGAGCAAATCCTTTGTGTGTGTGTTCATTTACTCTCTCAAAATGCTAAAGATCTTAAGGCAGTGTGCTTTTGATTGATGGTTCTCTGATTATCAGGTAACCAGCAGGCATCTTGCAGCTTTCATCCCAGCATCTCTGATTGTCATTTTGAGGAGTCTAGGTTGCTGCTGTAGGATCATTATGCCATTTCACAGCTACATTTGCATTATCGTTGTGTCTTGTAAAACTAATTTAGAAAACATCTTGGATTTCTGGTTTGTTTTTTTTTTTGGTGGTTTATAGTTAGGTTTATGTGTTTGCTTATGGTTGCCCTATTGTTTGCTGTTGCTCATTGGCGCCTAAAAAGTCACAAGTGGAATTTTTGGTCTTAGATCTATTTTACAAAACCCTCTAATGTCTCTGGCATAAATAACTACAGCTTTATTGTGCCTAGCTACAAAACATTGAATAATTTAATGGCATGCAACTATATAGGCTGAGTTTCTGCTCTCATTAAAATATTATTATCTCCTACCATCTGCCTGTTGATTTTCCACTTGAACATTTCAGTAGATAAGGAATATCTCAAATGTTCCTTGGGAAAGCTGTGCCAATGGCTTTACTCACAGTACCAGGAACAGCAGTAAAAGACCCAGTGTTCTCTAAATTGTGCTGGAAACTACAGCAAATGAAAGAGGAGATTGACTTTATGGGCAGAATTTTTTAAAAGCATTATGCACGGGCATTAGGATGATTTCCTGTCATTGCTTCTTGGCATCACAATGGTTTACAACAAAGTGAGTAATCCTCTCAGAAAGTTCTGATGAGGAAATAATAGCTCCCATCATTTTGCACAGAGGGGAAACTGCTGAGAGTCTGGGCTCAAGTTTTATTTAAAGAGAAGGAAACTGAGAATGTTCGTTTCAGAGGGCAGACTTCAGTTGCTTCTCTCTTTATCTTTTCTTAAACTGAACTATTATCTCAGACCTAATTGGTTCCCTCTGTACTAAAGATGCTTACAACACCTTTGCCTAGATACCTCTGCATATTTTTATGCCACACACAAGAAGAGTTGGACTAGAGATTTCATAATAATGATTTTTGCTTTAAACTGCAAAAATACCCACACCCTAAGTGTACCCTGGGTAACCTAAACACAATCTATATGTCACTAACAAAGAAGAAAGCAGAATTTATGAAGATCTGGATGTTACACTCTTCACGGATAAGAAGTTTTATGTGTCTAGGAGTTCAATAAAACCACCTGGGCTTCAGCCACGTGTGGGAGACAGCTCATGTGGAGTTTATTGAATCTTGACCCTTGCCTTCATAGTGCATGTTTTACTGTGTAATTAATGCACTTACTGTTCATGTTTTAACTGCTATTACTTACCTAATCTTAATCTAGCTCTTAGTCATGTAATTACTGTTTGTATTACTACTGCTATTACTATTGCTATGGGATATTTACTATTTATTACATAATTAATATACGCTTACTACATAATTGCATTGTGCAATCTTTTGTCAAGAGGTGGTGCTAAAACTGTGTGAATCTTTTCTAGAGTTAGCCCCAGTTTCTGTGACTCTAGAATTTTTGTGCGTGTGTGTGGTATTTGTTTTTTTTTTTTTTTTTTTTTTTTTTTTTTTTTTAATTTTTTTTTTTTCAGACAAAAGTCTGTAGATTCCTGTTAACAATATAAAGCTTTGGCTTCTTAATTTTCACTCAGAGTACAGTCAGGGATAAAGACACAAAAAGCAGGTGTTTCTCAGAGCAGCGTGCTCCCGCTGTGGAGCACAGGTTTTCTACAAGAAATTTATCCTCTAAATGTGACAAGCTGCCAGCATCAGTGTGCGTGGCTGCTGCACCGAAACAAGAGTTGTATGAAACCATGTCAGAGATAATTCCCCCAAAAACCTGGCTGAGCAGTTTTTCCAGATCTGTGTAATGTTTTTCCTTCAGATACCATCAAACCAGTCAGCTAAAGTAGTTGTCAGCCAGTTCAATTAAAAGCCTATCCTTAAAATGTTTTGTTCTGAGTCTCTGTTTGGGAAGAATTAATTATGGGAACTCCTCCTGGCCTGTGATGCACTGGAGACCAAATTGTTCCCAGCCTCTGGCTTCCCCTAGGATCATTTATCATGTGATAACGGGATTTATTTCTTTGGATTATTGCTTGATGGTCGCAACTATCAGAATTGCTGCCAAAAAAATAAAAAATCAGCAGAAACTGGCAGGTGAAATGAAATATGTTCTGAGTGTGGAGTTCATGCTGATGGTGGTAGTTAATGGGACTTCACTGAGCAGTGCTGTCTTACACCACGTAAGATTTTTTAACTTCTGGCTTTAGTAGAGACATTTTTCTCTTGATACCACACCTAACCATAAAACCATGTAGCAAAGTGTTATTGCATGTTTTATAGGCAAAAAAAAAATTACAGCTGGCATAGAAATGTTCAATTTGCATATGCAGATTGTACACAGAATGTCACTAATCCCATCCAGAAAGTCATGTAAGTATATCATATTTTATGGTATGGAATACCACCATTTAATAGACTACATTTTACATGTTGGACTGAAGATTTATGTCGTGATTACCAAGTGTAACTTAACTACCACTATCTAGGATTTTTTTTACTGGGTGCATCCATAATATTGCTCCAAGAACCACTTTTTTCTGAGGGATCTAAAAAGTTTCCTGTATTTTGAGGTACACTTTTGTAAGAAAATGGGCCCAACTGTGTATCCTGGCTTGGGCTTGTGAGAAGAAAAACATGATTGTGCTGGGAAGGGTCAAATCACCACTGATTTGCTCAGTAAATCATTCCAGGCAGGAAAATGCACACTTATGTATTACATAAATTTCTCAGCTTTACTCTGTTGGTTTTTTTTAATTTTATTTTTAATAATATGTGTTATATCTCATTTTGTTTGACTTCATTTAGGAATTTTGAAACATCAGAGGTGCCATCCAAACTTGATCTCCCTCTAGTTTCTTTCAAAAAAAGGTGTAAGCAATAGTGAAAGTCGAGCAAATACAACTACAGATTAAAACCTAAACCTTTACAATGTTTGTAAGTTTAAAAAAAAAAAAAAAGGTAAATATAATCCCTGCTTTCCTCCACAGAAATGCCTACCAGTCTTGGGAAAATCTAGGCAAGGAAATAGAAAAAATCATAGGTAAGGCAAGATAAAGCAAATTAAGTTCTGAGAAGTCTGCCAATATGGATAGGCTTAAACTACATTCAAAGCTTTTAATTAGACATGTTGAAAAAGAAATACATTCTCTACTGACTGAAAATTTCATGAAAGTAGTATTAAATGCCTACTAAAAATAATTACACTTACATAGACAATCCAATTATATAATTACTGTACTTCAAAGGAAAATGAGCTCTTGGTACACAAATAACTTTTTGCAAGGTTTCTGAAAGTGGTGTCTTTATCTTAAGATATGCTTATCTTTGCAACCTGATAATTAGCAGCATTTGTTAATTAATCTTCATCTTTGGTTTCCAACTAAAGAATAATAATCATCTAATGGTGATATTCATCTAAACTATATTTTAGTGGAATTAGCAATAACCAAAAGCGAAGTAAAAAACAGGCAATGAAATATTTATTATTGGCCTGTGCATATTAAAGTCTGAAGATGTTACAGATTAATGTTCAGAAAAGCAGACCTGAGGTTTTCTTTTCCCATACATTTTAGAAAATTTCAGTTTTCTGTGCAAATAAAACTGTGCAAATAAAATGCTAGTTTTGTTTTTTAGTTTACAAAAGCAGTTTCCTCAAAAAGCTTGGCTAATGTTCTTATGTTGTACTAGTCAGTAACACCATTAGATCTTAAGTTTTAAAAAATAATCTTTTTATTCCCTCCCATTCTTCCCTTCACTCAAAAAGAGCAGGTGAAGGTAAGGAGTTTTTCAGAGTTCATTTATGAAAAAATGTTGATCAACATTAATAGAGCATTTGTAGCTTGAATTCCAGCCTGTAACAAAATGTGTAAGAAAAAGTCTGTGAGGAAATTGTTCTGGTTGTTTGCACAGCAAAGTGCCACCAAAAGTAAAAGTCACTCCAAATGACAATGGCAACCCCAAAAATAAATATTTCCTTTTCAGTATTTTACACTTCAAATCTAAGGGAATGGTAAGATTGTGAGAGGATGTATTCCATGTGATTGGTCTCAAATTGCTGCTGTGACGAGGAGGTGGCTGAGAGTCAGGATCTGCCACGTTTCCTCTGAATTTAAGTCCTTCCTTCTGCGGTGACAGAACATGGCAAGTTCCCGCTGCTGGCCTGTGGAGTGAAAGATTAGTGGTTATTTTTCTCTAATCTCCAGTCAATTGCTGAAATAAAGGAGAAAATTATTTCGCTTATGGCTTCTCTGGTTCCTGTGTTTCTGAAACACACAAATTCCCACAGAATACTCATGAGCTTTGCAACTGTTTCCTGCAAATCACTTACATACAATTCTTTATGTAATCTCTTTTTTCCACACTGATTTTTTTTCATGACTGAAATGTAAGGCTGGAAGCAAGTGTCTTCATGGTTACAGAAAAAGAGGAATCTGAGCAAATTAAAATCACTGAAGCCTGATTAAAATGAAGATAATTTTTACTTCTCCATTTGCAAGCGCAAATGTAGCAAAAAATCCTACACAAATTAGGTGAAGAAAGGTTATCTGATAGATATTACCTCTCTGTACATCCTATAATCAAGGTTTTATTATTACAGCTCATTCTAGCTTTTCCTGATACAATATTTTATTACAGCTTAACTCCCCTGTGGTTCAATACTAGAAACCCTGAGTTCAGTTTTCTAAAAAGAAAGAGAAAAAAGAGTAGCATGGTCTTGATAGTTATTGGGTTTGTGTGGTACTTATTTAACTGCAGTGTTATGCTCATAATGTAATCCAACTATAGCTTATAGGTATGCTGCATTCACTGTTTGCTGCTCAGCTAATTTCTTAAACATAATCAAAGACTGGAATTTAAATTAATTCAGAAATTTTCCATTGTTTCCGCTTTCTGGTTTTAAGTACGCCTTGAAAATGTGTGTTAGCTACATTAGGTTAAAATTCTCAGGCTGTTGCTGATTGCAGTAAAATCCTTAATTTTAGAGGAAAGGCTTATTTCAGGAGTCTCTCCTGCTGCAGGTACTCTCTCATGGTGCTGTACCCCCTTAGAGGTAAGCAATGCTCTCCCTGCTCTTAAAAACATTCATTTAAAATGCATTCAAATAACAAAATAAAGGCAATTTTCCACCCCCTTTTTTTTTTTTTCAAACTGCCACCTTCTTTAGCTCCAGGTCCATGAGGATGGGCCACCACACTCCAAATTGTTGTTCGTGCAGATGGGGTTCCCATCCAAGAGTAGGATGTACAGTTCTTCAGCAATTTTAGAGAGCAGGACATAGACAAACTAAAAAAAGGCTGCTTCAGGATGAATTGCACATGCAAAACCTAGGAAAGAATAATATACTTTCTGACTTCCTTTTTAATTTTTTTTTCCTGTGTATTTCATTACAGGCTCATTTAAGAAAGAATTTGCAGTATATTTAATTTCTACATTTTGCTCCCAAACATGGGAAACTTTCAGGGGAAAATGGCAAGAGCAGAAAGAAAACCTCTTTGCTGAACACCAAAAGTAGCTGGAAGAGGTGAAAGAACATCACACCTAGAGCTGGACAGAAAGCTTGCAGTTTTATCTGAGGTCTTATGCAGACAAAATTGCCACCAGCATGCCCTTCGACAACTCTTGATGTAGGTTTCTTCCCCTAAGCACATTTGAGCTCTGTGCCCAGAGATTTAAAGAAAGACCAGCCAGGATCTCTGGAAAAATCTGATTTTTACATGAAAGGACCGTGGTGATCTGGAGACAGAACAGGGAATATGAGTGGAGCATGTACTGGGGAGAGATCCTGGCAGGAGGACATGGTGAGGAGAGCTGTCTCAGTGTGGTCTTGCAGATTCCTTTTATCTGTCAGTTTATTTGTGTTTAGTGTGGTTTGGTTTGGGTTTTTTTGGTTGCTGGTTCATTAGTTTGATTATTTACTGAATTTATGCTATAACTTACCGTATGAAAATGTTTGGATTTATTCAAAGTAAAATACTGATAGAAACTCTCTTGTTAACTGATTTGGAATTAAGAAAGGCAGTCTTCACACGTGCTGCATTGTTGTGGTAGTGAATCTCACACACTGCCCTGTCCTCAGGCTGCTGTAGGATCCCAGGAATTCCTGTTATCCCCCAGACTTTGAGTAATGGGTTGAGCAGTGAAGCATCCCTTGCCTGTCCTACAAACTCCTGCATGACTTAGGTGGGGAATGTCCATACAGAAACTTCTGTTTGACTAAGGAAGGGAATGAGAGAAAATCAATCATCCCCTGACAGCCTTGGAACGTTCCTTAGATGATTCATAGCCCAAGTGGAACAGTGACATTGTTACTGGAGTTTTTTAAAAAAATCCAGCAATTGCCAACTTGGAATACAGGCATTAGTGAAAATTTCAGCAGAAAAACTTATTTTATTTACTGAGGGTGGTTGTCCACTTGCAGGTGAATCATCCCCCTCCACTAAGGCTCACAGTCCACTTACTTTGATACTGAAGATATGCATTAGCTTAAGGTGGTGTTTTGTGATGACTGAGACCCTGTTTAAATGATCTTTGAATGTTTTCTCATTGAAACTGTTGCTTTTCAAAACAAAGTGTAATGCCTAATGGGCAAGGTTCATAGGAGAGAATCTCTTTTGTAGGGGTAATGTTCTCAATTCTGTGGTCAGCAAAGGACAAATGCTGTGGAGTCATACTTCCACAAAAAATGCAACACTGGGGACAGTTGTTCAGCCTGGAGAGAAAAAGCTTTGGGGTATCCTAATTGTGGCCTTGCAGTGTCTGAAGGGGCCAATAGGAAACACGGAGAGTGAAAATTTCCATGGGATGGAGTGCCAGACAAGGGAGAATAGCTCCCAGTGCCAGAGGGCAGGGCTGGATGGGATATTGGGAATCAGGAATTGTTCCCTGGCAGGGTGGGCAGGGCCTGGCACAGGGTGCCCAGAGCAGCTGGGGCTGCCCCTGGATCCCTGGCAGTGCCCAAGGCCAGGCTGGACACTGGAGCTGGGAGCACCTGGGACAGTGGGAGGTGTCCCTGCCATGGCAGGGGTGGCACTGGATGGGCTTTGAGGTCCTTTCCAACCCAGCTCATTCTATGAATTTTCTGTTAGCCTGGAACCTTCAAGGCAATGGAAATGCCCTATTATGGGAGAGAGAGGCAGGCTGTGAGTAGCTTCAGGTGGAAAAGGAAATCCTACTTGTAACAGGTTTGGACTAGGCCAAGGCACATGGGTGAGACATCAGCTCTCAATTTTGAAGGGTTTTGCTCTTCTCCTAAAGTTTCCCGAGACACGAAAGCAGTCCATATCCAGCTTCTCAGTGGAGAATGTACAGCTCCTCACTGACAAAATCTCTGATGCTCTCTGCAATGCACTTGCTCCCAGACACAAAAAAACAGGGCATGTTTTAAGTGGCACTGCTCAGTTCTGTTTCTGAAGGTTTCAGCAGCAAAGTTTCTCACTGCAGCCATGTTCCTTAGCAAGACTCCACGTGGCAGTGAATATTTTCTTAATGGAGCAGACTATGAGTAGGTCCCACCCTGGCTCATGCGGTTGGTGCTTTCCACCCAAAATGGTTTCTCATGGCTTTGGTGCTGTGTGCCTTACCTGGACAAGGGATTGCAGGATTTGGAGTGTCCATTTCCACTGCAGCAGGAAAGGTTAAGTGCACTGCAGGTCAGGTGTTCCAGGCCTGCATCCCAAATTACGTCCTGTGTGCGATAGGATTGGCACGCTTGAATTCATTGCCAAAATGTTCATGAATAGAAAGTGGAACACACTTGCTTCAGTGGCCTTGAGTCTGGATTTAAAATTTAATATTAAAACTAGTGCAAATATTTCTCTGTAATGTAAATGCAGGGTATTTTGTATATTTGTGTTTTCCAAGGCCAGCCTTTACTGATCTAAGTCAGTTCAACGCATATTCTTCACCTCAGTGAAGACTTTCTTTGGGATTCAAATGACAATTATAAATAGGTAATTACATTCCTGCACCAGATATGCTTGAATCTCCTGCCTAACTTACAATTTCTCTTATTCATAATTTATTTTTAATTTCCAGGGGACATTGGATGGGTGTTGATTTAATATGGACTGGCCAAGGCTGCTTATCAAAAAATCAGTGTGATGTTTGAGTTACTGTTCTTCTTAAATCATATATAAATATATATATATATATAGCAGAATTGCCTTTCCATTCCACAAAGAAATCTTGACAGTCTAATTTTATTATATTTTTACTTGGCATTTAATTTATCAGGTCATTAACATATCAGACAGTCTGTGAGCCATAAGATATTATTTGTTTGTGTTGCTGCTCTCCATTCCCACTCAGCAGATGTATGAGACAACTCATTCTGTGAATTGTCACACTTGTTCTCATTTTTTTTGACATGACTAAAATCTTGTATCTCTTCACTAGTAACTGTGAGTTCTATTATTGTATTCTTTTTCACATGCCAGAGTAACCTTGTGAGTTAATTGGTACCTAGACAGCTCCTCAAAACCGTGCAAAAATCTTTCATGAAATCAAGTCTCTATTTGAAGGTTTGAGATTTTGAGAAATGTGTAAATGAATTTTCCCTAGACCTCTGACAGGGTGCTTGTCTTCAGGATGTCAAGGAAGAAGTTAATATCCTTTGGAAGGCATTGAAAAGATTCTGTAGTTATTAAAGGTTGTTCAGTTGTTAGTACTGGTGAGGAGAGGAGAGCAGAGCCCAGATTTAAAAGGTTCTCCCAGAACACACTGATTCCCATATTCAACTTGCAGAGAGCAGCTGCAGGTTCTGTGTTCATATTTCTCAGTTCTGTTGCAGGGCTGTCTGTTCTTCACAAAATTTGTCTCAGAAAAAAAAATCACTATTAGTCTTTACCATTTGTACACTAAAATTTGGTGGTGGTTTTCCACTTTTTCAGACTGCCAGGAATGGTAAATCAGATTTCACTGACAATCGAAATCTGTTAAAAAAAAATAAGGACCATAACTTTTACTGTAAGTTTGATGAGAACATAGTTTTCAATTTCAGATGACAAAACAGCCTAGTTTTGGATTCATTCCTCCATGCTCCCCAACAACCAATCTTTCTGGCACTGCATCAGTTTGCACAATATTGACCCTTAAATATCCTTGAAAACTGACCTTAACATTGGTAAACTCTTAAACCTTATAATAAGTAGCAGTGGTTACTTTGGGATTACTCTGGGAATTTTAGTGGCCTGACAAAATAAATCCTCTGAGTGATGAAACAGAGAAAATGTCGAGAAAATTTTCTTTTATTACTGGCAGAATGTTTTTATATGATCAAAAGATGTCTAGGTGAACAAAATTCTACTACTGAAAAAAGGCATTATCCACCGTAATAGGCCCTTTTGTTTTCATAGCTTTGCATATCTAAGATCTAAGAACAAGATTTGCTGAGGATCTAACAGGGAATTGCTAATCACTTATTTAAAATGAGTGTTTTAACAGTGAGGTTCAAGCTTTTTTTTTTTCTTTTATTACAAAATTAAGTTAATTTCAGTGCAGCATTTCCTCTAGGTTAACAGTAGGTGTATATAGTTGTGTTTAACAAGAGTTCATCTTAAGCTTAAAATTTGCATCAAAAACTGTCTTTACTCCCCTTTTATCAGGTGACTTTTTCCCATTCTAACTCAATTTGTCTGCCAATAGAAGGAGCTCCTGCATTAAGCAACAAGCTGGAGTTCCCAGGAGAACCTCTGCTCTGATCCAGACAGACGGATTCTGGCTTTCATTGTGTGTACGTGTGTGTGATGTGTACAAAAATTTTAATTACAATTTTGGTACAAACTATCCAGTCATACTGCAAACAAACCCTGTGAGATTATTGCCAGATAAGAGCATAGCACTGTTGAGAGGGAGATATTTTTTTTATTTTTTGGGGAAAAAAAAAGGTTTATCTGATTGTGTCTTGCAGTGGATGGAAGCACTCTGCTGTAGAGGGGTGGTCAGTGTTGTCCTGTTTTTGTGATGAAGGACATTTCCTGACTTCCTGACTACAAACATAAGCTGTTGGGGGTTTTGGAGAAACACCGAAGATCAGAATAACATAAAACACCGGTTACTGAGTATTTTAAAGGTATTGCTGGTATGAGTAGGGAAAGCAAACATATGCACCCTGTGTGGAAAAAGGGTGATGCCCTCGGAAGGTGCACCGATTCAGTGGTAAATGTTTCAATTATTGAGAGAAGATTTTCATATTTAAGTGATGTTCATAGAACCACAGAACAAGCCAAGTTGGAAGGGATCCACAGAGGTCATTGAGTCCAGCTCCTGGCCATGCACAGCAGCATCCCCAAGAGTCACACCCTGTGCTCAGGAACATTGTCCAAACACTCCTGGATCTCAGACTGGTGCTGGGACCACTCCTTGGGGAGCCTGTTCAGTGCCCAACCACCCTCTGGGGGAAGAACCTTTTCCTGATATCCAACCTAAACCTCTCTGACACAACTTCAGGCCATTCCGTGGTCACCACAGAGATCAGATCAGCGCCTGT
Organism: Irena cyanogastra; assembly: GCA_013397155.1. Classification (NCBI taxonomy): domain Eukaryota; kingdom Metazoa; phylum Chordata; class Aves; order Passeriformes; family Irenidae; genus Irena; species Irena cyanogastra. The sequence continues at coordinate 44,016 of VWZV01009142.1, read as the reverse complement.
CCCTCCTCTTGCCCTCATGAGAAGCTGCAGAGCTGCACCGAGGTCTCCCCTCACTCTCCTCCATCTCAACAGACCAAGTTCCCTCAGCTGCTCCTCAGCAGCTTCCCCTCAAGGCCTTCACCACCCCCACGGCCTCCTCTGCACCCTGTCTGACAGTTTAACATCTTTTTAACCCTGTGCTGCCCAGAACTGCACACGATATTCCAGGTGAGGCCGCCCCGGCCCGGAGCAGAGCGGGACAATCCCTCCCTGACCCGGCCGGCCATGGCGGGCCCGGTGCCCCCAGGACAGGGATGTGTCCCCAGGGCAGGGATGTGCCCCCAGGACAGGGATGTGTCCCCAGGACAGGGATGTGCCCCAGGGCAGGGATGTACCCTCAGGACAGGGATGTGTCCCCGGGACAGGGATGTGTCCCCAGGGCAGGGATGTGTCCCCAGGGCAGGGATGTGTCCCCGGGACAGGGGTGTGTCCCCAGGACAGGGATGTGTCCCCAGGACAGGGATGTGCCCCCAGGGCAGGGATGTGTCCCCAGGACAGGGATGTACCCTCAGGACAGGGATGTACCCTCAGGACAGGGATGTGCAGAGATGTGCCCTCAGGACAGGGATGTCCCCCTGGGCAGGGGTGTGTCCCCATGGCAGGGATGTGTCCCCAGGACAGGGATGTGTCCCCAGGACAGGGATGTACCCTCAGGACAGGGATGTGCCCCCGGGACAGGGATGTGTCCCCAGGGCAGGGATGTGTCCCCAGGGCAGGGCTGTCCCTCCTGGCTCCGGGCACTGCCGCTGACCAGGGCCCCGGCCCTTTCCCTGGCACTGCTTCCCAGGCTCCCATTCCTCATTCTGTCCCTGCATCCAGCCTTGCACCATCCCTGGGCACAGCCTGGCACCTTCTGTAGCTGAACCTGGCACGGCTGGAGCTGGCCCAGGCCTCTCATTTGTCAGGGCCTCTCTGCAGGGCCTGCCTGCCCTCGAGGGAGGCGACAGCTCCCCCCAGTTTTGTCTGTGAACTTTCTTAGTATCTGCTCCTCTTATTCCTGTGGAAAAGTTACTGTCACTTTGCTTTTTATTTTTTCATTCATTGTTCCTTATCTGAAGAGTTTTTCTCACCTCTATCAGTACAACGGTGCAGCAAATAAAATAAAAGCCATAAAACATGCTTTGCTTGCCAGAGTGTAATGAAACAGAGGGCATTATAAAAGAAAGATCCCTCCTGAGTTGCTTCATATGGCATTTTGCCTACACAACAGTGAATGATCTCTCTTAGAGAAACACCTGGAGTAAAAATTGAATTGTCGAGAAAAAGCCTGTAATACTTTTTTTTCCAGACATGTACAGACTGGAGCCTTTACTTGCACTTAGACTGCAAAGCAGAGACCCTAATATACACTTACAGCTTCTGTAGACAGATGAAAAAGCATTGAAAAGACAAAATGAAGGATATCACACCAGACCTGAGAGACACAGTGCGGTCTGGGGATTCTACTTCTTCCTTTTTCCTCTCTATATATCTCTCTATATGTTTTCTATTGGCTTTGTGAAGTCAATAGAGGTATGAAAATCCCAATCACACGATATAACCCCTAAATACTCCAGGGCCAGATTCTCAGGTGGATTTATTTCTTCTATCCTCCACATCTTTCATCCAGTACAAAAAGACCAATAAATTGGCAGCCTGTGCCTGGTAGAGCACTCCCCTGGTATGTGGAGAAGCTGTTGTGCATTGCTGATCTGGTCTGGATATTTCTCTGTGCTTGCCCTCTTCCCAAGAGAGACTGAAAGAGGTGATATGGCCGAGCTGTGCTCCATCACTTCTCACACTGGAATGGCTTCTATTATTCTTTTTTTTCCTCGTTAATGTATCTGTCCTATACTACTTCACTGCAGGATGGAGTTGCTCTCCTGTTCTCTACATTAGTAAATGGGCAGCTGGGATGTAGAGATTCCAGCTCAGCCTCAGCTATATCAGTACCCAGCATATTGAAAGTCTCACTCAGGTGACTTTGTGGATAGATGATGGAGTTTTATGTGAATCTAAGTTTGGCTATCTTTATTGCTTATCTGCCAACAGCTTTAAACGTGTTTTATATACACAAAGGTTTGCAGCAAAGCTCAAGAAAATCCTATTTCAGCTCAGACAATTATTGCTCTCAATTTTTGTCAAATCCAAAAGAAGAAGAACTTTGGCAGAGGGGAGAAAAAAAGCCCCTGCTGTCTAGTCAGTCTTGGTAATTTGGTTATTGTGACCTCCACACTGATTTGAGTACATCATTGTCTCTAAACTTGAAGAATTTTTTTATGATATTGTGTCAAAATTTTGCAGCCATAATCAAGAGATCAGGATTCAAGCTGTCATCTTACTAATAAACATTCTTCCCTCACAAATGAACTGGGGTAGTTGGGGAAAATCTATCTCCCAGATTTAGTTTTTCCTGTAAAAGTGCACAGGTTCAGCTGTTGCTGTTACAACACTGCAGTCTAACAGCAGGATGGATTTGAGAGCCTATTAATCTCGTGATTACAAGTGCCTACCTTTCATGGGAACAGGGAGCAGCTGCCTCCAAGCTCAGATTTTTTTCCTGAGTCTCATTTCAACTCTCTGGCAAGACCTTTCAATCCTTAGATTTGCTCTGGGCAGACCACTCTCTGTGCCACCCCCCAGTCCCTGGCCATGCCAAGGACAACATCTTTTTGCATAGCAGAAATGCCTCTGTGATCACAGCTGGTGACAGGTAGATCTTTCTGCCTCTCCTAACATTCCTCATTTTACCTCTAAAGCAGGCCATGCAGTTAAGGAGAGGAAAGAAACTGATAGGCAGCTCTGCTTACTGCAGTTGTTAGGCATCCCGGTGCTTTTTGTGGTTTTGCTGCTCTGTTGCAATTATCTGCAATCACACTGAATTTTGTCTGAAGGAATGCGAACAGAACATTTGCAACACCCAAAACAGGCAACATAGTCACAGACACTTTCAAATGACACAAATAATGAAATAAACAAACCCAAACACCTTGCAAATTAGAAAGGTCTCTTCTTTACCCAGCTGAATCCCTGCCCTGACAAGGGCTGCAGTCAGGCTTTCAGCGCAGACCACTCAGACAAAGATCCACGTGGGAGAATCTGTCAGGAAACCCATTTACAATGGGGGTTTCTCTTCCAGTGTCTTCAGCAAGGAATGCTTTTGTGAACATCTTCTTACATAGAATCACAAAAAGGTCTGGGCTGGAAGGAACCTTAAAGCCCATTCAGTGCTAGCCCTGCCATGGCAGGGACACCTCCCACTGTCCCAGGTGCTCCCAGCCCCAGTGTCCAGCCCGGCCTTGGGCACTGCCAGGGATCCAGGGGCAGCCCCAGCTGCTCTGGGCACCCTGTGCCAGGGCCTGCCCACCCTGCCAGGGAACAATTCCTGATTCCCAATATCCCAGCCAGCCCTGCCCTCTGGCACTGGGAGCCATTCCCTGGCTCCTGTCCCTGCAGCCCTTGGCCATTGTCTCTCCCCATCTTTCCTGCAGCCCCTCCAGGCCCTGCGAGGCCACAGTGAGGTCACCCCAAAGCTTCTCTTTTCTGGGCTGAACAATCCCAGCTCTCAGATCTCTGATTCTGGAAATGCTCATGTTTCTGGAGCTTTGATCCTAAAGACTCATCAGAGATTCATGCTGGTGGATCTGGAAGAGTAATCATAGACACCATCTTACATTCAATAGTTTCCAGATTGCTTTCACTCAGCAGTCATTCTTCATCATCACAGTGAAAAGTTTTGTTTCAAAGGCATGCAAAAACACCTCTACTAGCACAGGTGTAATTTTCTATGCTGTACTGACCAGTGGAAAATATCATCCTGCACCATTTAACAATAACATTTCCCTTTCTAGTAACTCATTTTCCTATTTAAGTGTCAAAACTGTCTTCCACTGAATTTTATCTTCTACATCAGCAGCCAAGACATATTACACCAGTGTCTAAATACAACAGCTGTACTTACAAACAACTAATTGATATCAAATAATACTTTATTAAATAATTTGGGGTGAATATATGTTCAGAGCTACTAAACCACAGACTCTAAAACATTTTGAGACTATTTTCCTCAGACAGCAATCCAAATATCGCTGTAGTGAAGATCTTCAGTCTTTGAAGTACCTTATCAGAAAATGAATTTGTAATTGTGCCACTGAAACCGCTTCCTTCTGAGGCAATCTTGTGGTAAATTCATGCATATATTAAAGAAATTCATATTCTGAAAACATATAATTTCTTGCTCTTGTTAATGGTGAATTTTGCATACAGTCATACTGACAGTCTGCTTCTCTTTGATGCTCATCACAATTATCAGTAGCACATTTTAGCCAAAAAGTCTGTCATCCTATTTTTACTAGTTTTTTTAATGTTAAAAATGGCAGTTGGAGATCTTTATGCTGTACAACTTTATGCACTTTTTTCCCTTTTTTTTTTGTTGTTGTTGTTGTTTTGTTTTGTTTGTTTTTGTTTATGTTTTGTTTTATAATTTTTTAATATTCTCGTTTGAGGCATTTTTCATTTTTTAAAATTGTACAAGCCATTTTCTTTTACAGCAAAGACCCTTGGTCCCTTTGAAATTATATAATCTAAAAGTATGGATTCACAAGATTAATGCAAGCAGAATGGGGTTATCTGTTCTTACATTAAAATGCTTTATGCTTTAACAAAAAATAAGTTATTTCCTTGTTTTGTGCATAAATCTATTCGGTCAAATATTTAGTGTGTAACCACGACCAAAAGTTCTCTAAGATATGATGTTGAAGGGAAATAGGTTTACCCATGGCATATTCAAGAGATTAAGGAGGAAGGTAAAGAATTATGCTTTTCCTCTCATGACTTTTTCCCTCAGTTTCACCATTTTGTCTATTTGACTATTTACTCTTGACAACTATTAATCTATTTAAATGTCACATCTGGACTTCTAATTTTATGTATGAATAAGCACAAAACCACTCCTTTTACTACAGAAAAGTTTCAAAACTTATTTTCTTTGTCAATCAACACCATGCTACCTTAAAATTCTAACCTTTAACCCTAAAATTAGTGCTATCTAGAAGGGACACCTGTATGACAATAATTGTGTTTATTTAAGAAAAAAAATTGTTGCATGCAGAAATGTTCTTTCAGGGCCTTATTTTTAATTTACAGGGGCATTATCAAATTTCTGGTGACAAGTTATTTTGTTTCTTTTTGAGAGATATTTAAATTTTGTCATGCTTTCCAATTTAAGAAAAAAAAATCTGCATGCATAATATCTAAATAAACATATCACTCCTTATAGTCTTTGATTTCAAAATGGTCAGAAACTCTCACTACACTCTTGCTTTCTTCTGGAATGAAACGAGAGCAACAAAAAACTTACAGCTTTGGAGTGAATGTTCCTGACACTTGTTTTGGGCCAAAGCCACAGGAGGGAGTGGAGTGTGACCTTTGGAAACTTTCATAAACTGAAACAGAACTTTTCTGCGTGTCCCAGCGCTCGGTGCTTTTGAAGTGTCCATTTCTCCTAGGATATATTTCCCATTCCTCGCAACAATAACTTCTGTTAGCATTTCCCTACAACTGTTGAAGCCTGATAAAGAGATCCCTTTCACAGATGGCACTTATCTTCATGTTGGCATACAGCAGTGGAAAAAAACCCCATCTTTACCCAGAGAAATGTTTTCAAATGCTCCAGAGTGGTGGTAGGCGATAAAATATTTCCCAAACGTTTTTTTAATTTTTTTTTAGTAATTCAAAGTGTTTAAATACTGGAATGCTTTACTGGAATATTTCTCATGGCTTTTAAATAAAAATAATTAATTTTATTAAAGTTTATGACATCAATTTTAAGTGCAATGCTCCATTAATTAAAAAATATCAGAGTAAAATAAGATAAATATGTTTATGATTATATGATGTCCTATGTATCTATTTTACTTTCTCCATCACATCATGATCACAGATTCTATGGATTTTTAATCTCTCTGGTGAAGGTTGGTGAACTTTTTTAATATTCAAAATTTTGTCTCAACTTTGCTTTTTGACAAGAAAAGAAAAATATACAGTCCAAAGCAATAGCACACAGACCTAGAATGAAAGCTGGTCTGTAACTCTTAATCCAAAAATAATACATAATAATTATAATGAAATATAATGAAACAAAATAATTATAATGAAATTATACACATATAACAGAGAGATTCATTCCCATCTCACCTCCTCTGGTCTGGTGGTGCTGTGGAATCTAAATTGAATGGCTGAGTGAACAACTGGACGTGTGGGAAAGCAGGACAGGACAGACAGATGGTCTGCCATGTAAGTCACGCTCTCAGAAGCTGCTTGTTTAAATTTGTATGTGTTCCAAACCTGCTGCAGCCTTCTGAAGCAGAAGGTGCTTTATCACCAACACGCAATGACATCCCCAAAGGACGTGATGGTCTCACAGAGCTTTGGGGGAGATAGCAGGGCGTTTAGACAATCTATTTTCTGTGTTATGCTTACCTTAAACTGTCATCCAATGCCTTTTTCATAACGATTGGGTTGGTTTGACAGCCAACATGTTCCTTTGTCATCTTCAAGGGCAGCCGTTCTCTGGCTAATGACAAAAGGTTGTCACCCACTGCAGTTTTCACGTTCCTTCGCTTAGATTAGGTGGTTGTTGTCCAAAGCTCTCGTGCTAAAACTTTGCATGTGGTGCTCAGGGACGTGAGTTAGTGATGGACCCACCAGTGCTGGGTTAGCATTGGACTCAGAGATCTTAGAGGTCCTGTCCACCCCTCAGGATTCTGTGATTCCATAAGCTGGAAGCGTGTGAGCCTCTGTGGTCTCTAAGGCAGTGGCACTGCCAATTAAGATGCAGATTTAAAACACTTGAAGAAGTAAAGTTATTGCAGAGATGATGACGGGTAATATCTTCCAGAGACAGACAGTGAAAGCTGAAGAAATAGGAATCACCAATATAATTTTTTTAAGGCAGTTTTGGTACTGTATACATGCCATCAGCACCAGGTCACTGCAGACAAACACATTTCAAAGCCAGAGAAGGAACCATACCACAATCCAAAAAACCCAGGCTACTTGGGAAGCCAGGGTTTCTTCTGCACCATGACAGCCTTGATCCAGGACTGTGGGAATGTGGAGACAGTAATGCAATTCTGCTACTGGCTGGTTTCTAAAATGTTTCTAACATTTTTTTGTGGTTTTAAGCTCAGCTGGAGGCAAAACACCACACAGCCAATTGCTCAACTCACCCTTTCTTTTCTGCCTGTCCTGGTGGGACGGAGAGGAGTATCAAAGTAGAACTGGTATGATGAGATAACAGTTTGATAATTGAAAATTGAAAAAAAAAAATACAGTAATAATGATATTGATAAATATGATAAAAAAAGGAAAACTAAGTGATGCACAATGCAATTGCTCATCACCTGCTGACTGATGCCACATCCCTCTTCCCCAGCGTGGATGAGCTGGGATTCTGGGAATGCTCTGAGTTTATACACTGGACATGATGTTCTAGGGTGTGGAGTATCCCTGTGGCCACTTTGGGTCACCTGCCCTGGCTATGTTCCCTCCCAGTTTCCATTGTGAATCTCCTTACTGGCAGAGGGGGAGACAAGGAAAATAAAACCCTTGACTTAGACACAACTGAGTGAAAACCCAAACCATCAGAGTGTTATCAACACTATTCTCGTTCCAAAGCCCAAACACAACCTTGGAACAGCAACTGGGAAGAAATTAACTGTATTCCAGCTGAAACCAGAACAAGTCTTATCTTAATTCTCTTTCCAGACCTAGGTGATCGTTCTTTTCTTTTCCTTGCCAGAGTCAAAACACAAATTATGTCAATGGTACATGATGTGAGAATTTTCCATTTCAGGTTTCAATTAATTTTTTTTCAAATTTTCTATCTATATTAAGGCATTGATATTACAGCATGAAGAAAACTCCATCATCCAGCATATTTTGGTAATAAAGGATAATTTTTTTTAATGTATACTATATAACTGCACTCTAAAAATTCAGGACTAACATGATTAGATAGACGCTATGGAGAATAATCGATTTAAAAAAAAAACTAAAGATTTTAAAAATTCTCATAATCATGTTATTGATAAATCACATTTTTAAGAACATGATTTCTAATGCTGCAAATGGAAGTTTCATGATCTTTTTCCTTCAAGTCCAGTTGCCAAGTATTACAATAAATAATTTTCCTGGGAAAAGATATAGGAGGAGACCTTGGTCATTTAGATTTCTAATGAGGATACAAATCCCCCTTTGCATCACAGAAATTAAATTAAGCTGATAAAAACAGCTTTCTTTGATACAATTTTTTTCTTTTTTCCAAGCATGAAGTGTTTATGTCTGTGTTGTTTCTGTCCTATCTACATCATGGTGATTGTCTTTATGACACCCAAACTAGTGAGTCCTCTTAGTGTCTCCTTCCTCTTGGCCTTTGCCACATTTAGGTGTAAGATCAGTCATAATTACTAATGTAGTAAAAAAAGAAAAGCCTTGATGTAGTAATCCAGCCCCTGGGTATTGCTCCTCTTTCCTTTCCCAGAGCCACAGGGAGATGCAGCAGGTTTTTAACAACACCCTCCATGTCCTGAGAGCTGCAGAGTCATCCTGAGCAAAGGGGATCTGAGGGCTCCTGTGCGTGTTTAATGTTGTTATTCCCATTCCCTCCACACCACAGCTGGGTCACCCTGGAGGAACTTGTGCAAAAGATTGACCTACTTCTGGAAAAGAAGGGAAAAAACCTACCAAAAAATTACGCAAGAGGCTGTGTTTTCCGTTACTGGAATTCTTTAGGCTCCAGAAGGGATGAGGTTTGGGGCAACAAGGGCTTGGAGAGAAAGAAGAATGTCAGACAGGAAAACTAAAAGGGTCCGAAACTTAGGGGTCACATGGAAAACTCGTCAGATATTGGAAGAAATTCAGAAACATGGTGGTGAATTTCCCCACATAATGTCCTTAAGTAATTCACATCTGTGCTGTCATTAGACTAGGAAAAAGAGGGCTAGTTGGCTATTGTCCTGCACTTTGGGCACTTTAATTTTTGACACTGAAAATGTATCATCTGTCTCTTAGTAATTCTAAAGGTTGGGTGTTAGCTGTTAACTCTCTAAGACTTTTCTTCCTTTTTTTTTTTAGTACCTATCAGAAAAATGGGTAGGTCCAATGAAAGAAAATCACAATGGCTTCAGTAATAATTTCCCAGCTCTTCATGATGGGACTTCACAAGTCTTCTGAAGAGCTTATATGCAAGTTGCATACAGAAAAAACACTGTGTGTCAGTTCTGTGACTGCCTGCTAAAATTATCTTGAGCTCTCCTTTAAATGATGTTGTATTGCAGTGGCTCCTGCTCTGTCTGGCAACCCAAAATCAGCAAACTTCCCTCTTCATACCCCGCCCTGGGGGAAAGCTTTCCCTCTTTTTCTTAGGTCCTACACAGAACAAACAAAGCAAAGATAGCATGAACTTTACTATTGCTGAAATCTAACATAGCCACGGCCAGCACCAGTTCACTTTATTGTGTGTGGTATGGAGGAATATAAGGAATGAAAAAGAGTAGAACAAACCACCAGACCTAGAAGTGGTAGGGTAAGTCCACTGATATTACTTGTTTATACTGATTTGTTCACTCAAGGTGAGAGAAAAAGAAAATTCTGACCTTTAATTTTTTGACATATCTGGTACCTGAGAATGTGAATATCCCATGCTTTCTATTCTCTGTCTGCACTTCAACCCACCCAATATACTGAAGTCCCTAATAATCAGTCAACAGTTTCACAGTCACACTCAAGCCGAAGAAAAATAAATATTAAATTTATATGGTGAGTTTTGGCCTGGAAATATTAATTAAAAAACAGGAGTGCCAGTTGGGAGCAAGCCTGATGAGGTCACAATGAGCAACTTTGGTATTTCATCACAAGATTGGGTTATGGAAGAAGAGGACCAATAAAAAGATGTTTTGAGAATCAAGAGTAAGATATCTAAAATGTAAGGGCTCAAGGATAAAAACACATCCATATAACTTAGACTGCTTCTGAAAATTGTGTTTGTTCTTGGGGAAAAATTTCCTGTTGGATTCAGGCATGTCATTCATACATGTAAATAATCACATATTCCTAATATGTAATTTAGTACTCTAGTTGTACAAGTGAGTAAAAAAAATTAAAATAAAGCCCCTCAAACTTGGTAAAAATGAAAAATAGTGGCTTTAGGATATGCTAAATGCATAAATCTGGTACTGAGTCAGGTAATTTCCTGAAAGTAACCTATGAATGATCCATAAAATCATTTTACCATCACTTCTGCGTAAACTTCTATTTGAACTTCTTTTTCCCCAGATTCATACAAATTGTTCTTTTAAGAAACTGTAATAAAAGCTTTGTGGTAATAACTTAAGAAAGATTAACCATTGCTAGAACCTGGATCTAGAAGTGTAGTTACGTGTTTAAATGACATTTTTAGATATTTGGATAATTATTTGTTGCTTGTGGGCTGTATTCTTTCTTAAGAAGTCATCAAGTGAAAGACAATGAAAATGACAAGATCTGCAGCAAATTTCCATAAAGATTAAGTATTGAATTCAAATTATTGCTCTTCTAGTACACAAAACACTCATGTGACAGCTATCTGTATTGTTCTGTCGACCACAGTGCAGAGTAAGTATTTATTTAGATTGTTTGGGGGGTTTATTTAATTCAGTTGTTCTTCGGCTTATTTTACTTCCTCTGAAATACGAGCACAGACTTCTATCTAGAAATCAGCATTCGGTTTTCTGAAACATTTTCAAGGATTTTTAACTTTGACAGCACACGAAGTTTTGTGCTGAACGAAGCTGCCTTTTCAAACGTTTTCAACAGGAGCACTTAGAGAAGATAAAAAGACCCAGGGTGCTGTAAATGATGAAGTGTTATCAAGGCTTTTGTGACAATGGAATGAGCAATAGAGTGGGTAGCTGACTGACTCTAAAAGTCCTTCACAAAATCCAGGGCATGATTTTCTGAGAAGTGAACTCTGGAATGGATGCTGTTCAGGTGGTAATCTCTGAAATAGCTTGGTCCACTCCTGGTGCTGTCACACCAGCTGCCACGCTGTGCATGCCCTTTCCCTCAAGGACATAAAGAATGATGTTTGGATTTACAGTTCTGGTTTCTAGGGTAATCAGTTGAAGTGTATGTGTTGGGTTTGCAATTGCATGGATGGAGAGTGCTCCTACTAGACTCTGTTTATTCATTACAGTGTTGTGTATTTGTTGAGTTTGAGCTCTGTCAAACTACAAGGACCAACACTTAACTTCTGAAGTCTTTTTGAGTTTATGCAATATGTTGCCTCACTAAAAAAACAGTTCCAGCTGTACTTTATTATTACCTTTCTGCTTACCTATACTCATTCTAGCTGATATTTCTAGTAAGATAATCTAACCAGAAAAAAATCTGTGCTAAATTGTCTGTTGAAGGAGGTCTAATCCAGATTTCAATATTTTTTTATATAACAATTTCCAGCGTGAAATCTTGTTCTGTGTGTACACTGCATAAGATTCAGAGGAAAATTAAACTTGATAACTTAAATTACCATAATAAATTTACATTATAATTAATGACAAGGCAATTTATTACTGAAAGAAAAAAGTGGTAGCAGAGGGGTAAGGCAAAAATATACCTACTCTTAATCAGGCCTTTCATAAAAACTTGCAAAAGTTAATGAAAAGGGAGAAATTTAAAACCAACAAGGCACAGGTTTTATAGCACATATTTTCCTTTCTGTTAAGGATGATAATCAAATCCTTGTATACCTTCATATTTGAGTTGCTAAGGTGTAATCTTTGCTTGAATTCCTGATAGAAATATGTCTTAGCTCAACTCAATTATAAAACACCAAGAAAGGAATTCAAAATGGTTTTAATTCATCAGTCTGTGTAATGACTTTGTAATACTAAACTGGGCTATGATGCTTTTGGGACAGAAGAATTTGCAGCATCAGCCAGTCAGAGGTCCTAACTCTGCAATTTCAGTGCTGAATTTATCACTTTTGGCACTGATGTCAACCGTACGTCAATGCCTGCTCATGCGATGGGGACTATCTGAATGTAAGCTATTAATTCAAGGCCATAAAGAAAGTATATTTAGCTCTAATCCCAAGTTATTCAAAGTTATAGGCAGTGTTGTAGATGGATAACAAGGCTGTTTAGCTGGAGATGTATTATCTATTTACAAGGGTTGCTGATGACTTTGTAACCTGCAAGAGGTAAAGACATCATTTTTTATCATTGCAAATGTGCATTGGGCAGAAACGGGCCAGTCAGGAAATAATAAAGGTCACCTGTACAAGAACCTACCACCCTCTTCCTAAATGAAGCAAAGACTATCCAAGCTTTTAATGGTCCTCCACATAATGCATCTTCCTATCACATCTCCTTACGAGCAGAGAAACCTTCACAAAGGGCACACAGTATTCTGAAGAAAGTTCTTTGCTGTGGAACCACAGAGAATTAGAGAATTAGAGAATTGCAGAATTCATGGTGGAAGGAGCCTCAGGAGCTCTCTCGTTTGATCTCCTGCCCAAGGCAGGGCCAGCTTGGAGATCAAGGCTTTTTCCATTCCCACACTGAAAAACTCCATGGCTGGAGGAAAATTTCTGTTCCACTTCCTGGCATCCATAATGCAACAGAAGGTTCCATCACCTTTCCACGGTCGTTGATGGTGTTCCTCAGGTATTCTACTTATAAATGTCCTGGCAGAGTGCAGCACCTTAACCACTACCCTCAGAATCTGATCATTGAAGCAGCCTTTAATATCCTTTATACCACAACACATATAAAAGCACAACATAAAATCAAGGTGAATTTAAAGCTGTTGGGCCACTCATAGTTCAAAATGTCACAATGCCCTCTTCAGACTCTTGTCTTCTTTTTGCTGTACTCAATTACACGTGGATGAAATTAAAATGATGGGCTGTGGCATATAAAATGTTGCTTTAAATTCTGTCCATTATTCACTCAGTTTCCATTATTTCGCTTGATTCACTGCCAGATGTTGCTATTGTTTTAGGAGCCACTGCTGTAAAACTAATTGACTAAATCCCTTCCACAAACATTCATAAATGCATGAGAAGTGTTTTCAATGTCTCATCTATATTACACCATCAAAGTGCACTTAAAGTTCCCTAAATTCCTGACTCTTTCCACAGCTCATCCATATTAACTTTGATTTTCCTGTGCTCATCCATATTAACTTCGCTGGCAGCTTAAACTCCAGGTTGATAGAAATCTGAGAGGGTTTGTGACAGGTTTATGTTTGTCATTGCTCTTCCAGGAGACCCAAATCCCTGCATTATTTATTCACTTCCACAAAAAGGGAGACTGGAGTAGCTGGAGGCTGCACAAGGTCCCATATCCCAGTTTTGAGGATGTGGCTTTGTTGTGGCTCCTGGTCAGTTGCCACCAATCGACCCTGGAAAGTGGAGATGTGGTAGAAACACATCCAGTGGTGGAGCGTTTTGGTAAAGAAACACAAGGTTTTGATGGCAATTTTTTTTTTATACAAAGAAGAAGGAAAGAGAGCAATTTAACATGTAAGTTCACACTGAGAACAGCCTAATATATTTCTATTGGGACATCATGGGGAAAATGCAATAACTCCATGGTTTTTTCCAATACTGTTATGATGCTTCAAAGATATAGATTAATATAGACACAGTATTATTTATAAATAGCAAATATAAATATTACCACAAAGAGTGTCTCATTGGAGGAGATGGTTGACCTTTCGCTTGTGAGAGAAACCACATGTTTAGGTTCTTTTATGATTTCAGTATTAATCAATAGATTTTCAAATATTTTGTTTAATTATATGAGAAATTGTTGCAAAGTTAACTTTTTTGTCCCCTGGAGCAACACTGTACTTTCTTCTCTTTTTTAGTTAAGTTTTAGAAACATTTTCTATCCCACAAATTGATAGTATTCTAGAGAAACCGAGATTCTTGTTAATAAGGATCTCAGAAGTACCATTTAAAACAACAGATTGTCTTTCTAAGAACAACCGTTGCCTTCAGAGAGTAAAAATTTTCACACAGATGGAAAGTTTAAATTTTTTTATTACAGGGATAGGTAAATTTTCCTTTCCGGAACATGAGTGAAGTCGTTAGAAGCAGTAACAACTATTTTATCACTGCCATCAGAAGGCAAAGGATTAATTGCTGTCACTGTTCACACTATGGTACCTCGTGGGGTACAAATTACATTTCTGTAACCTCAGCACCTTAATCAAAACCAACATGATCAGAGCTCACATTAATCTGCTGCAGCCAGCACCAGCCTTTCTATTCCAAATGAACGCAAGGTCAGCAGGATGGACTTGGGGAAGGAGGGAGCAGCCTTATCAGGGAAATGCACACGGTGAGGTCCAGAAGCAACGTGAAAAATCGAGTTAACATCCAGCAGGAAGGCATGCACACTGCACTGCTGCTGCCTTTCTGTCAACTTGTTTCATGCTGAATCCAGCCAAGGGTTTGTGTGTGGGTCACACCGGCTCCTGGTGGCTCGCCTGCGAAACATCTGAACTTGTGTAAAATGGGTAAACACCACAATAAATTTTTCAAAAATTGAGAAAAAAAAAAAGAAAAAGGAAAAAGAAGGTGTTTAAATGATGCTCAAAAGAGTCTTTCCCTTCAGAAATTAAGCTGAACTGTGTGTTTGATAAAAAGCTTTATGTACACTTCAGGCCTCTCTTTTCTGTGCCTGCCCAGTCACACCTTCGTGAGGAAAGCAAGGTGAGTTCACTCACAGTGAGCCATGCAGCTGAACTTGGGGTAATCTCCAGCCTAGCCACAGGATTAATTTATGAAGATTTATCTATGGGCCTGTTAAAGGAAATTATCTTACAACACTCAAAACTATGTGTCTTTTAAACACAAAACTGCTGCAAACGTTATTTAAGAAGCACAATTTGATGCTGAAAAGAAGAGTAATGTCCTTCCAACCACATTAACACCACTGGAAAATATTAGGAAAAACAGTGAGCTGATTTACAATCAGGCTAACAATACAAGGCAGAATAGTTTAATGGCTTGAGAGGTCAATTAATCATAAACTCAGTAGAAATGTGATGAAGGACAGACTGCAAAGCTGTGCAAGGTTAAACCACTTAATACCAGACTTCAATTACCCTTTTGCTGAAGAAATCTTTGGCCAAATTTTTAAGCATACATCCCAGAAGCTGAGCATCTGGGCTTATATTTTTGTGCTCACATATATATCTTTCATATATCTACGTCTAAAAATTAACATGAGACTTAGATATCTGTATATCATTCCACTCTATAAAATTAAGACACTGAAGCTTAGTGGCCTACATTGAAAGCTTTTACACTGAGATATTAATTTACAGCCAGATATATTCATAATGATAACTCAGCTGTAAAAAGTAATTTTCTGATGGAATATACTGGTGGACTGGTCTGTATCTTCCTTTCAGGAGTCTCTGTGTCAGTAATTTGTGGACTGTCTGTCTCTATGTAGCTGAGGTGCTCATAAGTTCATAAGATATCAAAAATATTTTAGTTTCAATCTGCTCATGAATGTTCACTTATATAAAGCTTTAAACATATTGCCTGTCAGAATTTACAGGCATGTCAAAATTGGCCATTGTCACTGAGTATCTGCAGTTAAGGCAAATTTCCCTTCCACAGCTTTCTACAGTGGGAAAGAAAAGTACTTTAAATAGCCTGATAAAAATGTTATAAAAATTAGTGAACAAACAAACAAGACCATTTTGAAACTGAAGATTACATTTTGTCTACTTGTAAGGAACCCAGTGGACTACCAGCTTTGATAAGCACTAAGGCTCCACAGAGACAGGTATTAACAAAGAAGTAAATTCTAACTAAACAATGCCAATAATAAAATTATATAGAATTAAAAAAATCTCAGGCTATTAGTTGAAATTTAATGTAACTGTGCAAGTACCAACAAATTTACTTATGTATTTCATTGCTTGGACAGGGGTTATTTGCATCAAGTTAAAGAAATTTACTAAAGGAGGTCTAGTTCCTGTGGAAAAATGGCATCAGCTCTGTGTTCAGAATTCAGAAATCCTTGGGTAGCTCAGCATGGATCACACTCCTGTGAGGATGCTAACAAGGACAGTTGTCAAGGCAAGTTTGACAGGGTGAAATTCCCCCAGAGTCCAGGCAGGAATGTTCCAGCAAATACAGAAATTGACCCCACCTCAAGATAATGACTTATTCCCTTCCTTCTCAAATATACAGGGAAATGAGAAATGCTATCAATTCTTGGTGGTATATTTCCACTTACTGGTGTTCCTGGAGCAACAATACAGCAAATTTGCTTTTCAGCATTGCTAAACTTCTTTTTATTTACTTTCTCCACCTGAGTTCAGTCCAGCTGCATGGTCTAGCGCCCATGTCAAACTAAGAAGCTTCAGGGAAAGCCACTCATTCCCCAAGTGCTGAGGAGGCAATTTTTATTTCAGCCCAAGCTGGACAAAAAGCCCCTGACTTCTTTTTCTTTCTCCCCAGTGTTCAGCAAAGCCTTGTGACATATTCATGCCAAGCTGTACAAGCCTCAGACAAGCCAAGGCCACTTGTTTAATGAATGCTGACTATGCAAGTATGGGCTCCATAACCTTTCTGCTCTGCCTTTATGAAGCAGCTGATGTTAAAACATGAATCTGAAGCAATGTGTGCTGCTACTCTTGCTGTTTCCCTGTTTAAAAATTAACAGCAGCTCATAAATTTATAACTATTAAGAGACAGGCTGCTCCTGAAATGCAATCAGTTTAAATTTGCAATCAGGGACTTCCCTCTTGCAGGTACAGAACAGAGGGAGATCTTGCTCCAAAAAGTGACCCCTCTGCTGTGTTGGGGACTTTTTCAGTGGGCACAGAGTGGGTCAGAAATGTTATGTGAAGGTATCCTGCAGATTTTCCAGAGGAAGAATATGTATTTTTTGAAACATTCTTTCCTCTCTTTATAAAATCCCCAATCTCGACTAATGTAGATCCTTCAATTTAGCAAGATCATGTTCTTTTGTATGCTCGATTTTATATTGTAATACTACATTTATGAAACAAGGAGATAATGTGCTTAGTTTAATGGGAGTGGGAGTTTTAACCTTGAACTGTAAGTATCGTAATGCAGTAAAGAAAGGCTTTAAAATTGTTATTAAAATCTAACAGTTCCATACAAAATTTTCTTCTGAATAACAAACACTCTTTGTTCCTGCTGACAAATTTCCTTGAAGAAAAAGGCAGCCATATTGCAGCATGCAGAATAACCCAATGGCTGGTTTAATTCTTCCTCATTTCTTTTTTTTTTTTTTGCAAGGTACACAAAAATAAACCTGAACAGAATAAACTATATGTCAAAACTTCATCTCTCCATCATGCTGTTTTGTGTTTATATGAGGAAAAGAATGTGCTGCATGAAATATTTTATTGTGACTTCAGCTATCACCTGTGTTGTCGTATTAATCCTTGTGAGATGCTGAGCTTTAAAATCCATGTTTATATCAATACCCATTCTATTTTTATGATGTCTCAGGAGCTGAAATCACATTCCTTAAGAGGGATCTGACAATAATTGTGCTAGCTGCTATGCATGCATTCTGCTATGAGGTGTAGTCCTTACTTCAGCAGAAGTGTCTGCCTGGCTGTGAGGGACCAGTCTGCGGTGTGGAAGAGTGAGTTCAGCTAACACATCAAAAAAGCATAAAAAGTTGCCTGTCTTATTTACAGTTACCCAATAGAAATTATTCTTTTCAGGCTTTAAAGTGCTAATCAAGATTTTTTATGTGACACTGCTACACCATGCCCTAAGATAAAGCTGGTTGTATCTAATGCACACTTTATGAAGGAAAAAAAAAATAAAAAAAAATGCCCAAATATGCCAAAATGGAAAAGGACATAATGCTTCCTTGTGCAAGACATGAAAAAGTAACTGCCTTTAAAATGTGCTGAGCATTTTTTATTTGATTAGTTTATTCTTTTTGTTGTTTTTTTATTGTATTTCAAATCGGAGATTGAAACAAGGAAAACAACCACTTAATGCCTTTGATCAAATCATGCTTTGGACATGGACCCTGGATTAATGGGTTTAGGAATGTCCTGCTAAATTACAAACATCTGTAATGATCCTCCAAGGACAAACAGAGCACTGTGGTTCAATGAGTGGGTAATGAAATTGCTGTGTAGCCATCCTTATCGGCGAGCAAAAGTTTGCTGGTGCTGCAGGACAGGCTGCCCCAACGTGCTGGAAAACCACTGCTGGCTTATCACTGTAATTTCCCCTATGTGTCCATAAAAACCTTCTATGTAATATTTATATCCACTTTTTAAAAGCAGACTAATTAGAGTCTGTCGCTTTGCCTCCTGTTAATGAATTCTCATACACAGCTTGACATTACTGAGAACATCAATGGTTTTAACAAGTGTGTTTTTCAGATCCTGGCTGTAATGGATGTCTTGGTGGAATATCTTCTCCTTCAAGATTTGTTTGATAAAATTAAGTCTGGGTTCAGAATGAATGTGATTTATCTATCACTGTGCACTTACTGTCCCTCTTGATCAATGCAATCATTTTTATGCTTTCAAATAAGAACAATTTCAAATTGAATCAAGACATTACCTCCTTACAAAATTCTTTCTGAAGACAAATATTTTAAGAGACTTGATAAGGTCTCTTAAAAATGTTTAAAATATTTAAGCATAATTTCCTTGTCTAATCTGATCGAAACTAGAAACATGGGGCTATAGTTTGGGCAGACAGCTTTTGTTTCTTCATGAACAGTTTAATTCAAAGAAGACTATATCTTTGGGAAAGAACACTATAATCCACTATTCTTCGAGTAGTTTGAAAAAAATTAGACATTTTGAGTTAGCTATGTCTGATCTAGATCCTTGAATCTTTTGAGAACTCCTTGTGCCCATCCCTTAAGAGGAAAATTTTTTAATTCTCAGACTTTGTTCATGTAGAGATGAAATGACCTTTACAGGACAGATTTTTCATGTGGGACTAGAATCTGAAAATTAGGGGTGGTTTTATTGCAGACCAAATTAACTCTAGTCTCAACACATTTCAGAGGTTTTTTTGGAAGGCTGCAGGAGGAGACCCTTCCTGTTCTTGGCCCCCCACAAATGCTTGGATCTCTGCTCCGAGCTAAGTCCCAATTAAATGGTGAGGTGGACCTGAGGGGTGACCCACAAACATTAGGGAAATGCTCCAGGCAGCAAGAAAATCCAAGACTTGTTCACTGTGGAAACAATTCCGCTCTAAACCTATGGTTTTAGTATGGCAGAAAAACAGATGGATATTTATAAACATCTTACTGCCTTTTTTTCTCTGATTGAAATATCTGAAAAATGGAGTTTCCGTTTCCTTTCTTTCCTTTTTTTGGCAGCTTGAGGGTCCATTATAGTGGGAAAAATTGGAAAATAAGTCAGAATATACATTTATACCCTGGGTAAACTAGGTAATACTATTGATCAAGACACAAGGATGAATATAAGCAAAATATGTAACAAGTTGTGAAATGGCATATCTGCTTTGAGATATTGGTCTGTCATGTCTTTGTAGTTTCTTCAATTTACATTAGACAAGAATATTCCTCCTCTGTAGAAATCACCATTTTTCTAGATAAACTTATTTCACTTCATACTAACTCTAAAAAATCAAGAGAGCATACATATCTGAAAAAGGGGGAAAAATACCTACTGAAAATTGGGATCATGTCTTTTGGTTACAGAATAATAAAATACTATTCAATCATTCTGCATATCGTTCAAGACAGTGGATATCTAATTATCCTTAATCTCCTACCAGAGAAACTTGAAAAAAAAGGATTCTATAAAGAAATGAGGATGTAATTATTTATTACTTTTATTCTCTCACCTGTATGTGGCTGGCCACGTACATACCAACTTAATGAGTTAAGGGGAAAAGAAAAACTGTAGGCTCACATCTCTGATCTAAGAAGTAAATGTAGAACTAATGTATTTACAAACCAGTTAAAAGAAAAATCAAACCAAAACACCACACCTAACCTCAAGTATAATTTTAAAAGTTTATAACAATATCTGAGTAGGCTGAGGTTGACTGGTGATAATGGAATCTGTCATAGAGCAGCATAAAGAGATTTTTTATGACATATTTTTTTTAGTGTAGATGATTTTAAACACTGGAATTCATTACTGTTTTGCTGAAGGTCTGGATGTGTCCCAATATGTCCATCACAGAGCATGGGCTGACTTTATGACTGGTTAACCTGACATAAAAAGGAAGATTCAGTAGATGTGCCAACTACAAATGGAAAGGCAAAATCAGGAAAAGCTCCTCAGAGGATGAGATACAACCAGAAGAGGACATAAAAAGTGACAAGATGTCATTCTCAGACTACTTGAGTAGCATGAGGAAGATGAGGTCTCATAATAAATACATAAAAAGGCTGAAATTTTGAGATCCTTTCACCACTGGTTTGTAAATGTTTTAACTGTAAATATATGCATGCTCTATTTGTGTTTATATTTACACACACATATCCACTGTATATACAAAAATTTATTAAATAGGTGTAGAATTCATATAAGCTCATGTGTAGACCTGGGAAATTATCATGGTGATGGAAATATTTAGAAGATTGACAAATCAGCTCTCTTTCAAACCTGAAAGCAGCATTCTGCAGAGTTGATGTTCATTAGTGATGTGCAGTGGTTTGTTCTAAATCATTGTCAGGCATTCCCTTAACCTTTAAGGAGCTTAATTTTTTTTTTTTTTTTTTAATACAGTGGCAGGGTGCTGATGAATACAGGGAGTGCTGGTGGTGAAAGTCCCTGATGGTTTCAGTAGCCAGGCTCTGGGTGATGAAGCCTGGAGTAGAGTGGGCCACCTTCTGCCCTTCTCTCCTCTCTCCTTCCCTCTCAGACTCCATCCCAGAATAAAAGGGGATGATCACATCTGCTCCCAGAACAGTTAATCATGAACTGAAGACCAGGGTTTTTTCTAGTTTCAACACACAGCTGCTCCACGTGCTCAGCATACTTTGTTGTCTAAGAATTTAGCACTTCCTTGGAATGACTACACACCTCTCACTTTGCCCATTAACCTTTAAGCATTAGTTATGAATTTATGCAGAGAAGATGGGGAGAGACAATGGCCAAGGGCTGCAGGGACAGGAGCCAGGGAATGGCTGCCAGTGCCAGAGGGCAGGGCTGGCTGGGATATTGGGAATCAGGAATTGTTCCCTGGCAGGGTGGGCAGGCCCTGGCACAGGGTGCCCAGAGCAGCTGGGGCTGCCCCTGGATCCCTGGCAGTGCCCAAGGCCAGGCTGGACACTGGGGCTGGGAGCACCTGGGACAGTGGGATACATGTCCTGGTCCATGTCGGGGGTGTTTGGAACTGGATGGGCTTTAAAGCCCCTTCCAAACAACTCTGTGATAATTCTATGATACATCTACCCCACCTTAATTATCCAATTATTGTCTGTTTTCAAGCCAAGCATGTCAATTGTGTAATTTTCAGTCTAAGACTAATCCATGAATACAGCTGTCCCCTGATGTGGATGCAGTCTTTGCTGATGAGAT
Organism: Irena cyanogastra; assembly: GCA_013397155.1. Lineage (NCBI taxonomy): Eukaryota > Metazoa > Chordata > Aves > Passeriformes > Irenidae > Irena > Irena cyanogastra. The sequence goes on along the minus strand of VWZV01009142.1, from coordinate 22,413 downwards.
CAGCTGATAATGGGGCTCAGCCAATTAGCACAATTAACCAGGTAATAAGTGATCAGTCTGCAGGGCAAGAAGTCTGACAAGATTCTGCTTAAAAGAGATCTTTTTTTTTTAATGGAAGGGTGTGGTGACAAGACATTGAAAACCAGACCATTTAAGACCCAAGCAGCAAGAGAGGAAATAGGCAATATATATTTTGATAACAAGGCTTTTGACTCAGTTGTAAACCTATATTCATGTTTGAAAAAATGGTCACATAATTATGTGAATTTATGTTTCTATGACAGTAGAAATATACAGTTTTAGAAATCACGTAAAAGAGATTAGAAAACCTTCATTATAATAACCACAAATGCTTTATATTCCACAAGAAAATATACATGGTGTGATTGTGTAAAAATCAGCAATATTTTCATTAATTAGAAGGAACAATGTTCACTTTTAAATTAATACTTGGATCAATCTGAGATAGATTAAAATGTCCCTGGAGAATGGATTTGAGCTCAAAGCAGATTAAAAATAGACAAAATTCAATAGATATACTACTGAAAAAAAAATCCGATATTGTAGTTAGTGACCACCTGAGGATGACCTAAAAAAGGCATAAAGTTGCAAAAAAGCAATTGTGGCCTACAAGATTAGTGAAGTAATTATTCCATTCAGTTTGGCAGAGTCTCTTTGGTGCTCTGTGTCCTTTCAGATGCCAGACTTCAAGGGTTTAGCTTTATAAGCCTGGATATCTTTCCTGGAAGAGATCTACATTACTCTCCCATCAGCAAAAATTTGAAGCCCTCCTCCAGTCACAGAAGATTTTTCCCTGTGCTCTTAAAGACATGCAACTGAGCAGATTAATTTGTGATGTCCAGTCAAGTCCACAGACATTTATTGGTGCTCCTGATTTGGCAGCACCAAACCAGCACAACCAGTCGATGTTGGAAAATAATTAACAGTGAAAACTCCAGACAATGATGAGTAACAGATGCTCTGTTTTGCCTCATGAACAATGGCTTGTTTGTGAATATATATAAACACAAATTAACTTATTTTGAGATTGACAGCAGCATGTTTTAAACTCGTAATTTAAGAGCTGGGCTTTTCTGTTGTTGGTTTTTTCGGCCTTGCTTTCTATCTCCTCTTCAATGTCCTGGTGTGCATCTACATAAGTTTGAAGCCTAGATGAATAATTGCACTAATTACTGCATGGCTGAGTGCTTACTACAGACACTCTCACAGCACTTGCAAAGCCTTGCAATTCTTCCCTTCAACTGGGCAACTCATTAATTCAGTCCAATCTCATTAAAGCTTCCACAGCTCCGCTTGAGAATTATCAAGATAGAGCGACCCTGTCTGCCCATAAAGTTACTTCCAGCTACAAGGTACAAGGAATTGAATTAGGTAAGAAGTCTGAAGTCTTCTGTGGAGTTGAATACAGTAAAATAATCTCACCTGTAAGTGAATGGAGGGAATAATGATTGCATGAGAAGGGAGGAGGAAGAAACAAACAATGGGGCACTGGTGGTGGAGAACAACTCGTCCTTGTTTAGCACAAGTTCATGTAGCTGACATTTTGGGAGGTTTGGGTGTAAAGGAGAAGTATTCTGGCCTTAAGAGCTGTGCAGCTTTTTGTAAATTGCTGATTTTTTGTAATATTTAGAAGGATGCAACACATACTCAGAGAAGCATCATCGTTTTGTTCTCCGTAGTGTTACTCACAATTGATTTAATGTGAAATTAGCCTCCAACAAAAGTGAGAAGTATGAGTTTCTCTTAGAAAGAGAATTAATGGGGAAAATCCCATATTTTAAAGTACTTTCCACTATCCCAGCTTGCTTCAGCCTGGCCTTTTACCCTTCCAGGGATCCAGGGGCAGCCCCAGCTGCTCTGGGCACCCTGTGCCAGGGCCTGCCCACCCTACCAGGGAAAAATTTATTCCCATTATCCCACCTAATCCTGCCCTCTGGGAATGGGAAGTCATTCCCCCTTGTCCTGAATCACTTGATGTCCCCTGTGCTTTGTGCACATGTGAGCATCATACTTTGGAGCCCTATAAAGTTTTTATTCTGTGTTTCCATGGCTTTTTTTAAAGCCAGAATCACCACAAATTTTGCAAAGCTTTTTTTTTTTTCCCCTTGTAAGTTTGAAGTCTTGAAATCATATGAATTTTCCCTCTTTTGCATTCACACCCTTGTGGGATGAGTCACTGTTTTAACTTCTTCAGAGAAATCCAAATGAATCCAAAATTCTTAAGTGGATGACAGCATTTTATGTTCCCTCTGTGCATGTGTAAGTGATGGCCCAGGTGCAAGTGAGCTGCTGCCTCTGCCTCAGTTCCATACTCAACCAATTTCTTCATTTATTTGGCAGCTTTTCTAGGACCACTTTTACTCAAATAGTTCATAACTTATTTTCTGTCAGCCTTACAAGTACTAGAGCTCAATAAATGGGAAGAATAATCAGTATGTGCTCAAAGACAACTGAATTAATTTAGGCACCATTTGCTGTACACAAAAGAGTCAGGTGACAAAATTTATCAGTTGGAATGTGCAATAAATTCTTGGAAATGATTAGTTACATAAATCATTTAGTGAATCATGAATTTGTACAAAAATCAAACATGTTGCTGCCCAGGCTGAGTCTCTGCTTTTGTGTAGCTTTGTCTGGTCTGCTGTAAATCATTTTTAATATTAAGGTGCTGAGTGAATGATTCAGTAAAGTTTATTTTATCTTAAAAGGCTGTTACAGGCATCCTCAATTAAAATTTCTAATTGGATGCATTGGCTATAATATAATTGCTCCCTGAAATTCTCTTATTACATGCTTGGGGTTTGAAGGTGCATTTTTTCCAATTGCCATTTCACTTATTCATTTTATGCAGGGAAAAAAATGATCTATGGTTCAGTCAGCATGCTGTGGTGTTGCTGGACCTGAGACACATAAGTTCAAGTTTTCAAAGGCAGGAATAGTTTAGTGGCTGACTGCCTTTGTGATTTTCTCCCCCTTTTTTTCCTCCCATAACCCGTGGTTACTTATTAAATTCTGTAAGTCTGGGTAGGAGGGCATTTATCTGAGTCCATTATTTACTACTTTTTTCAGCAGACCTGAAACTCAGAGGTCTCCTGCTGCTGCTCAGGGTGTGAGGGAAGCATTTCCTCATTCCTCTCAGCTCTGCTCTGCAGTTCTTCCACGTGATGAGAAGAGGAAATGTCCCTCTGTCCCTCTGTCTCTCTGTCTCAAACTGAACCATGCCCATAATCTCGAAAAATAATGAGGATTTTCAACATGCACTCCTTTAAACTGAGCCTGTGTGGGGTTTTTTTGGTTATCACCACCAAAAAAAAAAATGAAGTGAAATTTTTAAAGGAAGTTGACAGTGTCAGATGTACTTCTTAATCACAGAATCCCTGGCAGAACAAGAAGGATCAGCAGGTGCCTCACCAACAGTTCCCAGTTTCTCCATGTGCCAACATGACTGTAAAATAAAGCTGTGACCCAAGTGTGAAGGAAAAAGCTGAAAATCAAAGAACTGGGAGTTAAAGATCATACTCCATTTGAATAAGAACTGGTGGCCAAGTGGAAACTCTTATTGTTTTTGGTAGGGAACTTGTCTGTTCATATTGGTGCTGTTCCCACTACTTGTTTTCTTATACTGCATTGTCTCTATTTCAGATCCATTCCAATGAAACCACTAAAAGCCTTTAACAGAGCTCTCTTCTTACCCATGAAAGAATATTTTTTAAAAAATCAAGCAGGAAAATAGGAATTTTTCATCCTTAGGACCTTATGTAAGAATGCAGAGTGTACAAAATTACAATGCAACATAAATATCTATCATATCTTACACATTGGAATAACTTTTGAATAAGTATATTGTAAAGCTAATGTTAGTAAAAGAGCAAAATTTAACAAAGCATCACAGATCAAAAGCCCCAAAACTGAAGCAAAGCTTTCTCTTGCTATCCCTAGAACAACTAAAATATAAAAGATGTTCTAAATATGCATCCAGTCTACTTTTAAAATTACCTAAGATGGTGAGCGTTGACAGTAGTTAAAATATAATTTATTCTTCTAAGCATGTTTCTAGATCGCAACCAAGATTACTACAGAGAGAGTAAATATTAATTTTGTAGACAGACAGGACCAAAGGAGGCAATTAATAGGTCTTCTTGCTATGTGGACTTTATTCCACTGCTATCTGTTAATGCTGCCAGAAAGTTCCCTCATTAATCACAGAATTCTTTCCTCTTTAATACAGACACTGTCCAGTGAGGACTCGTGACAGCTTAATGAAAAATTCCTCTTTACATATTTAGA
>VWZV01009141.1:503271-662845 GCA_013397155.1 Irena cyanogastra | reverse complement strand
GACTTCATTCCAGGCCTGTGTGTCTGAAAATACAGAATCTGATCTCTATTAACACTAATTATACATTCCCTAGCCTAGTAAACTGGACTTAAAAGTGAACATAGATGAAGTAAGTACCAGACTTACTGCATTTCACACGAGTCTGGCAATTCAGAAACTATGTTAAGACAAAGTTGTGTAAAGCACTGTGTAGTAGTTATAAAATCATGTTGTTTATTCAGCTATCTTTCATGTAACAACACAGATCAACTTCCAAGTACTTTCAATTCAAGGAAAGAGGGGGTGGAAAGGTGAGGAGAAGAAAAAGAAAACTTCTTTACATAGATTAACACTGACCCATCCAATCAGTTAAGGAAGAGTTTGGAACAGCTCCCAAGGCTAAAGCAGCTCCCTTCCCAGTTTTGCTTGTCCAGATGGAAGATGAACACACTTCAGGATTTCAAGCAGTGCTGTGGCTTGGAATCTGATGTGTTACTTCATTTTTAGGTTTAAAAACCCCTCAGAACTTATTTGCTTATTTCAGATAGTAGTTGATTAAAATGTTTTGAGGATAACAAGATGTACTGTACCAGGAAGGTTGTAGGGGGCAGTCAGGTAAGGAAGGGAGAGGGGAATAGTGTCCTAAACAAAAAGGAGAAACATAATAATGAAATGAAATGAAGTAAGAGAATTTTCAGAATCTCTTGAACGCTCCATGGGAGCCCTTCCCCATCACCCCTTAATTTCTGTGTAGCTTTTAGACAGCTGAATTATTTAATGACCTTATAAATGTTGAATCAAAATATGGAAATATGCTGTCGTAATTCAGATGAAATTCTAGGCGTTTGTACCAATGCTTCTTTTTACCACCTCTTAATCTAATTAATTTTTCTCTATTTCATCTTATACTCATTTATCTGTTAGACTTTAAATTTCAGTACTATTCAAGCACATTACAATGCTAAGGATATTACACAGTCTTCCAATGGACACCATCAGAAATTCTGCATGTGATCCAGGTACATCTTACAACTCAAAATATGCTACTTGATTTCCAGCATTTGAGGCTAATGCCATCATATGAATTAATATGACAGAAATGCAATAAATGCTTCCATTAAACTCAAGTGTCAATCCTGTGCTCTCTTTGTTGAAGATCTCTGGTTCAGTCACCCTTTGCAGTCTTTTCTGCCACAGATCTGCATCAGGTATTTATTAAAATAAATACTTACAGTTTTAAATTAATACACATTGCAAGAAGTATTCTTTGAAAACCTGAAGAACTGCAGAATAATAGAGGACACTGGAGGACTAAAACATCATGGTTAAAAAACTACTAAAGAAATTCATTTGCTTTGTTCTTTACTTATCAGGGTCACCAAGAGAGGCTGTAATATAATAAAATAGCATGCAGTGATGATAAGAGACACTGCTTTATCCTCAAGGGAATTTCTTCTGCAGTTGTCCTCTGAGTTTAATCTTACTTCTGCGGCATCTCTTACTCTTCTTACTAGCCCAGAACCAGGCAAAAGCTGAATAAGCTATCAATGGAAAGAATTAAAAAGTAGACCATAAACTGAAATTCTGCACTAATAAAAAGGAGTGTATAACTTGTTTTTTTTCTCATTTTACAATACTGTTAGATTTTTAAGTTACACCATCTATTTAGTGAAATAATGCTCAGTGAAATACCAGTTGCAAGCAGAAAGTCAGAGGCAATTTTACAACTCATATAAGGTTTCCTCCCAGGCAGAGAAGAAAGCAACAGCAGAAGAGCTTAGGTTTGCATAGAGAAGATTAAGATTTTTAAGTCTTTCTAGTTCTGTAAGGGCTATAGAAGCTAAAAATATCTTTTCTTACCACATCTGTCCTAGACTTCCTTTGTGCTACCAACTTATTTGCATAGTTTTGATTCAGAGATTCAGACCATGTTTTTTCTCAGGTGTAAAATTAGAAAATATTTACTCAAGGAGAAGATTTCAACTGACCTGATGAAGATCACTGCCCAAAACATATTCCTGGAAGTAACCTGGTGCAGCAGATGATGCTCTAATTGCTTGCCACAGCTTATAGTGACAGCCTCCAATATAATGGGACTTAATGCCAGGAAAGTGGTTGTAGTTTCTAAACACAAATGCTTTCAGTGGTGTTCCTCTGTTCACAATGGTGCTTACTGCAGCTACCTAGTAAATGAGGAGGAAAAAAAATAGTTACATATGATGATAATAACCATGAGAATGAAAGTTTCCCACTACATGAAATTCAATGTATACATTAATGCTCCTCTGGAATCTTACTAGGTTCACTATTCCTTTACATTTTTATAATGTCTATCTAAATTTTAAAAAGTGAAAGTAAAACACAAACAAGAGACCCAAATCCCTAAAGAAAATGCTATTTTAACCTGCAATTAATTGTTTCCACTGCCTATTCTGTTTCTACAAGTATCTATGATATTTAAACAAAATGCTGGTGTCAACTGTATGATCTTAAGATACTTTTCCTTTTGAAATAGTATCCTCAGAAGTCTGTAACCAGCAATACAACAATGTCATTAAATATGAATATCAGAACTGTCAATCAATTTCTTTCTCCAAGAAAATGATTACTTTATATTGAACCGGAGTTAAAGAATTGTAGCAAGAATCTCTCCTAAACAAGAGTCAAACATTAAGTCTTTCAAGGTTTTTTTGTAAGGATACTGAAATGTCAGTAACAGAAATCACATATGTTCATCTAAGTGAAAAACCAAAATGGTATTTCCATTGGGAAAAAACCCAACTATGATAACAAAAAGAAGGCATCTTACAGATCTAATCACAAGGAGAAAGTACATGTAGTTACAGATGAGTGTTAGAATGTGCAAGACCTTCAGAAGTGATGCAGCCAGCCTGGCTGACACTGCCGGAACAACACTCTTCAGCAGCCAAGTGGGTGTTCAAGTCTATCTTGTTTACTGTTTTACAGAGTAGGGTGTTTCCATGAAACGTTACTCAACGGCACAGCTGATGCTGTGATATCACTGTATGCACTTTCACTCATCAGCTACTTAATTCAAATAATTTTATTCACTGTAAATTCATCTGTATAGAAAACAAAAGTGTAACTTCTACATTACAATGCAAAAGCCAAACTGCCTGATTCATACTCCATCATTTGATGGAGGAAAAGTTTTCTGTTTTTCTCAAAAGAAGGGTTTAATTCTAAGCACTACCAGAAGCAGTAAGAAAAAATAACTGCAGAAAATGTAATAGAAAACTTATTAAAAGGATGCTTTTATTTTTGGCAATACCCATGTACACTCCATGATGCAGTCTAAGTAGCAAAGCGCTCAGCACCTTCTGGAAAAACCCGTCTCGCAACGAATTTAGCAGCAGCAGAGCACAGAACTGTGTGTTTTATTTTGATTTTGCTGTGCCTTGTAAAGAGTGCCACCACTGACAGCACTATAAAGCGATTAGTGGGAACAGCTAGTTTCAGCTCTATTTATATTCACATTTTATTACTGAAGAACATGGAAGGAAGCCAAAGATCCCAGTTCAAAGATAACTTTCAAGTCAACATAGGATAGCTTCTCTCTCAGAAAGCAACATACCACACCAGCCTTTTCATGTCCTTGTTTTAGACATGGACTAGGAACGCAGTCAGTAAGGCACACGTTTCTATGTTTAGAAAAATGTGAATGTCTTCCATTTAACAGTAAAGCATTGAATATAGTGCTATGACACCAAAACACCTGTTAATTACAGATTGTTCTGAAATATATCCTATTATATTTCTCTTCTTTCTTCACACGCTATCCTTCACCAAAAATAAAATACTCATGCTTTCTCATCTTTCACTCTTATGCTGCTGTATGTAACACCCCTCCTATGACTTGGTGCCTTTTCTATCATACAGGAAGAGATCTTGGGGCTCAAGAATGTGAATGGAGAAAACCAGGTGCTCCAAACAAAGTGAGAAGAAACCTTGTCCTCTTGCCACACAGTAACAGAGATCACAGCTGACATGACAGAATCTCCAGACACTAGAATTCTTACATTAAAAAAACAAGCTTAGCACAACCCCAAAACGTTGACCCAGTATTTCTATGCTTACAAGTTTAACATTTCTGCACTATATTCCAACTAGAAGTAATAAAAATATCAAAACTTGCTGCTGATATTTAACAATCTAATTAATTTTTACCCTTTAAAAGCATGGGTTATCACATATGGAAGCCTGAAGAGCACTTCAACATTCATGCTGTCTATCCAATGTTCTTCTAGGTATAGAATTTATTCAGAACTCTTAAGAGTACTTGTGAAATATACATTTAGTATTTACCTTAGAAAACTGTACTTACCTTTGGACATTGGGACTTTCTTGCAGTTTCAATCATAAGATTTGAGCCCATTTTTTCTCTACAAAAAAGTGTAAAAAATTGAAAATGTTCCATCAGTTTAGCATGAACAAGACATAGATTTTTATCATCCTTGTTTCCGAGACCTTTGCATTTAAAAGAAGCGATGTTTGTACTTCACTTTAACAATCAGATTTCTACAATTGACTTCAACGGACCAACCTTTCAAACCTTCTAGTCTGTTGTAAGTCTGAAGAGTGACTGAAAAGGTCTTGATTCAAATTACTCAGTTCACATACTTAACCATAAATCACTAGGATTACTCAGCTGCACAGTTAGACAAAATACTTTGCTACATTTAGGAATCAAAAAACTAACATCCTTCTTAAGTGGTTCTACAGTAATGAAAAATCACTCTTCTGTAGTCACAGAAACAAAAGCTACAGAGAAAAAGATGGCATTCCATATGATTTAGAAGAAAGGTAAAACATCTACATGCAGTCTTCCGTAATAGTAATCCAATATGCATTTACTATTCCTTTTTGAGGTAATATTTTTTCACATGAATACATTTTTATAAATCACACTAATGGTCAGCATTGTAATTTCTCATATCAGGGTCAGTATTCCTGTTGCTAACTAGAAGACAGCCCTTCTGCACAGCAGAGGAGATTGGAGCAAATTACTGGCTACTAATCTCACCTCATCATCTACTTCAACTTTGATTTGCTTACAATAAAGGTATAAAACTCCTAGAGAGTGGGTGGTCACCGATAACAATTCCAAACAAGCTTTCCTTTAGATCAGCAAGCTTTCTTCCTCCCCTAAAACACAGCCTACCCAAACACTGGTGGTGCATCTGCCTTATTCTGTGATGATGGCTTTCCATACTGCCACACTTTTAAAGATATTCCATGTGCTGTTGTTACAAGATCATCCATCTACAGCTTGCACCCATGACAGCAGGGAGCAGTGCTTCCACTGTTAAGAACAACACCTTTGTCGACCTACTCATGTCAGAAGACCAGAGAAGCTTTAAAGGCTACTGCAGCAGCAGTCCTCCATGCAGACAGCAGACTGTATGTGCAATTAGGACAATTTGCTGCTCTTCTAATGGATATTTGTGCTTGAAGGATGGCTGCATGCATATCCTTGACTGGGTGGAAGGAAAGGAGACACGTTCCAGTCCTACGATGGAAAACTCCCGCTGACACAATTCCTGTACCTATAGCATTGTTTTGTTTTATTTTTGCATTGATTCTCATCCCAGAATCATCTGCCAGAAGGGGAAGAGTGACATCTGCACTCATTAACTGATCACAGAAGGAGACAAAGGCACACAGAACCATGAAGTAGGAATAAAAGAAACGAGACTGACAGAGGTGAGATATCAAAGACATCTACTGATTTGCATCACTTTCATCTACTTATGAAATGTCTGTATTAGGTATTTTTTCCCAAACCCCAAATGCAAAGATTAAAAAAATGCATTAGCAATATCCTCTGCTTAATTATAGGAACCATCAAACTAAATAACTATCTCATCACATCCTGGTTTTTATGAAGGCCAGAAACTGATACTCCAGAGTAGGTACAAGAAATCCTTTCAAGTACTGTGCAACTTCAGACATTACACAGTCTCAGAAGAAAAGTTTATTATCACCTCCACATTTAGTTTAGTTCTGTTGCTACCATTACTACTGTAATTGCATATTAAATAAATGTATTGGTCTCACAGTTTAATTTTCTTTTACGAAGTCACAGCAGAAGTAATTCCACAGTTTATTCACATATTGTGTTAAAAAAAAGATTTCTAATTTTAATTTTATTAAATAGTCCCTTGTTACCTAAGAAAAGAAGAAACTGGTAATTCTCATGATGCCTTACTATCTCAAATTACCACTTTAACTCATTTGCTTTTGTTAAAAATAAAGACTCTTAATGTGTGTTGTCTTCAGGCCACTGGTTACTTTTTCTCCAATCTTGCAACAGAAATATCCTCTAAAATGGGGAAGGACTGTAAATAAGATTTTAAATGAAACTGGTTTTTAAATTAATAAAATGGCATTATAGTATTTTCTGTACTTTCAATCCCAACTGTCACACACTGAATCATCTTGACCACAAGCGTACAGATGTTTCACTAAACTGTCCATGATAACCCAAATCACTTTTGATATTAAAGTTACTTTAAATCCTGTAAGCATTTTGTATTTTTCCACTCATTGGTTACTTTGCCATCCTATTTACATTACTATCTACATTGTGTCTGTCTGTGACCTATGTCCTCTAGACATGACCTACTTAAACAACAAGTCTCTTTCACAAACATTGCTCTTTCATTGCTTCAAGTCACTAATATTGCAACACTTATTTCAATAATGCTATGAAGAATATATTGTCAACCATATGCTGGAAGAAACATTCTAATGGGCTACAGCAGTGATGCAAATATTCTGGAGAAAAGAGCACGCAATGCAAAAGGCAAAACTGTAACCTTTACCCTCTTCCAACAATAATAACAATAGTATCAGAAAACTATGACATCTTTACCAAACCTACAGAAGAGACTTTTATATCATGCGCTGGAATGGAAGGTGTTACCCATCTACTCACTAGAGAGAAGGGTCAATTTATATTTCACTCTGCAAAACAAATACTGAAGTATTATTACTTGTATTCCCAAATAGATGCATTATCCATTTTCCTACCAGAAGAGAACACGTAATTTTTATCCTACGCGCCATACAGTGACTGATTGCTTCTCAAGACTATGAATTCCCAACATGGGATTTTAGCTAGCTTGTGAAAACCCCTAGCTGCTCACCAAATTTCTCCAGTAGTTTCCTAAGACAGCATGCAAGAAGAAAATTGTGTATGTCAACAACAGTCAAAAGAAAACACTGAAGTTGGAACGATAAGCCAGGTTCTTAGAAATTCAATTCAATATAGCATTACATACACTGATATGTAGTAAGTAAAATCTTCTGCGTAACGTAAATTATTAAAACCAGTCCTCAAACTGCAACTCAATAAATACATAAAAGGAGTTAAAACAGACATACACAGAACATATGAAACCAATTCCCTAAAGTAGTCTGAATGAAATGTCAGTTAACCAAAATTAGTTGTCCTTTTCTGAAATGCAATTTATAATACACCCCACAAATACATGGAACATTAGCCTGATGAAATATTAACTTAATTATTTTCAGCAAGAATACCTTCTGACAGAAAATACCACCACTGATATTGTGGTAGGACTAAACACGCATTACAGGTTGGTACATTGTCAATGAATTGTCTCTATTTCAAGCAAGGCTGACAAGTTACCATTTGAACTACGAAAACACACAGAGCACAAGTAACAATTTTAAATTCAAAACAAAACATACAGCAGTTTCCCCATGCTATTAACAATGTTAGACCTGACCTTCAATATTGTTATAAAGAAATACTATATAACCTTACAATTCCCTTCTTAGCTCCAGGTCTCCACACCATAGGGAAGCCTCTAGTAATCCCTTCAACGAAAGGCTGTGCAGGCACAGCATCTCCCTTCAACATTGCAGTGACCAAGAAGTCAGCACATTTAATTTTTAATTTACTCTATGGATAATATATTAATTGCCTGGTTTTGTCCATTGCACAGGAGCAGAGTTCTTTACCTCCTATGTGCTACATGTAGATGCAGAAAAACAGCAGAATTTTAATTAAAGGCATGTAAAATACTTTCACATTAGGTTACTGTGATTTTCACAAGAGTTTATTTAATTGGGTGGGGAATGAGATGAGGAAGACAGAAAAATCTAATTTCTAAAAAAGACCTTTAGATACCCGAGAAGAAAAGCTCATGATATTAATTTGATAAATCTATTTATTTCTAAAAATATATAAGAGCACAGAGAAGAAGTGCTTAGAAGCTTCTCTCTCCACTTCATCAAAGAAGTAAGATGCTTAAAATTCAGACACTACTGGTATTCCCATTATTATGTCATAAAAACTCTTCTAATCCCATAAAACACAGTAATTGCATTCCCAAAGGAACTTGTTATTACTTATCAGAAGGAACCTTTTACCATTTTACATTTTCTCTCAGAAAAGATTGTTTGGATCTTTCAGTGGCAGGGTCAACTTATGCTCGTTGGGAAGCTATGACATTAGTTTGCTAAAAATTATAAACAATTCAACTATCAATACAAATACAGATTAACAAAACTAAGAAATAAAACCTGTAATATAATATTTCTTTCTAGTGGCTTTTCCTGAATACCCATCAACGCAAGTGAATACACTTCACAGGCAACTCTGACACTGCGGATAATTTTTCATTGCAACCCTTACGGCTCATTGCCCTTTCAAATAAAGTGGCAATGGACAAAGCCCTCCAATATAGCAGCAAACATTAAAAATCCCTACTACAGCACAGTATTTCATTTCTCACCAATCTCCCTTACTAAAAAGGGCACAGCAGGTGGTTAGTAAAATTTGTAGCAAATCTGTAATGAGTCAGATCAAGCAGAGCTGGCAAGCACACAGGAATATAATCAGAAATCAGTGTAGTAAAGCTTACTTTATTCCCCAGAAACATAAATCATTACATTAAAAGCTTTCAGCATCTTGGTAAATATGAAAACAGCAATTTCAAAAGAATGAGAGTCAATCCTTTCTAGTTGTTTTAAGAATCTGCACAGCAGTGAAGCAATAACAAAACCAAATGCACTCAGTCATTGCACTAATTATTTTTCATCTGATCATCTTTTACTTACTTGAGCATTTTTTCCCATATATCACTGTCATAAAAGGCGTGGTTCCAGCCCATTTTGACTGTTCCAACAATGACATTCTGCTTAAAAACATCTGATCCTAACTTATGGTACAGTTCTTCACAATCATCCAGGGGGATATGGAACAACCCCAACATAAAAGCTAGTATAGCTCCTGAAAAAAAACCAAATATTTTTCAATATTACAAAAACGTATCCTGGAGTAAGATTACAAAGATGGATTACCAGTTAATGTAGTTCATAGGTTAACAGAACATCTGTCTTGAAACAGCAAGACCAACTGACATTTATATCACTAAATTCCTGCTCAGAGATCACAAACCATGTTTTAAAAGAACATATACAAGACAGAAAAAGTCTATTTTCAAAAACAGAAATATGACAAGTTGAAACATTGTATTATTTAATTTTGCGGATTACAACAAGCATATGGCAGAAAGCAAATGAAGTCCACTATTTGGAAAGAGAAATCTCTGCTGTGGTACTGAAAATTTATTTGGAGCACTACTTGCTACCATGCAAACTCTTAAGTCAGTAGAGAAATATTCTAGGAAAATTCTGCAAAAATAAAGGAGATTTCAGTAGTTTGGATTACATTTGGCTGTAACCATTTATAATTAGTTTCATACATGCTGCCATCTAGTGTGTGCCTAACAAAAATTATGACCTGCTCCTGCAGGAATAAAATAACAGCACTCAAAAAGCATTGCTGCTAAATACCATTAAAAGGACTGTGAAAAATACAATTAATGCATTACTATAATTCTTTAGAAATATTAAACCAAAATGGATACACAAAACCTTTAAATCTAGTTGTGCCATACTGTCAGAACATGTAATTAAGCATTAGGAATAATTAGGACACATGATTTTTTCAATCTGCCATAGGCTTGAATAAAGTTAATTTTAAAAGATGCCAATTCTTGAAATAGAGTAAAAATACAACGCATGTGCAGAAAAAAACTACATGCAGGACGTTACAGATGGCTTTAAAAGAAACATGACTTCCAAGTAATTTTTCACTCTCACAGTGCCCACCACTGTGACAGTTGAGCATTAGTGGATTGATGGTCTCAGTTTCTTAAAAGGCAGGACACATGCTTAAGGCAACCTAGGCCTACTTGACACAAAGTTTCATCAAGAGAAACTTTCTCAATTGCCAAATCAGCATGCCTGTATTCAACGCAGACTTAACACCTAGCAGCAGAGAAACACCATTTTCCTGAGTCATGCAAATCCTCTGCAACATTCTCTTCCTCTAAACTCTCCAGCACCAGTTCTACAGTATCATACATTTGCTATTTTGGTGAGCAGATTCAAAGTATGCAGAGCCTATTACAGCACCATTGCAATGACCTTTCTCTGCGACTGCCACATTTACACCTTCTGAATCCCAACAAAAAGAAGCATGGAGAAGATAACTACAAAGACAGTGATGCTGAATTCACAGCAAGGGCATTTCCAAACTTCGAAGGCAAAACAGCTGAACAATAGTAAGAAATACGAAAACTGCAGCAGAAAAGAGAAGTGCAGCGCACAAGAGGCATCCTTCCTATCATTTAATCCATCACTCTTGTAAAGCATAATTCATTCAACTGCAAGACTATGGGCATATGTACTGCCAATACAAACAGAACTGCCAGTAGTGCTGGCAGACATGCACAACCTCACCCAGCCATGTCTTTCCACTTATTACTGCAAACTGGACAACTGCAGACAAAAGCTTAATAGCGTAAACAAAATTTAGAACAATATGCTAAGTACTTACTAGCAGTCATAAATCCCAAAATTTGAGGAAGAATTAAAAACAAAGTTAGTTCTAGTAACAGTAGTGGGAGTAAATTAAGAACACGAGGCCTTTCTATCCAAGGTAAAACACCTTTATTCATTGAAGACAACACTGGAGAAGTATTTTATAGGGAATCCATCTTCCAAACAACCACTTACTGCTAAACTAACTAACAAAGGATTTATTTGTAAGACTAATAAAAATGTAAAGCGGGGAACTATATTGTGGCTACAAACAAAATCTGTCTAGGAAACCTAAACATTCTCTTCTACTGTTTTGAGTTTATTAAGCAAATCTCTTGAAACACATTTCATCTACTCAGGGTGATCTGTGTTTAATATAATTTCTGAATTAAACTGTATAGAATTTAAGTATGACAAAAAAATTGAAGAATGTGGGTTTCTAAAGGAAACTGAGCTAGTAAACTACAGCATTACCTCCTATGTTAGGAAACATACTTGTGCTGCTACTGGTCTAACAATTTCTGAAGGAGATTACTGTCTTTAAAGGAGAAACTTATGCTTTGGAGCTTCCTGCTTTCTAAGGAGAAGTAGCTTATCACTGAGTCACAAGTGCAATTAAGTCTGGGTGGGACCTGTAGACATCATCTAGTCCAACCTCCTGTTCCAACAGGTATAATTAGAATAGGTTACTCAGGACTTGTTCAGCCACATTTTGAGTATCTCCATGGACGGAGATTACAAAGCCTGTACAGGCAACTCCTTCCAGTGTCTGACCAACCCTGCAAAAAAAACATGATCCCATATCTAATTATAACTTCCCATACTCCAACCTGTCTGCTGGCTTTTCTCCTACCACTGTACACCTTCAAAATTATTCTAGTTATTCTAGATCCATCTTCTCTTTTCCATTAGCTGAACCAGGATAAAGGCCCAACCTTAGCCTTCTCAAGGCCAAATGAACCCAGTTTTTGCACTCTCTCCTTTACATGTCATGAGCTCCAGCTCCCTGGCTCTCTGCCTGACTCACCTAGTTCATACAAAAACATACCCAAAAGATTAAGGGTTTATAGAGGAGCTCATAACAAGACATTTGTGGCCAAACAGAGATGCTTCAATTGTTGGGTATGTTCTTGACCATGCAAGCCAGTGTGGTCAGTTTTCTTTGCTCTAGAGTACAGTGATGAGTCATGTCCAGCTTGTTCCAAACAAGACCAGGTCCTTTTCTGCAAAGCTGGTTTCTAGGCTGCCAGCCCACCTCAGATGACGGGCTCTGTATTTGGCTTTACTGAACCTGCCAAGCCACCTCTCCTGCCTGTACAGATGAATATGAACAGAGGACACCACAGCACCAGCCACTTCCTCTAATTTAGATCATTCAAGATCCTGCTACAGGCACATTCTGTCCTTCTGGCAAGTGATTAATAAAGATGAAACATTGCTGTTAACTTAAGAAAGGAAACACGACTGACCCAGTATCTTGAGGGATACTACCTTAGCAGTCTGTAAAGCTCCATAAATACCTAAGATAACTGTTTCTATGTGGAAATTGAAGATTTCATGTAAATTGAAAAAATGACATATCAGTTTAAAGTCAAAAGTTTGTCATGAACTGCCCAAAGTTCTTATTCAGAAGCAAAAAGAAAGACTCTAGAAATCACAACTGTACTTTCCCAGCTTACAGTCTAAATCAGAAACTGCAAAACCTTTATTTATTCTCAGATCTTCTTTTACTACATTGATAGCAAAACTCCAACTTGTGGCTTAGTAATTACCTGTGCTTACGCCACAGATGTAGTCAAAAAGTTGATGAACCGGCTTTCCAGTTAATTCTTCTAGTTTCCGTAGAGTCTGAAGTGCAACTAAACCCCTGAAACACAAAATTCCCCTTCACATACAATGGCAGTCTTCTTACATAGCTCTAATCATTTTTCAATCACCTTTGCTTCATTATAACTAACTATAATTGAAAAACTGCAACAGTAAGAATCCTGAATATTTCAGCAAAAAAAAGAGCAGCAGAATAGAGTTAAAATAGAATTATGAATACTAAATATGAATTACATACTCAGGCATACCAAAAATAATCTTCAACAGCTACAGCTATGTTGTTTTACAGCAAAGACTTGGGGGGTGATCAACTTCTGTAGATGTAGACTAAGAATACATTTTAGTTGCATCCCCATTACACAGCACTTAAATCTTGGTCTTAACAAGATAATAATGCCCTCTGGGGCATAGTATTTTCCAGTATGGGATTTGCTTAGTCCCAATTCAATGTATCTGAAATAATGGGAGAGATGAACTAGAGACCATCAGATTTGTGCTTGTCTATCACAAAACGGGATCTGGTGTGCAGCAGTGTGAACTCTGTTGGGATAGAGTGAGATAACTGTGTATGGCAAAATGAGCACTAAAACAAACACCATTCAAGCAGAAATGCATAGAAAAACAATACTCATTAGATAGTCAAATGTTACAGAAATGTAACTCATAAATTGCCTCTTTGAGCATTTATCTATAAAAGAGAGACTGAAATTCTACTTCTAGTTACAGTATGAAAAAGGTTACAAGCATGTAAAATCCCAGAAGTTTTACCTTGTTCCTCCTCCATCAATGGTGAGGACTCGAATTCCCCAGCCTTTCACAGGGTCTGTATAGCCAATCAGAGCTAAAGCTTCTCTAACAGCAGCCTGAAGACTTTCCTCATTAGCCTGTCTCAGTCGCAACAGGCATGGGATTAATTTTTCCTATTGATATTTCAGGATAGAAGGATATTTCATTCTAACCATATGTTTAAACCAAAAGAATCCATTCTTAAATTTACTAGCATGGCATTAAAGTACAAAAGTAATATACTAGTTAAACTTGGAAGAAAACTTCTTCAAATCTGTATTTAATCATGTCTTTCTCTAAAAAGGGAAAGAAAGGATGTCAATATTATGCTGTACACACCTCATTGCTATAGTAACTATCTATCAGAATTAAACAATCAAGATGATATGTAAATACTTTTAATAGCTAAGAAAGCTACATTTACCAGTTTCATTTTATTGATTTAGTATCACATCAGCCAAGTGCAGACCCAAGTATGAAGCACATCAAGTACAGGTAAAACCCCAGATTTGCTTAGTAAGTACCATACTGCTTCAAAACAAGAAATGTTTTGTATAGTACACTAATACCAAAACAAAATTTAAAATGCTTTCCCACACAGAGTATTTTTAAAATACACATTACGACAAAGATATATAGCATTACAATAAAAATGAGAGTAGTGAATACACTCTTTCAAAATAAAGTAATTCACATATATTTATGTGAATGCTTGACCTGTACCCTGCCCAGATGATTCATCTGGCCTGCATTCCACTCCCAAAGGCTACTTTTTCCAGAAATTCTACCATCTGTGTCACAGGTTTGTCACATCTTGAGGAAAAAGGCACAAGGTTGACAAATGCTGTGATTTAGCTAGTACTTCTAGAATAGTCTACCACCCACCTCCTGCCCTCTCAATGCAGGGAAGGAAACAAGTAGGACTAGATTACATGAACTTATTTGATTGTTCTCTTGCCACCTCTCTTCGAGGAAAGCATGTAAACAAGCATAGAAAGTACTGTGCATTTACAGATCAACTGTACAGCACATTCCCATCTGGTCAAATGCCAGAGAGGACACAGTGTACGACCTTTATCTACCACTGGAAAAAGCTATACTACCTATCCACATGACCATGCCGTATGCTTCTAAATTAAACACTGCAATTTTAAGGGCCTTTAGCTAAACTCCCAGTAGTTTGCATATGAATCTGCTTGAAACAGCTAAGAAGTTATAAAAAGAGACACTCAAACTGCAATCCTTGCAAATAGGAAATACGACTAGTCCATGAAAGCATAGAAGGAGGTTTTATGATTAATCATTTGTCAGACTGTTTTTATCTAAGCATAAAAACTATTTGCACCTTAATTGCAACTCCTCTGCTCTCTGGAAATTCTAGAAGATGATATGTCAGTTCTTCAACCCTGTTGATGCAGACTCTTGGATCAGAGGATCTCCGTAGGGCTTGAACTAAAGCTCGAGTCCTGTTATCAATACTCACTCTTGCAATGATCTAAAGAAAACAGACAACATAAAACTACTCTGAGAAATGTGTAAAATTTGTCAAGACTAATTTCAACGTGTTATCTTAAGATTTCTCAGAAGCAATGAACAGCATGTTGTACTAGAGATCTCCAGATTCCAAGTAAGCACTGCTTAAACCATCAACAAAAACCTTTCAATTCTTTATTTAATGGAAAACTAAAAGAAGTTTACAGCAAGAATACTTCAGTCAAACATGTCAATATGTATTCAGATGGATTTTCAGGGCAAGTCTCTGGTATTTAAACCATTAACAAACCATGAACTGTAAAATTACTATAACTACAAAAAATAGCACAACTAGATCTGTCTGTAATTATGGACTCTATGCATATATGAACTAAATACATGTACCTGCAGCACACACACAGAGGTGTGTATATATATACACATACACAGACACTCTGTATATAAACTTGCATAAACAGATCTATACCTGCATAAAACATTTAATACTTTTAATACACAGATGCAGCTATACCTACTTTTAAGTACATATATATATATTTAAGTTTACATATAGTAGGCAAATATATATATAAAATCTATATAGTTCTATATATGTACTTATTTATCAAAGTGCACCGAATGAATCAGAGGACAGTTTGGGTTGGAAGAGGCCTTAAAAATCATCTAGTTCCAGCCTCCTTGATGTGGGCAGGAACACCAGATATATACTTATATGGAAGTACAAATAGTTATATATAAGTGAAAGTACGTGTACATATGTAGGTAAGTACATAAAAAGGTATATACTTATTTACGTAAGTAAATGTGTGTATATCTATGCTTATATATACTAGTGTAGCATATATACACTTGTGTAAAACATACATAGAAATACATAAACTAACACTAAACAAAGACTTGCCTTTTCCCTTTGAATAGACAGATGCTTTTCCCTCTCTTCTGCAGTCTTGGCCTCTTTTGCTGTCTTAGCCTCTTTTGCTTTGTCCTCATCACTCTTCTCAGACACTTCTTGTTCTTGCTGTTTACTCTTTTCTGGTAAAACAACTTTTGTATCAGATCTTAACTTTGGAACCAACCCACCAATATAGCTGTCGACAAATGCTTGTACGCTGTTACTGGGATACGAAAGAAAGTCTGCAATAGTTTTTTTAGTGGAAACTGGGAGAGCAGTATTTGTCTTTTCAGTACCCAAGATCTCTGCTTCAGGAGCTAAAGCACCTGCTGAATTCACTCTCTTTTCTTCGCTTGTTACAGTATTTGCTGACGAATCAAGTTTATTCCTCTCTTCACTTTCAGAGTCCTGTAATAAAGCATTCCTTTTTCTTCCTTGTTCCATAACAGAACTACTAAAGTAAGAGTTGATATGATCAGCTACAAAGTTGTAAGTCTCTCCAAAATTTGTAGAAAAGTAGCTCACGTGAAAAAGGTGGTTTTTAGTAGATGCCGGAACTTCTGGAGTATCTTGACAAACGCCGCTTGAACTTACTAACACAGATTCCAAGTTTTCACTTGCACAAGTGGATTTCTTTGCAGCTGGGCCTCTGTTGCAATTGTCCTGAGTTCTGACATCTGTAACTTGTTTATCATTTTCTACATTTGTGCTGATGTTATTTGCATCTGCACTACTTTTATTTGCTTCACCCAAACTACCTGAGTGAGACTTCAATCGAGCTATCCGTGACACCAGTTCACTATGAGTGCCAGACACTGCCTTTGAAACAGATTCTATAGTATTCTTAATTCGTGACATGCGAATGCTCACCCTTGAAAGTCCTTTAGAAGAAGAAGTTAAAAGTTTGGAAACTTTGTAGTATAAAAACTCATGGCTATAAATGTACCTGTTATACCAAAATGTTCGGCTTCTGGCCCACTTACACCAAGGCTCACTTGTATGAAAAACTCTCAGGTGTGCAGCATGATTTATCCTCCAGCAGACTTTAGGTCTACAGAAACACAGGTATTTGTTTCTCTGCTTCCACCAAAGACTTTTTGGGTTAATCAAAAAGAATAAATATGTATCCAAGGATAAATGAACTGTCATAACTTATAAGTAATTGCACCTTTTCTATGTTGGTTTCTACTTCATTCCAAAAAAATATATATCAATAAATAAGTCCCGTAACGTAGTGTTGTCTGAAAAAGAAAAATCAAAACAAAATGAAAACCAACAATGGAAAGCCCAAATCAGAAATAAGTTAAACTAAAATCACAGAGTTGTTTGAAACAGATGAAGCTTATGTATCCTTTTGGTAAAGACAGATAAACATTCAAATCCAATCAAATAATCTCATGGGAAAATCTACTGCTCAGGACATTTGGTAGGTAGCTCACCCCAACATTTCAACACACTACTCCCTAAAGGATAGTTTAAGCTCATCTTCAGCAATATGTGACACTTCTCAAAAGTACTTAATGACATATAGAAAATCGATTGCTGTTTCTCCAGCAAGTTATCTTGTGCAGACACAACGTTTCAAATGTCCTTATATTACCGCCTCTTAGCAGAATTCCTCACAGGGGAGAAGTGACACCAATACTTCGATCAAAGTTCAACAAAACATGCCCATCCTAAGATCCAAGGGCAGGATATAATCCTTACTCTGCAAAGAAAAGTGCAACTGGTGGAGCAGCGTTTTACACACCGCACTACAGCTGCGCTGATAGCGCAGGAGCAAATCCATTATTTGCTGAAAGAGCAAGCCCAGGCTTCTCCAGCGCCCGTGACAAATGCCGAGAAGGGCTGACAGGCAGGCACGTAGGCCAGCTCCTGAGCAGGCCGACTTCACAGTGACAGCACAGGTGAAACCCCGCCGGCAGCGCCATCGTTACTCACAGTCTCCCCTGCCTACGCTATGCCTGTCCCGCTGGGTGACCGCAGCCGCGCTGCGAGCCCCAGGCCGGGCCAGGCTATATAAGCACGGGGGCGCCTCCTGCCCCAGGGGCAGGCGCGGCCGCTGTTCCTGCCTTGCGCCATTTCCCCGAAACGCTGCCGAGAATGGCGGCGTAAACAACCACCGAGTCCAGGCCTCGCTGTCCCCGGCCCACCTCCCGTTACGCGAGCGAGCCCCACGTGCCAGGCACACGCTCATCGTGTTCCCCCCGTCCTCATATTGCCCCACGACCCGGTGGAGATGCGGCCCGACCCGTTGGCGACGCGGCCCGTCCTGGAGGCGGTACCTGCTGGACNGGCTGCTGCGCCTGCGCGCAGGCCGGGGCGGGCGGCGACGTGCAGCGCGGCACGCGGGAGGGCGGGGCGGCGCCTCCGCCGCCCGCTGGGCGCTCGCAGAGCCGCCGGGGGCGGGGGTTGAGCGGACGGGAAGGATTATGCGATCCCAATCTCCCGCCCGTCAGACCAGACTGCTCAAAGCCCCATCCTGCCTCGCTTTGAGCACTGCCAGGGTCAGGGCAGCCACATCCCTGGGCAACCTGTTCTGTTGCCTTTCCACCCTCACNCCAGGCCGGGCCAGGCTATATAAGCACGGGGGCGCCTCCTGCCCCAGGGGCAGGCGCGGCCGCTGTTCCTGCCTTGCGCCATTTCCCCGAAACGCTGCCGAGAATGGCGGCGTAAACAACCACCGAGTCCAGGCCTCGCTGTCCCCGGCCCACCTCCCGTTACGCGAGCGAGCCCCACGTGCCAGGCACACGCTCATCGTGTTCCCCCCGTCCTCATATTGCCCCACGACCCGGTGGAGATGCGGCCCGACCCGTTGGCGACGCGGCCCGTCCTGGAGGCGGTACCTGCTGGACAGTGGCTCCCGCCTCCCCCCTCTCCCCAGACCGCCGCCGAACGCTAGGCAGGGGCCGCGCCCTCACGAGCGGTGCCGCCCCGGCGCAGCCGGCGGGAGGCGGTGCGGCCGGGCACGACAACACCCGCGGCGCGCGGCCGCGGCACTGCGCCTGCNACAGTAAAGAATTTCTTTCTAATATCTAACCTAAATTTCCCGTCTCTCAATTTGTACCCATTACTCACTGTGCTGTTACTGTAGCTTCTGTCCTCTCTGGCTTCTATGTCGGTCCCTTTCAGGTACTGGAAGGTGCTTTGAGCTCGCCACACAACCTCCTCCATGCTGAGCAGCCCTCGCTTTCTCAGCCTGTCTTTTTAGGAGAGGTGCTCCGGTTCCCTTACCAGCTTCACGGCCCTCCTCTGGGCTTGCTCCAAGAGGTCCATGTCCTCCTTATGTTGGGGACCCCAGAGCGGGATGCAGCAGTCCAGGTGGGGTCTCACCAGAGCATGTTAGAGTGGCTGCTTCCTTGTGCTGCCGCCCACGCTGCTTTTGGTGCAGCCCAGGACATGTCTGGCTTTCAGGTCGGGCACAGCGGAGCAGGTTGTGCTCCACGCTGCTGGCAGCACTGGGCTCTTGATGCCGCACCCTGTAGAGTCACCAGAAGCAAGGGGCTGAGAAGAGGAAAAGGGTCCCTCCCTACCCAGCCTCTGTAGCTCCTCAGTGCGGGTGCCTTGGGAATATGCTCCCTCCCCCCAGTCTCCTGATTAATGCTTAGGGAATGATGGCAGATATATTTTTCATGGGTTGGAAAGGGTTAGGGGACACCTTGGCCTTCCCCAGCCAGTCTTCAGAGCAGCAGCAGGCCCTGAGATTCCTGCCTACATGACCAGCCTGAAACACAGTTTTAACAAAGTTGCCAAAACTTCAGGTAGCAATGGAAAGAGAAGATGGAAGAGCTGTGTGCTCAGGTGGAACAATGGAGGCCTTACCATGAGGGTTAGGAGGGTCACACATCTCACTTACAATTTCAGGTCCCAGCTGTCTGCTACTGTTCTTCCTCACAAATAAAGAAGTAAATTAATTTTCTTACCTTGCATTTTATTCCCCAAAGGAAAATTTACTCCTTACACATTGTAATTTTTATCATTCCTTTTTTATGCAGGACATCCCTATCTAGATACCAGGTACCCACCAAAGTCACTCTGTCACTCCCTTCCTCAAGTGGTCAGGGGAGAGAAAATAGAACAAAGGGCTTGTGAATTGAGATAAGGACACAGAGAGTTCACTCAGCATTTAACATCATGGGCAGAACAGACTCAGCTTGGGGAAATTAGTTGAATTTATTACCAATCAAATCAGATTAGGGTAATGAGAAATAAAATCAAGTCTTAAAACTTTCCTCCCACCTCTCCCTTTTTTCAGGCTCAACTTCACTCCCAAATTCTCACCCTGCTCCCCATAGAGCAGAGCGACAAGGAATGGGACCTACAGTCAGTTCAACACAATCAGTGTTGTCAGTTCTGTCTCTGCCACCCATCCTTCCTCTGTGGGAGGACTTCTCAACTCTTCACCTGCTCCAGCGTGAGGTCCCTCCCATAGGAGACAGTCTTCCACAAGTTTCTCCAGTGTTAGTCTTTCCCACAGGCTGGAATTTTCACAAACTGCTCCAGTGAGGGTCCCTTCCTCAGGGTCAGTCCTTCAGGAACTCCAAAGTGGGTCTCCTGCAGGGCCACAGGTCCTGACAGCAAACCTGCTCCTGCGTGGACTCCTCTCTCCATGGGGCCACAGGTGCCTGCTCTGGTGCAGGTTTCCCATGGGGTCATAGCCTCCTTCAGGCACCTGCCTGCTTTGGCATGGGGTCTGCCAGGACCTGCAGGGGAATCTCTGCTCCAACACCTGGAGCACTTCCCCTCCTTCTTCACTAACCCAAATGCCTTCAAAGTTTTTCCTCTCACATATTCTTAACCCTCTCTCCCAGCTGCTGTTGTACAGAAGCTTTTACCCTTTCTTAATATGTTTTCACAGGATCACTACCACCATTGCCAATGGGCTCTGCTTTGGCCAGTGACAGGTTCATCTTGGAGCCCGCTGGAATTGACACCTTCAAACACAGGGCCACTTTCTGATGTTTTTATGCAGAAGTCACCCTATAGTCCCACTCCCCACTCTTCCCCACCAAAACCTTGTCACATTAACCCAATGCAATGACAATTTTACACTCAAGACATGTCACTTCCTTGGTGAAGTACTCAGTGGCCACAAATAACTCACGAGACACGTATTATTAGGATCCTTTTGCACAGTACAGTGGCAGTTCATACCCGGGTGCTCATCTGTTCCCTACTAAATGTTTCTAGAGTTGCCGCCTTCTGTCCTGTTCTGCAGGTATGGTCTGCCTGCCTTGTTTGTAGGTTACTACACATCCGGTTGTATTATCCAGTGGTGGTATACTCATGTTTTCAAGATTTATCTACTATTCTTTAATTTGTCACAGAATTTCATTATATATGCTTAAGCTCATTTTTCAATCAAATATTTCACAAAGTGAAATAGTGGGGTCTGCCCTTAGTACCTTAGATGCAGGGAAGTTTCACTGCCTCTTGATGTATGAGTTACTTCATGTAAAAGCCTGAATACTGTTATGAGAGCAACACAGTACAGATAGTTTTAGAATGTATAGCAGTGTTAGCTTAAGTAGCTTCCCTGGGTGTGGTTGCTCTTCTGTAAGCCCCAGGACTCTAGTGGTTTGCCAGTGTGCTGAATCAAGTTGGAGCTCATCAGATGACTTAAGAAGCAGTGACTCATCTGAAGCCACAGCCTGAGCTGGCTTTTAGCAGGGTACTTGCTTTCTTACAGCAACAATAGCTAAAGCAAAACAAGACCTACAACTTCAGTAAGAAGGAAGTTTGGACATGATAAACTTCATCCTGCCAGGGCACATCCTGCCTCTCTTTGACTGGCAAATAAGGTATTCAAGGTAGGAGGCGACTGATCCCTTTTAGCTGCACATGGTTCTTTCCTGAACAGTCACACTTTATTCCATAATCTCATTGTAAAATTCTCTCTTGTGCCTGCTCAGACATTCGTCTCACCACTGGGGTATGTACAATGGTGTGTTGATTCATGTCTTTGCTAAGGAAAAAATTCAAGGATTTCACATTTCTGGTCCAATCACAAACCCATGTGTTCTTGCCACATCGCTCTCCCCAAGGATGAGCAGACCTGTCTGATCTGACATGTTCAGAGGTGCATGATCCATCAGCTTCTCAAAACAACCATGAAACAACACAAGAGAACTGAAAAACACTGGAGAGGAAAAGATAAATGTGTGTATTCCCAGGCACAAATTCTGCACCTTCTCAAATGTTTTGCCAATTTAGTATTCTCTTTACTGTAGTCATGACATTAAGAAGAAATTATCTCAAATTTATTGAAAAGATAGATTAATTTTATAAGCTCTCAGTAGTCAAAGATGAGTTCATTCTGTTTGACTAAATACCTGCTTTTTAGATAAGAGAGAGGAATCCACATATGGTATTCAGACAGTGGCCAACTCTTTGTTGCTGTTTTCACATAATGTAGATACTATCTCATTTAAATATTTCTGAGATATATTTAAATTTTAATAGGAAGTACATTAGCTCTTTGAAAAATACTTCCATTTCAGAACTTTCCATGGGAAGTATCAAGAGAGAAATCTGTTGTTGTTATTGATTGATTGTGTTATTATTGTTGTTATTGTTGGGTTTTTGTTGATCTCTGTTAGGCTGCATACCCAGCACTCAAGCTCTTTCAGAGTGGTCCCATGAAACCTGATTGTGTTCAGTTTAGGACAACACTGAGAGTAGTTTGATTTTAGAGCATTCTATCTCTGTTACTAAATTCAAAAAATCAAAGGCTTTCAAAACATTTTCTCGTTATTCCTGTTACTACATGTTTTGTAGGTAGGATGAAAACTTGTAAATCAAGTTACACATCAGTTGTGGTCTTCCTGTTTTAAAGAAAGAGAATTCTTTGGTGTACATGATTTTTGTCATGTTATAGCCAAGATATTGTGGTGTCAGTAATTCAGGTGAGTTAACTGTGTTCATTTATATGCATTCTATACTTTTCAATGCCATTATTTCTAACATTCATATTTGTATGTTTGTCTTGGACTGCTGCTTGGAGAGAAGGTCATAATGCGTTATGAGGCAGTTAGATAAAAATTGCATATTTACCAGAAATAATGATTCCAAAATTTGTCAGTCTAGGATTCTCACTCTTGATCTATGAAATATGCAATTTTTATTTTGAGAAAATAGTTTTGCACATACTCTCAATGTATGTTTGATAAAAAGCCATTATATGAATAGCATTTTTATATATAGCATTATTTTTTTTTTACTTGCCATATTATGGATGTAATTAGTTTTTTTTTTTACTTGCCATATTATGGACTTGCAAGATTATGGATGGTATTCTGAAAATACAGAACTATCACCTAAGAGACTCAAACCAATTTTAAAAAAACCTAAGTATATCAAAGCACTGTGACAAGTTAACATATATTGGTAGAGTAGTATTCTGCTAATAATGGTGTCTGAGATAATTGCTTAAATCTAAATTTTTCAGTCAAGTTTTAGGGAAAACACTGTTTTCTATTTTCATCAGTATAATATGGTATGAACAGAAGCTTTGTAGTGCTAGCAAATATTTTAGGCTTTGCAAGCACAAGTATCCTGCCTCTTAACACTAGATGGCAGACAAAAATGGGAAAACATTTCCTTGTTTTCAGGGATAGAATATTTAATAATTAATTTCCAACTTGAATGAACATTCACTGAAAAGTCTCAAAGTAGTAGGAATTAAGACGATTGAACACATGCTTGTCACAGCAGGGATCTTTCTGCAACCTTTCATTTGGATGTACTTTTTGGCACAAACGCTGAAAAAAATCAAGTGGAACTTTTCTACATTATTTTCATATTGCTTTTTTATCTGTTACTTCCCTTCAATATTTTGCTCTTGTCAAAGAGCTAAAAATTCTAGAAGCTTTAGAAAGAGTTAAGCAACTCAAATAAAAGAGAAACTTTCAAAAAAACCTGTCCTTGCCAGGTAGTCACATCGTTGTGAAATTGTCTTCTGTAAATCCAAAGAGCAGGTGATGTAAGGCTTACATTGCAGCTGCTTAGTATCTTTGCCTTGCATCAGTTACCCAGAATAACTGGGCTGCTTTGTGCCTTATTGTCATTGAATCTTAGACAATGATGTGGAAGTAATATGTTTGCTAAGGGGGCAACTCTCTTCATAGGATATTAAAAATTAGCGTGCCAAATATTATGTAATCAGTTCACCTAGAAGCCAGTGAGTATTGTGGGTTGTTATCCCCTTCCTCTCCCCGATACATCTTCCAAAAAAGAAGGGTCAGAATCTCCAAGATTCTGAATCTCACTCTGAAATGTCAGTTCTTCTAGCTGATTGTGATGTGCATACACAGTACTAGAACCGTAAAAAATCCCACCAAATCCCACCTCATCTTTTTTTCTCAGTGCTTGTAATGTGGCTGCAGAGATAGCCAGGCCGGCTGTTTCCAGTGCTGGCAGCTTTTTGGACTGAAATCAGAAAAGACCCAAGTTATTCCCATGGTATTTTCCCTGGTGGAGTTATTCTAGATGGGAAAGGTAAATGGACTGGAATGGAATGGTAAGTGCAAAAGTAAGTATGACTTGCCTGCTTCACAGTTAGAAAGACAGCCACAAAGATATCCATAGCTTCTGGATTGGTTTCTCGGATTATTCTCATTACACAATAGCTTTTGATATAAAATGTATATATAGGAGCAAATATCAGACTGTGGCACTCCCCTTCTCATAGGAGTGCTTTACCCACAAGGATGCATGGCCTTTTTTTCCAAGGGCTTCTTCTTGGTTTCATGAGTTCTTATGTTCATAGTCACCTAGTTTCAACAAGAGGAGAAAGCATTTTCCATTTTTCCTTGCCAGTAAGTTGTGAACAGGAAATTCTCTTTAAAAATCAAAAATGTATATATAAACCTTCTCAGGCTGCAAATAGCACTGACCCCATTTTCTTGCAACACCTGAGTAAATATTCCATTGAAAATAATCCTTTCCTTGATATTGTCAATGGCCTTGCTCCTGTTCCTCTTCCCTCCTGTTCCTGCTGTTCCTCCTCTCCTCACGAGGAACCTTCATTTCCTCACGCCATTTGAAAGCACTAGAAAGTTTTCAGCCTGTTTCTTGAACAAATGCTTGTAAGTCATCATTAAATCATTTATAGGCTCTACATTTTGATTGCATAAAGGTACCTGGCTCTCGTGCAGAGTTAAGTCTCTAAATTACCATCAAGATCTGGAGTTTGGTAATGTCCTGCTCCGTTCATCTTCCTGCTTCACTAAATCCAAGCAGTTTCAAGCTTCCCACACAATAAAAAGGCACTTGGATCCCTAAATCAGGGATCCTGCTTAAGGAATTTGTACTCAAAATCCTTTACACATCTATCCTTGATTTCCTGTGCCTGCACTGCTGGTAGCCAATGGCCTCTGCCCTTTTGTGCATTCTAGAAATCTATCTGCCAAAACAAGAGTGTACCAATCAAATAATTATATAGTAGGTATGAATAATGTAGTTGATTACTTAGAATTTTAAATTCAGACTTGTATTAGAGGTCATATTATAAATTCCTCTTCAGCCCCCTGTGATTATCATAAGAGTCATTCTGTTACCTTTCAGCACTCAGTAAGTGATAGATGTGAATTTTGTTACTGTAGCATCTGGTTGAGTGTATGATTGTACAAGTGTCACCCAAGGTTTTTTGTGTAAATGAAAGGAGATCAAAATACAGAGTCTCTTTAGGTCTGCTGGTGTTAATTCACTGTCCACAGTGTTTGCAATTGCTTACTCAGTATTGCTGGAGAGACTGACTGTCATTTTCATTTACATTGTCTTTTAATTAAGTTATTGACATGGTTGATCTTTGCTCTGGACCTTTCAGTATTGTACTAGGTACCATCTTAGCATTTTTGCCTTTAATAAAAAGCTCTGTTTATAACTTCCTATCCATAGAGAAAGTGCTTTGTAATTCTTCATTGAGACCAGTTCATCATAGTTCCTTCTCCTAAAGTCACACATTATTTTTCCATTTTTCTTTGCTCTGACCAGCCTTGGTGAGGCTCCTTTTCTGTCAGTTGTTTTCCATGACCCTGGTGGCAGGTGAGCTATCAGGCCATTTAACATCCTAATAGAGAACCCAGACTGTCTGGAATACTGCAAATGAAAAAGACAGTTTTTGGCAGAAGCCTGTGTTACTGATTTATAATGATTTATTTCTGTCTTAAAATAGCCTGATGGAAGTTGTACAAGAAAGAGTAAAAGCTCTGTACTCTATGGGTAAACACTTCATTAAAGTTGCATGAAATTTTAGAGCAGCAATAGGAAAGAAGCATTACTTAGAGAATGGCTCACAAATTGTGGAAGATAATTCTAGCACCATAATAAGAACATGAAGTAAGCAAACTGGTTCCAGGCTTTCGACCCAGTAGTACCCTCACTCACTGCTGTCAGTAACAGCTGTAAAATCAGAAACTTAGCTAAAGAATGAGGTCAGTAGTAGCGAATAATAAAGTTCTTACTGAAACAGGTTAAAAAGTTATTGTTTCAGACGTAATCTCCTTCGGGACTAAAAAGAGTCACGTAGTACTCTACGTAGTTAGTGGTGCTGTTTTGTGGTGAGTATCTGGGACATGCCTAGTTACAAGTCACAGGGGGCCCATACACGTTTTTTTTCGCCTCTGGCTTTCATGCCTGTGGCTAATTCCTACTGGAGGATGCACTCAGTTTAGGAAGGCCTTGTTCCAAAATATTTCCTAACAATAATATTGCCTAAGTATAGTTGTTTGATGTGTTGCGGTCCTACATTCTAAGGCTGTATAGAGCTGCATTTGATTTGATGTAGCCTTTAATCTTACTAAAGTAATACCCTCTTCCTTTAAATACACAGTTAATTTACTCATTTGAGAAATGAATATAGTTTCTTATAAAGTGAAAGACATCCAGGTCATGTGTGTGCAGGAGAGCAGCGTTTACACACACGTAACACATGTACACCAAACACAGATGTGCACAGTTCCCTTTTGGTGTATAAACAGGGCTAGCAGGACAAAATGTTGTCCTGTGTTCATTATAATATTAATTTGAAAAGTTAAGGGTGATGTCTAGTTCATCTTGACTGGAAATGGATGAGATTTTGGGTTGTCCTGACATTTTCTAATATTCTTTTGGCTTCACTAAGAGCTCTCCTTCCTGCCCAGG
This sequence comes from Irena cyanogastra, assembly GCA_013397155.1. Classification (NCBI taxonomy): domain Eukaryota; kingdom Metazoa; phylum Chordata; class Aves; order Passeriformes; family Irenidae; genus Irena; species Irena cyanogastra. The sequence goes on along the minus strand of VWZV01009141.1, from coordinate 635,844 downwards.
AGAGGTTTTGTCCAAATCAAAGCTTAACTCTTTCTGAGGAATAAAGTTATTGATGCTATTCCTCATTTTGTGTCTCCGTGTGTGGTGACAATGGTATTGGTAGCTGCCTGCATTGCATGAGTCATTATATGCTGTCTGTAATAGTGTCTGTAATGTATTTGTCTCTGTCTTCTGCTGGCACATTGCCTTTAGATGTAGCTTTATAACTGTATAAAGTTGGAGTGCACTGTTAAGCTGGGTCCAAAGAACCTTGTGTATTAATATATCTCCTGTACTAATGGTGGGATTTTTTTTTTGTTAGGAAGCCGGAACTGTAGGAGATTGTACAGCATCCTTAAGGTGTATATAATTTTAGTCTGGTAAAAAAGACTTAAAGCAAAGTAGTTTATCCATCATGTTCTGGAAATAAGCAATATTACATTAGTGAAAAATATGGACCTACGTTACTGTAAATGCATTTGTGCTACGTTTCATACTATTGATATGTATTTATGTTACTTAATGCATCTCCTCAAACGTAGTCTCTATCAATAGGGCAATTTCAATGCAATGCTATGTTTACTCCTTTTATCTACCCTAGTATATATTACTAAGTAAGTATTTTATGTAAAAAAATATTAAGAAGTAAATATTTCTACCATCTTCTTGGTAACTGAGTCTTTTACTGCACATTCTAGTCCTTCCTGTAAGGCCTATAGAGGCTGTTCATACATTTTAATGTTTGAAAAGAAATAGAATCACATCAGCACTAAGGAAATAGTTTTTGATTTCTCTAAAATCCTCTAAAGATGTAGCAAATCATGCAAAAATTTGTTTTTCTTAATTAGTTGGTTTTCATGACTTGACAAGTGCAGTGACAATAATCTACTAGCCCTTCACAGCTACAGAATCTCACTGAGAAAAGAGGCAGACCTGGGTTTCTTACATCAAAAGCAGACAGCAATACTTTCCACTTGATCTTTTCTTAAATAGGAACATTTTAGAACTTGCTTATCCATTCCAAAGTAAAAGACTGCAAACCTATTCCTGCACAATTTGTATTTAATAAGTAATGCCTGTCAAAAATTAAATGGTTTCTGGGTTTTAGAAACTGGTCAAAGGCATTTAACCCTAAAATGCATATATTTCTGCTTCAGCATATGTTCTTCGCCTGGCTTGGCAAAAAAAAATCTGCAATGCACTGCAATTCATGCAGTTTTTGGAAGACAAAGATTGTGATGGGGCTGGACACACACACACACACACACACACACAGGTCACATGGAATTCATAGGTCAGGGGAAGTGTTTATTCCCCACCAGCTCAGCACTCCCCACTCACCGCACGTGGAATTTTTCCTCTGGTCCTGGAGCACAGGAAAGATGTTGATGAGCATGAGTGAGCTCAGCATAGCACTGTGAAGATGATCAGAGATGAAGATGTAGCCTAGTGAGGCAGGCTGAGTGAGCTGGGGTTGTGCTCTGCACCAGCAGATGCAAAAATAAAGAGGGTAGTAAAATAGCTATTTTCTTAAGGTAGGGTAAACCCCAGAAATATGGATAGGAGGAAATCTTAAGTCCCTTCCTATGCTGGGAACTCCATTTTTGTGCAGCATCAGACAGATATTGCATGGATCTTCCCCTGCACAGATACCATCTGTGGAGAGGTTCCTCCTTCCCACAATGTGCAGCCTTTTCTTTTGTGTGGCAAACAATCATATGTATTTTCACCTGGCAGGCTGGGATGTCATCTCATTCAAAATATTCACCACTGTCAGCACAGGCTGTAAGTACAAGGCTCAGTAGAATAGACTTGTCCTGTTCAAGATCACTGACTCCTTGAATACAACATTTTCCACAATGCTCTGAATGTAGCTTGCTCAGCCTGGAGGAGAGACAGCTTCAGAGGCACTAACAGTGCCCGTGCAGTGCCTAGGAGGATGCTAGCAAGAGGTCCAAGGCAAGTTTTTACTTAAGTCACACCTTAAGCTCTTGAAGAACAAGAGAAGGTGGCCTGAGTAAGGGGAGGTTCTGGTGACACATAAGGAAAGCTTTTTCACGATGAAAATAATAACTTGTAACCAGTTACCCAGGGAGGTTTGGGGTTCTAAGCTCTTGGTGGTTTTCAAGATCTGACTGGACAAACCCTGGGTAAAGTGGTCTAAATTCAGTGTTGTCCCTGCCTTGAGCAGCTGTGTGATTCTGAAATTCAGAGCAGATAGCTGAATTGGAGTCTTAATCTGTGAGCTGAATCTCTCCTTTTAGCTAACTAACAAACATTAGATGACAGTACACACTGAGAAGTTCAGCAGAAATTAATTAAAATAATTTAGGAAAATAATTTAACTCAGGTACAGTTTGGAATGAAGCAAAGCTGGGCAATGGGAGGACAATATTGGCATGTAAGAACAGCTAATGCTACTTAAACATTTTTATGTTATCTGAATTTGCTTTTCTCAGCAAGTTATATTCCCAGAGTGGATTAATTTTCAATTTAACATTATCCTGACTGTCTGCTTGCATGGATGAAAAAGATTGAAAGGGCACAATTATAAACCTATGAAACCATTAACATACATTGAACTGATTATATGCAAGATAGAATAGAGTCTTAAATCACTAGGACAATTTGTATAAGGAGGGCCACCACCCTTTTTATAAATATAGTGAAGGCTACTTGTTTCACAGTGTGCTTGCCCTTTAGCCTGTGTCCACATGCTGGATCCAACACCTGGGCTGTTGCCCAGACACTGTGTGCTGTGTATATGTGTAGTCCGAGGAAGAATTGTGTGTTCCCAGGGATCTTGTTGGACCATTCTAGGTATAGCTGATAAAACACATTTGCCTGAAATATATGTCTATCCATATCCATGCATTGTGAAAAATCATACAAATAGGTATGGAACTCTGGTTAGTCTTCAAGCAGTATCCCAGAATTGACTTCTGTTGCATTTACTGGGCTTTTTGCATATAATTTCTTGATATTGAAACATAATAATGAAATATAAATTTATGTTTATCTTCCATGCCTGACCCTGAACTTAATATTCTCTTCAACATGCTCCTGTTTCAACCCACTTAACCCTAGCTCTGCCGAGTTGTACATGTTTACATCATATCTTGCTGGAAGAATAAAGATCCCACTTGGCTTTAGACAAGGTACAAGATTTTGGAGCACACACCTGAAACTTAGTCTCCTTCAGAAGAGAGAACTGGAGATCAGCCCAGCTGCTCTCCAGCACAGTGTTTGCCATCAGCAGCATTTCCAGGGGTTTATTGTTTGTGGCCAATTCAGTTTCTCTTCTGCAAGTTGCTGGGTGAAGGGAGAGTGAGGGTTAAGACAAACCCATTTGTTCCCTTATGGTCTTGCTGTGCTTATTTCCCACTAATTGAGATAGATTCCAAATTGAGGGGAAAAACTAAAAGGAAACAACCTCAGGAATCCAAGTTTCGTACAAATAGGCCTTAATTTAGGAAAAAAAATCAGGTATATTAGATTAAGTTGTTGTGATTCATACTCTTTGCAGCACAGTCTTAGAGAAAAGCCTTTGTAGGCTCAGGCAGCTGCAGCAGTGTTCAGCCAAGTCTAGATAATGGATGCTTACAGCTGCTGTCAGTGGAAAAGTTTCCTGAGATTGTTCAGCTTCTCTGTTGTCTGTTCTCATAGTCTTACCCTTTCATGAGCTGTTAACATCCATTGCATGGTGGCAGATAAGGGGGAAAGAGGGAAAGAAAAGAGATCATGTAGGTTTTATGAACTTCTATAGTCTACCTCAACATCCTGTTTATGAATTTTTGCCCTTCACCTTTTTGTTGGTACATGAAAACCTCTAGTAGCATAGAAATGGTAGTCTGTCTGTGAGCTTTCTGAGCTGGTCTTATAATAGAATTGTGATCACAGTGATTAATCAGCTTAGGTTCAGTATTATATATGCAGCATGGATATTGCTTTTCACCTTACTGGTTTCCTCTTCAGAAAGACTTCAAACTACCAGTTTCCTGACTGTAATCAGAAGGATATGAGTGCCCTAGCTTCAAGTAAGATTGCATACAAATATCTGTTATTTTTCATATTAAAGTAATCAATTTTATTAAATCCCTCTTAGTGATTAAGAGGGCAGGCTGAGAGATAAAAAAAATGAAATCAGTTAAAATTTTCTATTCTTATCTGGAACTAACTTTATGCAAAAATCATATTGGAAAGTTGAAGAACAATGGCTTTCCTGTGTTCATGATACAATTTACTCCACAAAAATGAAAAGGTTTATATACTGAAAAATGACCTTGCAGACTTTAGCACTATAATAGAATAGAGACCTTTGAATATTGTTTCATCATAGAGACCTTTTCCTCAGTTGGATTTGCCACTGAATTTTCACTATTTTTTTTTAATTAAATTCTCAGTAGACTCACAGTCCCAATAAAAGTAATTTATTTCACATGTGTTATTTTTCATTTTGCTGAGAAAAAACCTCTAAGTCTTGACCCTGTCTTGAAATAAAAATATTACTTTTAGGGCAGTACAAATATTTTTCTTTTTATTTTAGAACCAGGTGTCTCCAAAGAAGAGAAGACGGAAAAAAAGAGCTATGGAAAAATGCATTTCTTTGTCTGTGCTGCATTTAGGATGTGGTCATGCCCCAGGAGCCTGGAGGTTGCTGTTATGATGTGCCTGAGCTCAGGGACCCAATTTTATCTTTTATAAACCTTCCTCCCACTTCTCCTGAAGTGTGCTCCTCTGGTTTGCGTAGAAAAATTTTTGCAAGAACTCTCCCGAGTAAGGTCATTTGAGTACGAGTCTGGCCACAGCTATTTACAAGTTCGGATTTTGACTGAAGTGAGTAATTGAATCACATTGAGCCTCTGAAGTTTGCCTTTTATTTATATATTTCCCCCAATTGTGTGGCTCGGTCTGCCATTGGCTGCTGTCCCTGCAGCCTACCCGAGGGCTCTGCAGTTACATAAGGCTCTGTCTGCTGGGAGCCTATATAAAGCCTTTTTGCATGCCAGCAAGAGGCAGAATTTTATCACAATCCAAGTCCCACTGTTTTAGTTCGCATGAGCAGGAAGATTTGCTTGAAGATACCCTGAGACTCGAACCCAGGCTGGTTTGTTTGCCAGCCAGTGCTTCACAGCTGTCAACCTGAGTCGCAAGTGGCAGCTACTGTGAGTAGCTTCTGTGCATTATGAAGAATTTTTCATTTCCTATGCAGGATAACACACATCAGACCGAGAGTCCTCCTCCTCACAGATTCCTGAGTTTGACAAATCAGTCAGATCCTATTGGAAGACCAGAAAGAGACGAGCAATTAGCTCAAGTAGAGATTGCTGTACTGGGGGTCATATTTCTGACAGCATCTGTGGGCAATTTCATTCTCATACTGGTGCTGTGGCGAAGAAGAAAGAAGCTGTCTAGGATGTATGTGTTCATGCTTCACCTCAGCATTGCTGACTTAGTGGTAGCCTTTTTCCAAGTGCTGCCTCAACTCATATGGGATATTACAGATGTTTTCATAGGGCCAGATTTCTTGTGCAGAATTATCAAGTATCTGCAATTGCTGGGCATGTTTGCCTCTACTTATATGATAGTGGTCATGACAGTGGACAGATATCAAGCTGTTTGCTACCCTATGGTCACTTTCCAAAAGAAGAGAGCTCTCTGGAACATCCCCATTTGCACCAGCTGGTCTATAGCGCTGATTTTTAGCCTACCACAGGTATTTATCTTTTCTAAGACTGAAATATCTCCAGGTGTCTTTGAATGTTGGGGTGAATTTATTCAGCCTTGGGGCCCAAGGGCATATGTGACTTGGATTTTTGTAGTTATATTCTTCATTCCCTCAGCAATCCTTATCACATGCCAGGTCAAGATTTGCAGAATAATCAGAAGAAACATAAATGTGAAAAAACAGAATGAATGTGAAGCAACAAATCAGAATCCAGTCCTGCCATCCCGAGCCAGCAGTGTGAACTGTATTTCAAAGGCTATGATCAAGACAGTGAAAATGACAGTGGTGACAGTTGTTGCATATGTTCTCTGTTGGTCACCTTTCTTCATTGCACAGCTGTGGTCCGTGTGGTTCCCCAGCATCCTGACCGAAGGTAAGATGCTCTCCGTCCTCACTCACAGCTGCAGAGCAGGCTAGCACACTGCTGTCGAGTGCTTTATGTTTGCATTTTGCTTTTGTATAAAGGTTACATGTGGTCATTTGAGGGGGATTAAAAAGAAATACCTGGATTGATTATCTCCTGTATTTAATTAGGTACAGGGAACTTCTTGTGTTATGTGATCAAAACATCATGTGTCTTTTGTGTGTGTGTCTTGAGTGATTAACCATTTAAAGATTCATGAACAGCATGGTGAAAGGTATCATGTGCTTCAGCAAAACCTCAGAGTTTTAGAGGTTTTAGGTATTATAGCAGCAGTATTTTGGGTTCTTGAGATGAAAAGGAGCAATTAACTCTTCAAAGTAATAAAATTATTTCTTATTTACTGGGTAGAACAGTGGTGTTATAAGACATCTGATTTTTTTTAGTATCAAAATTGTATTGATGAAATCTCTGTAGTAAACTGTGAAACAACCAGAAGTTGTCAACCAGCTGTTTATAAAGCAAAAAAGCAAGCCTGAGAGTGTTATCAAAAACTATGTGGTAAACAAGAATAGTCTTGTCAAATTTATGCTATTGCCTCTTCGTGAAAGGCAGACTCTATATGTGACTTTGAATTCACCTATTCCAAATAAAGAGGTAAAAATAAGAGAAAAAGTATAATAGTTCTGCCTGATAAAAGCAGTAGTTTCTGAACTTTATTTTAAGAACTCTTCCTGTAAATGTGAATTTGAGTCTTATTATGCACACATTTATTTCAATATATATATATATCTGTATTTATTTGTATCTGTTTAACAGCTTAGTAATTATTTTTAAAATTAATGCAACTTCATCCAAAAAGAGCTATATGAAACAATTTAACTCTGAATGCATACAATAAAGTGTGCTTTATACCTTCAGCAATTGCAAATTGCATTGATATGGGAATTTCTTACTATTAGATTAGTTTTAACATATGAATAAATACAGCAGAAAGCAGCAGAATGTGAAAATGTGACTTCTTTATAAGAGTGTTTTATTTAGTTTCTTATTCCTTTAACTGTTTTGTTCTAGGTTCAGCATTCACCATTATAATGCTCCTTGGCAATCTAAATAGCTGTGCCAACCCATGGATTTACATGTATTTCTGTGGCCAGATCCCATATTGCACAAATAAGCAGCTGGAGAATACCTCGGCTCAGGAGGAATCCGTGTTCACAGGGAGCATTCATCTCGTAGACAGAGACCCTGAGGATAACAGTACTTCTGCATAAATACTGAGAGCTTTTTGTTGCTTTGTTACATTCCCTCTGTTCACAAGACATATTGATATTTTACCACCATCCCTTATTTTGTGGATGAGGAAGCTGAAAAATTGTTTTTTGTTGTAAAAATATATTTCTGTGCAGTTCTGTAGCATATACAGGAAGTTTCTGTGTTGTGCAAGCCTGACTCAGTGCTTCAATCACTACTGTCTTATCAGAACAAATTCATGTAAAGACTGACAAAGATACATTAAAGTATCTTAGATATTTTGTGTCCTACAGTACTTCCCCATCTGTGATTCTGGATTTTTAAGTAGTAAAATTTTATTAATACCTGGTCCAAGAAATTGAAACATAATTGAAAGGAACCTGATCTAATTAAACTTGAATATGTTTTCAGAGTGAACCATGAATTGTTCATCATTCTGTGTAATTGAGGGACAGTGACAAATCTTGAGAAGGCAGCACAGAGTCAGAAAAAGCTTTTGCCAGCTCTTACTAGCCCCTGGCTTAAATTAACTCTTCATGTACATTTATAAAATGCCAAGCAGCTTAATATAAATTTAAAAAAAAATTGAATCCCTACTTCAGTTTCAAATTCCATTGCGGATTGTAGGTATCAGCAGCATAGCATCAGTTCAGGTTTTTTGGCTTCACACCATGGGATTTGATTTTCCATGCATTTCCTGATGTGCAAGCAGTTAACTGGACACCTACATGCACCACATGCACACGCATATGAATATTCTAAATAAAGGTGTGTGCTAAGAGTGTACACTTTCATTTGGCATTCAGACCCATTTGTTCTAGCATGGGATTTATTGGCAGAGAACCAATTATTATTCTATTCCTTAGTACCCCTTTAGGTTCAAATTCAAATATTTCCCTTTGCTGTAAAAATAAATCTGCATATCTTTATCTCAAATGCCATTTGTTTGCTGGTTTGTGGGTGTTATATGCAGGTAGCTATTTACTTTTAATGTCTGAAATCTGATCAGAGGATTATGGAAGGAATGTCAGCAAGGCTCTTTCAGGTGAGAATGGATCTGCATTCCTGGGGACTCTGTGGCACTTACATCTAGTGATATGTAATCTGTCTACATTATACTGTGTTTCATCTCTTTTCAGTTCTCTGAGTGCTAGCAGTCTCCAATATCAGTAGAAAAGCTGTAAAATTGTGGTGTTTTAATGGTCAAAGAAATATTGATTTAAACTAAATACTGATCACATTGTGAGAAATTCTGCTCTACAGTGAATAGTTAGGTTCAGGTTAATTTATGCTGATATGACTGCATATTTTATGATTTCTATTCTCTGTATAATTATACCAGATAAGGGCAGGAACCAAATATTGCTGTTCTTTATAATGGGAAAAGCTTATGCCCCAGCCCAGCTGACAAGAACAGGTCTCCAGCTTTTAGGAAAATGAAGAAGGTGGGTGAAGGTAGTACCAGAGCCAGGCAGGGTACAGAAGGGTTTGTATGCAGTCTCTTACTGTAATTACAGCTGATATTTTCTCTTGCTGTTTTTTTCTCCTCTCCCTTTAATTAGTAGTTAATAATTCTACTCCACAAAAAATTCCCTGTCAGAGCAAGTATGTAACTCAAGTGAATGTCCTTATCTGGGGTAAGAACATCCAAGAAACAATCCATTCTATTGATAAGATGTTGATACAGCCACTCATTGACTTTCTAAGACTTTCAGTCAACTAGCTCTCACTAAAGTTTTCCCTTATACCTTAATCCAATGGTTAATGGTGAGAGTTTTAGTTTTTCCATTTCTTCTGATTGTAGTTAGTTACATAGCATAATATGTAGACTTGAGAGGAACTGTAAACAGAAATGCTTCAAGGAATCACCTGTGTCACTGCACTACTGTATTGGTAGCAAAACTCCTCAAAAGGCATTAATTTGCAAGGAAAACAGGCATTCAGATTGTGTACAGAGAGTCATCCAGATCCAGAACTGATGGAAGTCACAGTTCTGCTCAGACACTTACAGTGGAGCTATGCCATTTGACACCACCTGATCCGACCTCTGGTACAAGCTTTAAGATATAACTTTTACTACTTATATTTCTGTATGGCTGATATATTTGTTACTGGCTCTATAAATAATTTGGTAGAGCTGGATTTTGCAAATAACAGTACCTCAATGTGTTTATTGAAAGTCTGAGAGCAATGTTAACTGTCTGTATCTCAGATATTTTGATTGTGTATTGAATGAAATATCGGAACTCCTTAAGTTCAGTGATGATTGTTCACTGTCTGTAATATTCAAAACACTTATATTTTTGTCTCTCAAGTGCTGTCTTTCTGATTTTTTCGTATTCCTTCCCCTGATATCTGTCCTGCTCTTAAAAAGAAAATTAAAGGTTACTGTACTATGATGCAAACTACAGGCTATGGAAACTTTTAGTTTCAGTCTGTCAGGAGGTATTTGAACACAGGTATTCCTGCTTTTTCTCTTAGGAAAGTGAACTGGGCAAAAAAAAAATTAAAAATAAAATAAAATTTTTCTCTTTGTAAATTTAACCATCAGTATTCTTGGAAGTTGTTGTTTGAACATATTGTGCCCTTGTTTTACTTTGTATTTTGAGTCTTCATCTGTACTATATATTTTTCTGCACTTAGATTTCCAACAGGTATTGCAGTATCTCATTGAGAGGGTTGACTTTGGCACAACACTGTAGTCCGGCTAGGGTGTTTAATCCATATGAGAGAATCAGTAACTGAGACATATGAGTCCCCAGGGAAACCGTGGAAGCCCATAAAAATGGAAAAAAAATCCAATTTTCAGATGAAAGCCTTTGTCTTCAAAGCCTAGATTCTGTTTTCTCACACAAATAAATTCTGAGTAAAAAAATACCTAGTGTTCCCAGTCCTGAAATGAATGACTGTGTTGTTGATGCTGGCACTGTGATATGCTTTCTGGTTATCTGGGTGGGGATTTTTTTTTTACTTTCCATGTTTTTGTTACTACTTGGGAAAGGCACAGTTCACTAAAAGGAATTAGATTATTGCTTTAAAGTTCGTGTTTTATATTTTACAGTACAGATAAGAAGAATCAAAGACAATGCAATCTATAGATTCTGTATAGATTTACTACAGAGAAAAGAAACTACAAAAACAACCTAGTAGAATGAAAAGAAAGGTTTTCATTCTTAACTGTATATTTTGATAATTCTTTTATTCTACAGAACTGCTTCTGTGTTTTCACAGCCAGTCCTAGTTCACATTCCTGTAAATAGTGAATACTGAAGATAGAAGTGTTGCATGATAATCTTTTTAATCTTGCAATGAAATAATGCTGAGGAGTTTTAAAGATGGTTCCAAAAGAATGTCCTGACAATTTCACTTTGATCATTTAGTTCTCACAACAGAAACCAGTAATCGATTCGAATAAACTGCTCCTGTGTCTGCATTGTTGGGGGAAGACTGGCAGGGTTTATTCTGTGAGGTAAACATGGCTGGGTGGGGAAGTTGTCAAACATAGGACAAAAGTATCAACCAGGACAAAAGTATCCTCAAGAGGTTGTGAATATTAGCTACTTTTGATTTAAGAGTGTCATGAGCTGACAAAGGCAGAGCAGGATGACCCAGCTAATCAGTTCATTTAGGCAAATTCAGTTTGGGTTGGATTCCTTAGAGTAGGAAAAAAAAGAAAGAAAGTTGTTTTCTGACTTCATAAAGTAGAGATTTGGGCCTGAATGCCCTGGCTATCTACAGGAAACATCCATGATTATGAAACAGATTGTTCATACAGCAGCGAAACGGGATTGTAAATAGTTCAAATAGGAATTGTGTTACTTGTAGTAATGCAGCCACAAATAATTTATTTTCTACTGAGGATCTATTTATGATGATCCATAGTGGATTCATATAGATTTTAATCATGCTGTTAGAAAATCAGAAACAAAAGCTGATGTAATCTATCATACCAGATCAAAACTCTGACTTGCCATTCCAAATAGTACCTCTTCAGCCCCAGCAGCAGGTCCCTCTCTGCTCTCCTGGTCCCAGGTAGAACTTCATGATCTGCAATATATTTCCCAAACTCTACCTGCCTTAATGTCTTGCTATGGTAGCCAAGGTTGTCTTCACTTTGCCTCTCTGAAACAAAAGGACAGAAGCTGTGTCTTTTCCCTGGGCTTATATAATGCTCCTGCAAGCACCACTTGAGGACTTTCTGAAGGTCATCTCATTAAGGGGGCAAATTCTGGGCATTTTTACAACCCCTCCATAAAATTTTTATTAATTTGCACTTCACTCTTTAGGAGTCAAAGAAAAAATAGACTTTGAGTGAAACTAAATAGCCATACCCATTCCCTCGTGCTTCCTTTTTTACCAATGCAGCAGACCAAAGCATAAGCTTTCTGCCAGTAGGTTGTAGCAATTTAACTAAGTTATATCATCCATCTCCATAATGTACTTTGGGGACAATGAAACTCTAAGCAAAGGCTTCTTGCCTTTCCATCCAAATGTTGTTCTAGAGATACAGTGCAAACCTATTCAAGTGCTATTGTATTCATCAGGAGCTTTTTTATATCACGGCTCAGACTTTGAACAATTTCCAGCATTTTGAATTTGTGTTTCTTGCATCCATTTCAGTACACCAAAAATTGTTAAAATTGTGTGTTTCCCAAATTTTGGCTGCAAATCTTCTGAAGTCTGTGTTAACAATGCAGGAATCAGTAGGACTTCGTGGAGGAAATATTACATTGCCATCTGGGAAAGAAGTTTAAAAAAATGCTAAACAAAAACATTTGAACATGAAGATCTCTGGAAATTATGGCTGGGAAGGTGGATATAACTAGAAAGACCTCTCCTTACATGCCAGTGACCACTTTTCAAGACAATCGATGTAGTAACAAATACTAAGACCCAAGAAAGACATGATATTCTTGTCACCATTGTTATCATTGCCATCATCATGATCATCATCGTGATCATCACCATCATTGCTATTATTTAAATGAAATCATCATATATCCTACAATAAGTTTTAAAGGAAAACAAATTTAGGACAGTGTGACATGTAGACCAGTTATGAAGCTGAAATATGGGAACCATGATTTCAATCGCAAATGTACCTTTTATATATGATGCTGCTATTTTATTTAGCTAAAAGAATAAAGATGATTTTTTTAAGTTCCAGTATTATTGCTGTGCATTGAATTCTATTAAGCTACCTAAAGATGAATTTTGGTACAAAATGTTAAAAATATCTTTAATGTTTACACATTTACTTGGATATTAAACCAAATCTTTTGCTTTAAGATGCTGTTTTTGTATTCCTTAGTTTATTCATGAGTTCAGTTATTGTCTCTATCACCACCTTTGAAGAGATACTAGGAGTAAATTATCTGCTAACACCACAGTGCATTGGAAATATTTGCCCATGTCTCTAAATGTGTTAATAGATGTTTGGTCTCAAATGATTTAATGCTGAGCAGCTCCAGCTTTTGACTTACTGATGGGAAAAATTGTACTTTGTCATGGAAAATACGAGCCTTCTGGCAAGCAGAGTCATGATGTGAATGCACTGCTTATTGATACATTTAATACAAATTACAGTCTGCTGGGAATGTGATTCATATTCCTGATCCTTTCTTGACAAGACTCATATTCTGAGACACTGTGTGTTTATCTGTAAGTATCTGTTCCCAAAAAATACGTGAGAAAAACCTCAGAAAAGAAGTTCTTATTTTTTAGATCACATAACTGTGAGTACCGAATCTTGGAGTTCAATGTATTTGCTGTGAAAGATGAGGTTAAAACATTATTGTAGCATTTGGGCTTGTTTTGTTTGCATTCACACAAAGAATTAATACCGGACTGTATGACCCTTACGTGTAGATCATATCAAAGGAATGATACCATGACAAGTCGAACGCTTAGAGCTCTGGACTCATAGACTCATAGAATCATTAAGGTTGGAAAAGACCACCAAGATCATCAAGTTCAAACATTAATCCAGCACCACCATGTTCACCAGTAAACCTTATTCTCACGTGCCACATCCACATGCCATTTAAACACTTCCAGGGGTGGTAGTTCCACCACTACTGTTTGCAGCCTCTTCCAAAGCCTGATGACTCCTCCAGTGAAGAAGCTTGTTTCTAATATCTAATCTAAGCCTCCCCTGTCACAACTTGAGGCCATTTAATCTGGTCCTGTTACCTTGGAAAAGAGACTGATCTCTACCTCACTCGTGCTTGAATCTTAGCATGCATGTGCATAATACACCAGGTTAATGCCATGGATCTGCCATCTGCAGCTGCTGCTGTGGATCATGGCTGAAGTATGCCCAGCATGTACACAGTTTTTAGGAAATTTCCCTCCCAAATGCTCCCCAAGCAGGAGTAAGATGGCACTGAGAGTGCACATACTGTAAGGGTGAAGCACTCTTTGTTTATATTGTGAACAGTGGTGACAACAGATGATCAGAACTGGAGCATTTGTATTATTAACAAAGCTGTCTGCCCATGGAAATATGAACACAAGCAGGCAAAGTGATCAAGGAGCATCTCAGGTGCACGTCCACACTGAAGGCACTAGCATAGGCATATCCACAGGTACTTCCTGTGCCTTTTTTGTGTCATGAAAGAATGCATTGAGTATCCAGCTGGGCGTGGACACACCAAAATGAGCAATCAGTGTGTAGAAGTTGACATCATTGTGATGATTTGTTGACAAATCCTGCTGGGGTGCCACTGCCTGTTTCAGGAGTCCAGAGGGCAGAGGTGCTCTGTGGCCTAACACACTCCCCACCTTCACGTTTTCTTTATTCTGTGAGGATAAAAGGAAGACACAGCACATAGCTGCATCTCTGCAACTTAAAAACATACAGATGTGTAAATATCTTCATCTTTTGACTCCTTTCACTGCCGTATCACCTTAGCCTGATACTTCTGGCATTTCTCCCAAATGATTCTGCAAGAGAAGGGCATTATGCTGTGATAGAGGTTTTGTTCTGCTCAGAATGAGACAGTTAAACTCATTTTACTTGCAATTTGAGCAAGGACTGTATGCCATGAAGAGCTGAATTTTGTATTAATTACCTGAGGGACACTATAAAAATTAGATTTTCAGTCACTGAAATTAAGAAACCAGACTGACTGAATAGCTGGCTTATTTATTAATTCAGTAGCTTCAGGTTTTCCTTTAATAAAGATTCCTTTCTGTAAATTAAAGCAGATGAGAGGAATATCATGAATGTAAAATTAGTCTAATCCTATTGAATTTTAAGCTGTACAAAGGCTGCAAGATAGAATTAAATCATTGATAGAAGACAAAGAATTAACTTGAGACTTTGATATATAAAATAAATACAGTATTTTATTTGCACTATCGATAAAATAACTGGAGGCACAGAAGGACTATCCATAGAAAGCTACAGAATACTGTTTTATAAATCAATTTCTAAGGTAAGTCCATAATTTTACAATAAAAATATCCATGCCAGATATAGATATGTTTATATGTTAAAATTTAATCTTGTGATGTAGATACAAACTGCATCTTGTAATACTCAGATTTTTTTTTCCTATACTGTGCTCCAAAGATGAAATTTTTCTCTGCCTTCAGGTTAAGAAATCAATTACAGGTTTATGAATGCATTTTTGTCCTGGGGGGAAATGTGGAGTTGATTCAGACAGAAGTGTCAGAACTGAATTGCATTCAAATTATTCATGAACATTTTGCATCTGTAAGGGAAAGGAATTGTGCGAGCAGTGCTGCTTTTCTAGAAGTTTCAACATTTCTCTAACACTGAACGTTATGAAAATATATTTTTATTATGCTAAGTAGCTAGAAAGTGTCATAATGTGGCAGTCTATAAATATCCCTTACCTCCCTAGTTAATATTTTGCCACTGTATAGTTTCACACTTTTATCAATTATGATTCACCTTGTAAAAATAAAATAGAAAAATGAAATGAAAATAATTCTGAAAATTCTTGTCTGAAAATTGTTTTCAGCTCTGCTTCTTTAAATTCAGCTCTTCACAGATTGCTCCAGAACTCTCAAAATTAATATGTTCATTACAGTAATTCAAGTTATTTTAATGTATCTGAGTTCTCTGGTGTCAGAGGTAATGTAAGTGTTTAGAAGAGTTTTCATTAGTGGCAAAAATATTTAGACTTCACTGTTTGGTGAGTTGACTCTGCCTGGTCACCAGGTGCCAACCAAAGTGACTCTGTTCTCTCCCCTCCTCAGCTGGACAAGGGAGGGAAGATAAAACGAAAGGCTCGTGGGTAGGGAGAAAGACAAGGAGAGATCACTCAACATTTGCTGTCATGGGGAAAATAGACTCAGTTTGGGGAATTAGTTTAGTGTATTGCCAATCAAATTCAGAGCAGGGTAATGAGAAAAAACCCAAATCCTAAACCCCACCTTTTTCTCTCCATCCTTCCTTTCTTCTCAGGCTCAGTTCACACCGGGATTGTCTCCCTGCTCCCTGTAAGTAGGACATGGGGCAGGAAAATGGGGTTTGGGGTCAGTTCATCACACATTGTCTCTTCTGCTCTTTCCTCCTCACGGGGAGGACTCTTCACAAATGTTGCCCTGCTGCAGCATGGGGTCCCTGCCACAGAAGACAGTCCTTCATTAAGTTCTGCAATGTGAGTCCTTTCCATGAGCTGCAATTTTCACAAACTGCTCCAGCGAGGATCCCTACCAAAGAGTCAGTCCTTCAGGAACAGACTGGTGCAGTGTGGGTCCTCTGCAGGGTCACAAGTCCTGAGAGCAAAACTGCCCACTCCAGACATGCTGCACACTCAGGCTGTGAAAGACCATCCACAGATGAATGTGCTTTATGTAATGTATTTTATGTAATGCAGAGATAAATCTGAAAAGTGGCTTGATTAAAAAAAAATTATCAAATCCAAGGTTTGAAACCTAGTGCATATACACATTTAGACATAGAAACAAACAAATCCTCCACTTAGCAAAATGGCAAGGAGAAATTGCCATTCAGGAGAAGGTACTTAAAAAGCTTTTCCATGTTTTAGGCTATTCAGGACTAGATCACTTACTACAAGGATAAAAATACAGTAAAGTGCAAACATGATGATTGCTCAATCGTACAACATCCCCATAAACAAAAGTTTGTCTCATTCGCCTGTACTAAAGCATTGTTTGGCAGAAGGGTGCATTATGTGGAAATCTGTGGTTTCCTTTGTGGTCTCTGGGGAAAATGGGACTATTTGTCCCTGAGTAGGCTTTAAAACAATATTGTCAAATACTTCAATGTGTCACATGGAGAATAATTTTTAGGAGCCAGTTCCATGCTATGCAACATTAGCACAACAACATCCACGTGTGCTGGCAGTTGTTGGGTTGCTGTGTAGTTGAGTGGCACATTTGCAGCCTGCTTCAATACCAAGCAGATGCCTTTAAGGAAGCAGATTGTAGACAGCAGGCAGTTACTAACCAAGCTCTTGTGCAGCACATATGCTACAGAACAGCAGATTACAAGAGAGATGAAAATATAGGTTTGAGGGTCAGTGAACAATGCTCATTTGTATGACTTGCAAAAGCATTTGTGCCAATTTTTTCCTACGCCCATGAGAACATCTACAAATTACATAATGACTGTTAAAGTTTGCAGCTTGCTCCTTGGCAGCAGAACAATTCAAAATTTAAGCTGTTTATATTGCTTTTTTTTAATGTCTGTGGTTTGAAGCTGATTGCTGCTTGAACAACTGGTACCTTTTTTTTTCCTAAGTCTTGGGATTTTTTTCTGGAAGTTTCATAGTGTTCTGTTCAAAATTAAAGTTTCAATGACTAAATCATAGTGTCAGAGCCAATGGGTATCTAGTGAGTGACAACAGCCTGACATCTTTTGGGTCTCCTAATCTTAGGTCTGGATGAAAACATTAGGATTTACTGTAATGCAAAGGTCTGAAAAAACCCTTGTGAATTGTCCTCAGGGGCTGCTCAGATCCCTGGCATTCTCTACCTAATATCTGGAGGAAGAGGTGATATACATTTTATTATTCTGCAAGGGATATGTAGCCATATAAGTAGATTTCTGGTCCACACTAATATGTTTTTCAGACAGGGAGAGACTATTATATAAACCAGTTATTCTTTTCATTGTCCCCTTATCATATACACTATGAAAAAAGAAGTTTAAAACAGTCTATTCAATATGAGTGCTGTACAAACAGATAAACCATTCCTTCCACATGATATTCACCACATCTTTAAGACTAAATACCACATTACTAAGTGTCCAAAGATAGAAATTATGGACCCTTTTCAGTCAGACAGTAATCTGAAAGTGTGAATGTTTTCCTAACACTGTTTGCATCTCGCTCTACGCATCGGCTATTGAACACAGAGGCTTCCAGCTCTCTTGCCCTTCAGCAGTTCTAGCCCAAAACCATGATTCACAAATAACATTACCTAAAATTAATGCTAGCAAGTAAATGAGTGAAATCTTTCCTACCTTCATCAGCTACCCACGGCTCTGTATCTTCAAGTGACAATGCAATGCAATATACAATATGTATTTCAGATACCCATAGGGATGTAGTTAAAGAAAGAGGCCAAGTTATGTGTCTTTTTAGAAAAGGCAGCCTTTAAAGTGTAAGTCTTTAAAAGAACAGCTTGTTTATTGAAGAACAGATATAATTTTAAATTACAAATTTGAATTTACAGTTATAATTTTAAATACAAATCAGTTATAACATATTCTTAGAGGTCCTTCTGTTTGTGTACCTGAATATGAAAACAGTGAGATTGAAATGGATAAGAAAAAACAAATTAAGACAGGGGAAAAGGAGTAAGAGCTTTTAAAGTATTCTTTAAATAAAAATGCGAATACAATAATCGTGGAAAATAAACAGAAATGGGCCCAAGGATACCAGTGAATGCACTTGAAATTCAACCTAGCTTCGTAGTTTCAAATACAATCTTTCCTGAAAATCTCATTATTTATTTATGTCTACTGTAGAAGTAGGTTGGTGGCTTATTCTGAGAAACATCATATGTCAAAAATATTGGTTCTTCTATAAAGTGTTCTTAAATGGAAACTACTATGTTTGAAGAGTGTGAAGCTAGTAAGGTTGTCTCAGATCTAATTTTAATATCCTAACAAGCCAGCCTATATCAAAGGAACTGGGTGTTAAGTAAAACTATTCATTAAGCATGCCATACTTGTCTTATGGAATGGCAATTAAGTGAGCAGAGGCTTCTCAAACCAGTAAGTATCCAATTACACATTGAGGGCTTTTCTCTTATCTTTGTTTGAAGAAAGTGAACTGTGCAAAGTAGTTTTATCCCTCCATTTGTGAATGTGCTAGATTTTTCTGGTAGCAATGCAGTAGATGGCTAGTGATATTCATCCCAGTTCCACCACCAAGGAGAGATAAAGATGGAAAGCAATAGTGGTGGAAATCAGGAGTCAGCTCAGACACTAGCCGGTGTGGAGGCAGAGACTCTGAGGCTTGGCTGCAGGTGGAATCAGAACAACTGGTCCGAGCAAGACCAGCAGCAGGACTGAATATTTGCTGTGAATTTGTGGTAAAGCACATGGTTACTTGAGGAAAATGGGCAGGTTTGAGTAGGCATCAGAGGAGCTGCCCTCCATCCTCCATACTGGGTTATTCCTCAGATTTGAGATATAGATTGCTTTTAACTTTCCTTTAACTTTGTCACAGAAATGTGTGTTAAGTATTGACTTTTTCAAATATTTGTAGGAGTCATGATAAAGGAATTTAGAGGAGTCCCTGGAAAAATCTCTCATTTGACACTCTATGAGAAGTTTAGTATGGATTTTGTTTGCTGGCTTTGTCTGAGGCAATCAAATCAGTTGAAGAATTTGGTTCAAGTTGAGTGAAAAGCTTCAGCTAAAGAAGTATAAGAAAAAAATTCTACTATGTCAAAATGGTCAGTTTTCATTGAAAGACTATTAATTTATTAAAAAATAAATAAGGATTCACCTGAAAAAATAAATATGATTAGTCAATTCCATTTTTCAATAAATTGGAAGAATCTTTCTATTTTTAATTGATCTCAATATTATTTTCAATGTCCTATTTTTAAAAATATGCTTTAGTTACTCAGCTCTGTAGCTGAGAAAACAGTTGGCCTAATGTGTTACCAAATACAAAAAAACGGGATATGTACAGATTTCAAAATGATCTGAGATCACTGTCTGTGTAGTCATGCCTCAAACCTCATACTAGCTTTTGAAAAGACTAGAGACGAGTGGGTGCTCTGCAAATATAGACAGCATATGTGGGCCTGTGCCCGTTTTTCTGCCTCATTTATGCTGTTACAGCCACTTGAGCTTCCAAAGGATATTTCTGCTAGATATACTGTCCTTCTGAATAGCTATTAAAACCTGCGTTGTGTGAAAAAGAATTATGAACTAAAACTTCTTGGACTTCAAATGCAAATGAGTAAGAAGTTAATAACCAGCCAATCACTAAATCATAGATCTCTTATGGAAGAATAATATAAAAAAGCCTCTGGGCATAAATAATGCCTTCATGTTTTGAAATTTGTCATACTGAGTGGCATGCTAGCTGTATGAACTGAGGATTCTGGTAACTTTTAGCACACAGATAATTCATATTATAATAAAGAAAATGACCTGCTATTACTGCCATGGGAGATGCATCCACTGGGAGACACCACAGTTTGATGAAAAGGCACATCACTGAGAGCTAAGTCCTACATTGCAACATGCAATCATTTCCTCCAGAAATTTGTTTGCACTGGACACTGCTCCTTCATGAGGAATATGTGCATCAAAAATCAAGGATTCATACTGACTTCAAATGAGAAAGATATAGTATCATGGAATCATACAATTATTTAGGTTAGGAAGGACTTTTGGAAGAGATGGAGTCCAAACCCCTGCTCAAGATAGGTCCAATTAGTTCAAGTTGCTCAGGAACTTGTACAGCAGAGTGAGCAGCAGAGATTATAAACTTTTCCCATTTTATTTTTAACTCAAAGCCCTGGTTTTGTAACTAGGCAAGATCTACTTATGGAGAATTTAAGGAAGCTTATATAGTCTATTTTTCCCTTATTAAAACCATAATACTTGCTTGTTATATTTCTCAAGCACACTAAAGTTATACCAATACACAAACTGTTGAGAAGCTTCCTGCTGTAATGGATTACATCATGACTAAATCTTTACTTTCGCATTTGAACTAGAGAGAGTTGAATTATTTATTAGTATACTGCAAAGTTCTGACAATGCAGTGGAAAATCATTTACAGATCCTTCAGCTCTATAAAGCCTTTTGTTTTGTTTTGTTTTCAGATTGCAATTTATGCTATTTCTATTTATTTTTGAGTTTTGTCAACAAGGATTTTACAGAATGGAATGATTGGTCTGAATGTATTCTCAGAGCTCATCACTACTGCTGCCCTGCTACTTCCATACTGCTAGATTGGAAGTTTAGTGAATAAAGTGAAAACATTCAACTCTCTGGAGTTACTCTTTGTGCCTGATTGCCTGAATATGGCCCAAAAAATTTCTTGCTGCTTGGTATGTATTTTGGCAGTCAATATCTAATTTAGACTGCAGCTCTGCTCTTGAATCTGGGAGTTCTTGGTTTTGGCTCCAGTCTTCAGTTCAGGTATGAACCCAGACACGTCTGACTGAGGCAGGGGGACAAGGACACCGCACTCTCCTTCCCCTTCCTACCTCTGCACTGGTGTCCTTGTACCCACAAATAAGACAAATGACCATGCTGCCCTCCAGCACTTTCTCTGCCTGGATGGCTGGGGAATCAGGCTGGTGAGGGTGCCCCAGCCCTGTGGGAGAGGTGGCACAGGAGTCCTAGCTGGGGGGTTTCATATGCAGCTAGGGGCACAACAGAGGGAAGGAGTGGGGACAGTCTTGAATCTTTGGAGATCACCTCCAGAGAAATCACTTTTCTGTTAACTATTCAGACAGCAAAGGCAGGCTAGCTGACTAATATAGTTATCTAAAGCTGCCCTGTATTACTTCTCTGCTACACACACAGAGGGATATAATTCTTGGAAAAGGTGTCTCAAAATTGCCCAAAATAACAGCAAGATGGATAAGGGATTAGCAGGCATGATACCTTGAGGGATCCACATAAAACCTGAGTGAGAAAAGTTAATATCGTGGATGATAAAAGTGAGCTTTTTGTCTGGGTAAGATTAAATGTTCAGTGAGAAAAGACATGACAGGAGAGAGACACAGAACATTATTTTCTGTTACAGGGGCAGATAGCCTAAGAAGTGGGCTCATTTATCACTGATTGACAAGTAGGATAAATTTTTACAAATGGAGGAATGATACTGAGATGGCTGTATCCTTTTGACAAACAAGTGACAGATCATTTCTTGTCCTTGTCTTTGTTTCTTTGTGATAGAACTGTGAACAAAGGAGGTATGATAAGTATTTTAAACCCTTATTTCATTTAAACATCAAAAATAATAGCTTTGGTGATTTATACAGAATCATAGAATAATTTTATGTGGCAAAGTACCTTCAAGATCATCCAGTCCAACCTCTAACCTAGTACTGCCAAGTCCACCAAATCATGTCCCTCCACTCAGTCAGCTAAGGTTTGTTTAGGAAAATGAGGCTGCCCCTGCTACTTATTTTTCTTTGTTCCTTCCACACACAGTTTCTTCAATTTGCTAGCTTAAAGTCAACCTAATTACAGTCAGATTCTTTTGTCTTCATTTTTTGACGGCCTTTTACCGTATTCTTATACCAATGTCATCGTTGTAATTCTTAGTCTACTCTTAGATCATCAGCACGAAACATCTTCAGAGAGGTCTTCTGTCTTTCAGATATCTTTCCATAGTCTCTCTTCTTTCATTTAATCTAAGCACACACCACGAAGATGCTTACTTCATTGCACTGTCAGTGTCACATGAAATCTTCACTGGGGTTTTTGTGAGAACAGATGTAAGTCATACTCCAAGCCTTGTATGGGCTGTAGGCTTGACTGAGAGGAAAGAGGGAAACTGAGAGATTGGACAGCCAGAAAGGCAAACTTTCAAGTGATTTCAAGTCTATTTTTGTGTGTGTCTATTTTAAGTCTCCTATCTATGCACAGGTGTGTGAGGAACAGTGGCTGAGTGGGTACAGCTTTGGCATTCAGTATTTCTGGGATTGTTGGAGAAGAGGGGGGCTGATGGGTGACTGTGGAATCTGGAGCCTCCTATACCTGCAGTTTGGACAATAGCCATACCCAACAAAGAGTGAATTTCCCAGGGACCATTGACTCTGAAATTGTGTGGAAATTTTGCCTGTGGTGTCCTACAAATCTAAAACACCTGACAATGACATTTAGAAAATTAAGTCAGTAGAGCAAGCTGAATGGTTCACAGGGCCCATGCCTGCATAAGTACATGAGGATAAACTGTTCAGCCTGTATGTTACCCAAAACATTCACACACCATCCTGTAAATGGATTATGTGATATTCTACAGAGCAGTACAAATAAATCCAACTCAGGCAAAGATATGCTGAGCAGGCTGCTGGTTGTAAGCCAGAGAGTGCACAGACAGATACACACATAGGCACATATGTATATGCTACTTCAAATGCTTATAAAAAATAGATACATTAGATTTCAAGGAGGATTTTTGGAATCCCATCAGGATAGGGTTTACAGAGGGGTTTTTTTCATGTTTTTAAACTCAGCTTCTATTCAAATGGATGGGAACTAGACATCCACATTCCTTAAGAAGTTAAAAATGAAGAAATTATTGGCCACTTGGTGCCTCAGTTTCCAAGGAATAATAATCTTCCTCGCTTTCACCTCTCAACTCTCATAGCTAATTTGAGACTATCTCATGTAGAATGACTTCGATGTTGATTTGCTCTAGAATTATCCTGAAGTTATGGGTAGATTGACCAGCATATACTTTTCCAAATTCTCTTTCTTGCCAGGTTTTTTTTAAGATGTGTGTGGCATTTGCCTGTTTCTGGTCATCAGTATGGTGATTATTTATCTCAATTAGGAATTTAGGCATTTCTTGTTTAGGCAAGCTGGTTTTCTACTCTGTCTATCTATTTTCTTGCAAACCAGGATGAATTGCACTTCCACATGATGGAAATTTTTCTTGACATCAACCAGCTCCCCCGGGCACTTTTGCCTGTGAGAACAGCCTCCCAGGACAATCATTTTAACACTTCCCTGAACAAGCATAACTGCATTAATCCTGAAGTCCAGGGTCACCGTTTTTTAGATTAATTTGGGTTGGAATAGTCTCCTGGAAATCATCTGGTCTCACCTCACACCCAGGGTGGGTCCAAGCTATCTTAAGCCGCTCAGGACCAAGGACAGAGGTTCCACAAAATACCCGGCCCATCTTTTCCAGTGTTTGACTGCCTTCAGAGTTAAAAATATGTCTATCTACCCAGAATTTGCCTTATTTTAACTTGTGGCCCTTGCCTCTCATCCTGTCACTGAATACCTTCAAGAAGAGTCTGGCTTCATCTTCCCTATACCCTTGCATTCTCACTTGCTTCAGGGTCCACATTGTGGCCACTGCAGCCCAAATCTGCCCTTGACTGCCATATCCCCAAACAGTTATTCTTTGTTTTTAAGTAGAATATCCATAGGAGTACTTCTCATGTGTGAAAAAAAAATCTTCCTCAAAACATTCCATAAATACCTCTGTTGCATGGGTGATGAATGACAGAAAAAGTTAATTTCTTATGTTTAACTAGAAACTAAATGACTAAAGCTTGACTAAATTTCTAGCTTGGCTGAAGCAATGAACATCTCAAAAATGCACTATTTATTAGCCTGTGGCACTGACAGGAACAGCATAGCTATGATATAATAGATATGATATAATTTTTCAGGATTTAACTAGAAAGTGCAACTATAGTTATAATCTAAAAATATTTCCTGTCTTACAGGTATTGAGATATATAGTGGAGAACTCTAAAGTCTGTTTGATTTGAGTATCCTTATTAGAAACATTTCATTAGAACTCATGTAGAATAAAAGGAAGAAACCACACAAGTTGATCTTTTTTATACCCTGAGAGTTTATCTCAAAAGACCAGAAAAGCCTTTTTGTATAATTACACTTTTGCAGTCAATCATTTAAATCAATCACTGTAGTTTTATTTTGGACTACCATTATTATTATTATTATTAGGCTGTTGTGCAGAATTTAAAATAATGATGAACACCACCTACTGATGGTTTTAAGTGTTGCAGATTGTTGTGAATGATTTGCTGTTTAGTGGTTAATTAGGATTAGGAAATCAGATAAAATGCTAGGCCTTGGCTCTTCACATAGGAATATGCATCATTGTAGACTTATCTTGCTTCCTCAACAGTCCTTAGTGAGACCGTGTCTGAGATCTCTCCCTGAAAGTTCTGCAGGAAAGCAGTGGAGTAAAATATGGCTCCCTGGCAACCTTTTATCACTTAATCATTTCCCACTAGAACACAGTGGAAAACACAGGACAAAATTATATTTGGATATATTTAGCCAAGAGATTTATGACTTTTGGGAAACTCCAAATAGTACACAATGTGATCATGCCTTCCTCAGCAGCACGGGCTACTTTGGGCACTTCTGATCGGCATTCAGATCTTTACACTCACTTGCCACTGCTGAACTCGTGGTTTTAGTTCTTATAATACTACACTTTAAGGTCTAAGTTCAGACAATCTGAAATAACATCAAAAGCTTACGGGTAAAAACATCTGTCCTTCTTTGTGTGCTGTAGTGTAAGTAGTGTGTTGTATGTTTTATAGATAAAACTTTTTGCATAATGGTAAGTACTTTGAAAACTCAGGCAACTCAAATCAGACTTTGACAATTAGTTTCTATTTCTTGTCTTGTTCTCCGTGTGCCTCAGCTCCACATCTCTAAAGGAGGGCTTGTAACACCCACTATTTCAACAGGCTGCTGCTGTGAAAATGCAATTATATGTAAACAATGCTCAGATACTGGAAAGACAAATAGTATAGAGGAAGTCTATGAAGAATTCTCATGTTCAATGCAAAGTTTGATTGGTGTGTAACACCTTTAAGCTGATCATCAAACAGTAAGCTTTTGAACTCTGTTTGTCTATGAGCCAAATGACACAGAGATTCAGAAAAAAAAATAGCAGCAATGATAAATAAAATTTAATCACAGGAAAGAGATAGGCTTCTATATTGTCCACCAATAGGTGTGTCATGGTGTGCATTATGATTATGAAGATTAGCTAGTCCATTTAACCATTTCATTTTGAAGCCCTAAAACTCTTGTAGTCTAGCATTCATATCTGTGTGTATATGTGTTTAGTGGAATAAAATTTCAGTCATTGTATGTAAGGGACTATGTTCCTTCTCAGTGTTGCAGTTTGTGTCGAGATTATTCTCATCACTAGCTAGCCAAATGTGGCATAGTCTCCAAAAGGATATATTCACAGTCTGATGATGTTCTGGCTCTACTGATGTTTGTTTTGTTTTGTTTTATTTTTCTAATGTTTTCTGTTATCAGCTATGGATCTGTCATTTACATTTAGTTCAGTTATTATTGCTCTAGCAATGATTTCATGGGGTATTTCTATCTCAGTAGATTCAAAAATTGCCAAATCATAACTATTGAGATATTAATTATTTTGACCTCTTTTAGAGATATTCTTTCTGATCAAATATGGTCAATTCCAAGCCACTGAGACTGGAGTAGGTGTTTTTCCATGGTAAAGATGGATTTATCAATAAAGTCTTCATTTATACTGACAGGATGTATGTACTGGCCTGAATGCATGTGCTCTTATTTGAAAATGTCCTTATAGGTGGGGGAAATGAAATTAAATGAAGGCAGTTGGAACTTAGGATCTGTAACAAAGGAATGAAATGCCTCTGTTTGAAGTGTATTTCACCCTGAAAAGATGTAAAAATCTTTTCACATTCATGCCTGTCAAGGATGGATCAGTATTTTCTTGGTTTATGACTTTGCCTCTGCCAAAATCTAGCATGTTACTTTGCCTCTGTCACTGTGTCATCGATATAATAATTTATCCATCTGTGTGTCAAGACACTAGGTCCTATTTGCTGGGGAGCTTGTAAAGCCAAAGTGGTATTATATTTTTGTTTTTAAGTATTTCAGGTGTACACACTACAGGGAAACAAATCAATCCCATCTGCTTAAAACTACTGCAATTAAAACCCATGTCTGCTACCATTTTTTTGTGGAGACAAAAGCTCAATTATATTAATATCTCTGTTGCACATTTGTCCTGGATTTGCATCTATTTATTTTTATGTTATTTATGGCATTCTTCATGGTCTCCCAGGAAAAAAAAAAATCTGAGCCACCCAAAACAGTAATTTTAGTCAGACATGAAAATTATCTTGCCTTGAAATCTTTCTGAAGAAGAGATCATGTCACAGCAACTCATTTTTTATTGTAGTTCTTGTAACATTAATCCATTTAATTCAGATTTCAGTTGACACTAGCTCAAAACCAATATGATTTGAGAAGAGCTACGTATTATTCCTCTCTGGTCCTGCAAGTTTTGATAGTGTTCATCACTGCTGAGGGAGAATGGGGAGTTTACTCTGACATTCTTTGCAGTATTTTTCCCTTTCTGTGTGTACTTGTGTGCAGCCGGGTGAGCCTGAGGTCTGTGTCTGGAGAGGGGATGTGCTGGGGGCAAAAGATGGCTACGGAGCAAGGTGAGAATGTGATCCTTTGAGAGACCATGGGTGCCTGAAGCAGACAGTATGAGCACAGGAGGTAAGGCAGGAAAAATATCAAACTATACAAAAGCATGTTTTCTCTCAATCTTAGCTCATTTCCAGGGTGAAAAGCCCATGCACGACTTGTGCCTTTTTATGGTTAAGACACATTTAAATGGAAATGAAAAGTTTGTATAGGAAAAATTATAGCCTTTTAGAAACATAGAAATTAATTTTTCATGAATAACAGGGCCCCTGAGACTCAAGCGTAGTAACATGGAAGCATGGAGGAAGTGACCCCTTCTTCAGATTTTGTGTCAGCTGCTTTTCTTTGTGACTTTTACAGACTTCCACACCAGAAAAAATCTTTTTCCACTGTGTTTCATACAGCAGAATCTTTTCAGTACTTTCACTTTATAAAGCTTCTATATATAAAATTTACTGCATGGAACAATTGATAAAGGAGAATATTCCCTCTGCTTCATATCTTGTGGGACTCTCATCTGAGCGCTCATCAACTGTGTCTGTAACAAGAAGCAGTTTTGTAGGAAAGAGGGGACTACTTTGTACAGGTTTTTTTTACTGCCTAAGTAATTTTTCTTTTGAAAGATTTGTCTGTGGACTCATTTTGATTGTATTTTGGTTGAACTTCCTCATATATTTCGCAGGACTTCACGGAATATTCCCAGCAATGATTTCCCAAGTCACCAAAACCTGTCATATCTCAGTGCATTGGTTTATTCAAAATAATATCTGCTCACTCTCAGTGTAAGAATATTGAAACAGTGGAGGAACATATATTACAAGACCTTCAGTAAATTGATACATTTAGCTTTCATATGCAAACTTGCCATTCTTATAACCCTAACTTGTTTTATTGCCAGTGTGAAATTTCCTGAACATTCCCTTCATCCTTTGGCAGCTGCGGCTGAGCTTCTTTATAAATATTAATGATTGCTTCTCATAGACACTATTTAATCTGCATCACTCCACAGATGTATGCCAGCAAGTTGATTTATTATTACTTTTTGCTTGGTTTCTTTATTTCTTTCTTTTCTTTTTGCCATCAGAGAAGGAAAGACTCAATTCAGATCTGTTTGTTGACCTCATATTGTTTGTTTGTATGGTATATTTGTATTCCAGGGTTATGTTCTTGCTCTTGCTCTGTCTTTCTCACAGAAGAAACTGAAAATCAACCCTTTCTCTGCTAATCCTGTTCTGATTTGAAGATGGTTGGTATCCTAGCACTGCTTTTGTATCTCAGCTTTACTGATACAATCTCTCCTCTGAAATACCAGGGCACTGTTTTTCCATAGTCACTGTGGCAGTATTTTCCCCATGTGTTATTCTGCTGTCTTTGAATATGACTTTGTGCCTACAGACCTCTGTATTGTTGTTAGCCTGGGTTCTCATGGGAGGTGGCTGCCACCAGCCTGAGGTCTGCACCCTTTTCTCCCGCTTGCCTATTTTGTCTCCTCTTGCTTAGCAGATTTTGGTTTATAGCAGAGAAAAAGCAAACACAGATCACAGAAAGGTCAATAGCATTATTTAAAGATGGGATAAGTATTATGCAACGATACTTGTGTGTATGGACTTAAGAGAAAATGGTTATGCAGTACTTACACTTAATTAACATGCTCCGGTCAGTACCAACACCATCATAAACTGAGACAAGTAACAGGGACTTTGAACAAATCACAATGGAAAGTACTAAGGGGAAAAGTGTGATGGAAATCATCCTCCCAGACATCTTCAGTCTGCTGCACTGAAGAGAGGATCCAGAGGATTGTTGCTGCTTTTCCTATCTGGCTACATGTACAGCTTGTCTCCTTCCTTCGTCTCACACTTTTTCTCCCTCTCTTTCGATGTCTTCCCCCCTTTTGCTTTCTCTCTGTCCTTTCCCTTTCTTCCTCTCTCAACCCTCCTTCCAACACCCAGATTTTATTCTATCTGAGAAGTAACTTGCACTCTTGTAATTGATGTATGCCACCAGCTGTGAACCACCCTAATAAATCTTTGTGCATATGAAACTTGACATTATTTGTGCAGGGGCACCAATCAACAATAAAGTGCTCCTTAAATGTGGAGCTCCACCATTTTAAAGTGAGTCTGATGTGTTTTACAAGAGAAAAAGCATGTTCACTTTAGCTGTGGGATTTGAAAATGCTACCTTTCTCCCAAACTCCAGCTGTTTATTACTGATCAGTGCTGGGAAGAATAGGTATCTGGGAGTGCTGCTCCTGATATGCCTGAGTGCAGTTCAAACCTCCCAAGTGATGTTACAAGGCTGTGTCATTGTCAAGCCACACCTGCACCCTTTGCAGCAGCTTTTGGCTCTAAAAATAGCCCCTTTCAGCAAAACATTTTTTCCCAACTAACACAAGACTTTATTAGAGACAACATCAACATACCTGGTCGATTCCAATGAAAGTCACTGCTGGAAGTAATTCAAACTAAAAGTGCACATTTCAGTGAATGTGTACTGAAGAGGATCCACACTCTATCTAATTGTCCTCCAGCAGGATCTGTAATCTCAAATCTCTGAAATCTGTGCGAGGGGTGATTAGTGAATAAAAGGAAGGGGCTTTGATTACTGAGGGATTACACAGCCTGAGAAGTGTAGCTATGGAGAAGCGTGAGCGTTGCGAACCTGGAGCGACCTGTACTACACTAAGAATGAAGAGGCTATTGCTTTGAGCTTTTTATTTCTTTTTTCTGTGAAGGACTGTCTTTTCTGAGTAAAACCCCCAATTAATCCTGAACCTTTTCTGGTACAGATTCCATCCAGCCACTATTAAAAAGGAAAAAAAACCTGAGTAAGTCCTATCAAAGGATCATTCGCCTCTTCAAATCTTCCAACACATTGATTTCTTTTATGGTATTTCTTCACTTTTTTAACACTGTATGAGCTCTCAGTTTCTTTTATCATTTTCCAGGGCAGGGCTGACACTCTGCCAAGAGCTAGACAGTGCCATTTTCTTGATAGCGTGCTGTTTTCATTTTTCCTTCTTATTAATAAGGATTAATTTTAACACTTTTTATGTGGTTTGAGTCTGTGGTTTGCATTATTATTTTTAAAATGCCATATGATTTCATTGTGATATGTTCAAAGTGCTGCTTATTGTTAACATCAGAACAATAATTTTAACGTTGTGCTAATTTTGGAATCCTTCCTGATCAGAGCAGGTGAAATATCCCTGTCTGTCATGGGAATAAATAATGAAAGTAAGATAGGGTTTTACATGTTTTGTGAAAGTCAGTAGCTTGACAGAGGAGAGAGATTGTCCTGGTGACCTGATGGAGAGGCTGTAGATAATCGATGCCTTAGACACACATCTGTAGAGCATCAGACTTCATTGGTACTACCATTTGTGTATTTTTTGCTTGATTTTCTGATCTTTCCTCTTCTGGTTCAGCTGCTCAAAATACATTATTCACAGTGATAATGTTAGAAATCCATCCCCACCCTGCACGCACCAGGGCTTTTCTGCAGGCATCCTTTGAAGCTGGCTGTTGCAGTTTTCTTTGTTGCGGTAGGGAAAATCTGCTCTTTTACTCATACTGTAAGATCCTGTTCATTATCCACTTCTATTGTCAAAGACTTGGTTCTCTGGCCCATAACAGCCAAGGCCTTGACTTTGTAAGGAGTTAGTCTTTTTTCACTCATACTTATGCACAGCAAGTGGGTAAATAAGGCTGCAGTAAGTTTTCAGCATGGCCTCCATGTTGACCTCCCTCAATAATCCCCCAAACTCATATCAGATCTCTCCTATGGTGTTTCTTTCCATCAGTAAGAGAAGGAACCAGACACAAAATTCTGAACATATAGAAGCTTTCCCTTTTAAACTGTTTTAGAGACTTGCATCTCAGTCTGAAGCAGGAGCAGCAGCTGCCTTTATTCTATTTACTAGAAATAACTGTCTTTTTGTAGTCTGATAAAGGCCTGGTATCTACTTTTGCTCTTGTTGGCTATTTTTTTCCAGTATGTCTAGTCAGACAACGCCCATGAATGCATTTAATAAAAGCATTAACCAATTTAAAGAACAGTGAGAGAAATTTAGGATGGGTATTGTGGAAATACCTTCTAGTGGGAATATTTAAACATGGGATTAGGTTGCCTAGGGAGGTGAAAGAATCTCCATCTCTATAAACTTGCAGACCCTTGTTTGACAAATGTCTGCCAGGAGTTATTTAGTTGATCTTCTCTTATACAGACAGATAAGTAATATGACCTTTAAAGTCCTTCCCAGTTCTATTTCTTGTGCCTGCTAAGAAAGAACAGCATGTATGAATTAGGAGCCAAGAACACTCATGCCTCCTCCCAGATTCTGTAACAATCTTAATAACAGGGCTGTATAACAGGGACTAAAACACTCATCTTCATGAAGCCTCAAGGTGTTCTGCAATAATCATGTGCTCTTTAGAATACAGAAGAAGCACCACCATTAAACACAAGAGTTAAATGTATTTTTAGACATATAAAGGGACATGTTGTTAGTAGCCTAGCAACAGGCTCATCATCCAACATTGTGGTGCATTTAGAGACACACAGATGTGCTTGAATGAATACTTTGAAGATAGAAGAAGTAAAAATAAATGGGAAGCTCTCCTGCTTGCTCATCTCCACCAACATCAGCAGCATCCATTGTAAAAGTTTCCCTGGGGTGTGCTCTGCAGTCTGTTTTCATGTCAGCCAGGGAGCCTTGCTGATTTTTAACATTGTCTTCAGATGTGGTGGAGTAATGTCAGTAGTGAGGATACTGTGGAATAACTAAAAAAATACCTCCTGATAAATGATATCCTGGATCTAAACACCATTCATTTGTTCCCTTGATTGAGTACCAGTGTTTTCCCAAGAAGTCATGACAAAGCAATGACTTTTTTTCATTTTTGAAAGTTGGATTTTTTTTCAAATGAAGGTAGGAAGGAAGGAAGGAAGGAAGGAAGGAAGGAAGGAAGGAAGGAAGGAAGGAAAGAGAAATGCACCCTGACAGAATGTAGATGTAAATGAGCCATTTTGTTGTTCATAAACAATGACATACAGTGGAGTCCAGATCCTTCTCAGATGGGTGCAACCAGTTGGCAGTAAATAAAGGCAGGAATAAAAATAATCCTGTTTTGCTGTGGAAGACTATAGAAATGACTCTGAACAAAGATTTGCAGCAAGTCTGAGGATGTGCTTTGTAATTTTTACAACATCCTTTGTGGAAAATAAATCATATTTTGGAGAAGTTAGTGCTAGGGGTGAATGCAGGAAAGAACATAGCCACTTGAGTATGAGGGATTTCTAAGGGATTTTAAGAGGTTGTGTCTAGAAGAGCTGGACAAAGAGACAACCACTTCCTTCTTTTCCTCTTACTCTTACACACAATTAAGGAAAGTAAAAGGGATGCAGTATCATTAGAAGCTATTTTTACAAGATAGTAGATATAGAGGAAGGTAAATGTAGTAGATCTGGTTAGAAGCATTTGGGACTTGCAGACTGAAGTTAAAGTGAACAGCCAGCAGCACTTCTTGGGAGCTAACATGTTTTCTTGTGTTTCAGAAGAGGGTGACATCTGCAAGGGAGTATGCCTCTGGCCAAAATCTGATTGGCAAAATGTGTTGTGAGAGGCAAGTCTGTACTTGGGAGAAAGCTCAAGTCAGCTCTACAGATGCAGCAGAGATCAGTGCTGCCCTATGCTTAAGTGCACCTTAGGAACAGTAATTCATTCAGTTCATCTGTTCCTGTTGTTGCTCAGGATGGATAGAAAGATGTGACTTCACTCACAGGTACCAAAGGATTTGACCTGCTCAACATACATCATCTTGTTTTCACATTTGCATCAGCTCTTGGTAAACTTTGGTGCCATTCTGACAACAATTGTCTCATAGTAAGGTCTTTTAGGCTCCATTAGATGGCAAATGTTCTTATCTAAAAAGGTTTTTGTCATCTAAACCAGATGGTATGATTAATTCTGCTGTGAATGTTTTTAAATGTGGAAAGTATAAAGACATGACAATTATTCAGAAGGATGGCTGGAAGAAATCATATATGACTAAGAGGTTATATGGAGATTGGATATGTAATTTTTATACTTGATTTCAGCAGGGATGACTGTAATTTTTTTTTGTCTAGTTAGTTTTTTTGTGGCTGTATAAATGCACTAGAGTTATTCTGAGTACTGAGTAAGCAAAACAAGAACTCATTTTAACACAGGGGGTTACAGGTGAGAGCAAGACCCATTGAAGGACCTTGCAGACCTTGCTGTGAGTTAGGTGGCTGAAGAAACCTGGACCACAGAGAACTGGTGCGAGGTGCCTCTGCACCCAGTAAACTTCAAAGGACATGTGTCAAGATCTACACAAGCCAACAAGCAAATCTTGAAGTCTTCTTTAATTGTGTTCTAGAATTGTTCATTAATCTTCATTTATGCAGAAACTTTGCTCATTCTAGCCTTCCACTCAGGGAACTATCTTGGTTTTATTCCTGTTAGATCATATGCCTGACACTCCTGATCATGGATTCAGTGATTGCTAACAGCCAAAGATTGAAGAGAAGTGCAGTTAATGTCCTTAACTCACCTGAATACCTTCTACAAGCCTTTTAAAGGTACAGCTTTCCACTGAGATTATACTTAACTTCCATTCTGTATTTATTTGAAGGTGCCAAATAGAAGATTAGGACTACTCGATCTAGAGACATTTTCCCTGTCAACTCTAAAGAGATAGATGCTTCAGGGATCCTGGAAAAGTCTGGCTAAGAAGATAAGTAAACAGGGCTCCTGCCCAGCCAGCTCCCAGCATTCACTTCTTTCTTAGATCTTCCTGCCTGAAACCTTCAAAGTCAGGCTCAATGTGATTGCACAGCTACTTGCACACCCTGTAACTATGTCCCAAAAATGTAAGCCTTGAAGTCTTGCAGAATTTTCTCCATAAACCATGACGAGCCAGACATCAGCTTCAATATTTCCTTCTTCTCCACTTGTCAAGCATGAGGAGGATGCCAGCTCCACTCAGGACCTGTGGCTGACAACAAACCCCCGCACTGTGGTACACTGCCCTCCTGAAGTGTACTAAACACTGCAGCCTGTGCTTTAGGATGTTATTTATAAATGGACTTACAACAATGTTGCAAAGGCTGAAAACAACATTTTGTCAAAGTGTTTCTTTGTGCACATGTTGAAATCAGAAAAAAAAAGTTAAATGGAGGTTAGAATGTCACACTTAATACAATGAAGTATAGAGTGGGTCCCTGAAAATCTTGAAATATGAATATCAAGGTAAACTGTCCTAACACTCCTTCTCAGCTTCCTCACCTCCTCCTCAAAGCTTGCCATCTTTAATCTGTTTTGAAAGCAAAAATTATGCTCCTTAAATGCATATTGGCAGATTTAGGGATAAGATTTTTCTAGTAAAAATACTTCTTTTCTGCAAGTGAAATCAACAGCCCTGACTATTCCCTGGAAAATGGTTTGATGGTTAAAGTTCACACTTATAGCTGCCCTTCTTTTGTTTTCTTGCTGTCAGAATAAAGATGAAAATGTATTTTTTTCCCACCTCCCAAGGAAAATTTTTTTCCACCTCCCTAGCATCCATATATATATGTCACTTGTCTTATTTTTGTGAAGAGGCTTAAGGAAAGGGATTTTCTAAAGCAGCTTAATAGCTGCCATAGAAGCCCCACAGATACATTGCTGGATAAGAATGGTAAACTAAAGATATCAACAAAAATAGTCCATAACAAAGGAAGAAAACACAGCTGGTGTCTAAGCAGAGTGGAAAGAACTGAAACAAAAGAATGTGAGAGCAGGAAAAATATTTCTTCCAAAGCACAATGCATCTCATTTAGTTAAACAACTATTATGGCTTATTTAACAAAGCAGTTATTTTTGCCTTGTCCCCCTTCTTTGGCAAATCTAGCTCTTATGATAGGAATCACATCATAAGAGGGGGAAGCTGATCATCCATGGCAAGCAGCAACAGCTGGCAAGCTAATGAACTGATAAAGATGTCCCTACATATGCATTAGCTAAAATATATATAACAGGAAAACCAGTTTTAATGGCTTGGAGAGGTAGCAAGTTAAAGTTAGGAGTGGTATTTCTAATCTGTCAGTTCCAACTATGAAAAATATCCAAACTAGCTTTAAAAGAGTAGTCTGCAGCTGGGAGGGGATTCTTGTCTTTAAAACTTATGGAAGAAATGAGGAGGATTTTGCTTTTGCTCTTGGGACCTTCAAGAAACATGACACTGCTGTGTCACTGATTAAGAAGGTGAACTATGCATGTTGCTTTTTAAAATCTAGGTCTCTCTGCCAGTCTGTTGTTAGTCCCCCTTTTTAGAATACAGTTCCCCATGAGCAATGGCTCAGTGATGTTCTTGTGCATATCAGCCATCAGCAGTATTAAGGAAGGAGACAGGGGAATAGGTTCTGTCATACCTGTATTCACTGGGCCATAAAAAAGGGTGAAGAGACGAAACTATATAGAGAATTTATTCTTGTTTTCTTACTTAACACCTGATCTAAATCCTACTAGAGCTACTGGAAATAGTTCTAACTTCAGGACATAGATGTAAATATCTGTTTCATAACTGAGAATATTGGCTTGGAACATAGAAATCAATTCAGATTCAGGAATGAGATCAGGTATATGTTTGAAAGTGCCTTTGTAAAAATGAAGATATTTTTCTATAATAGTCCTGTATGGAGCTAGTAGGAGACAGCAAAGAAAGGTGTAACACCTTGAAGGGTTAAAAAAAAATAAAGCTTTTAAAAATCAGATGTTAGAAGGACCTAATTACAATCAGACCTATTTTGAGATGCAACATATTTCTGTGAGTAAATAATTTTTTCTGTATTTTAATAGCTTACTATAAACATTACCGTTCCCATGTTACAATTTTTATCTGGGTTTATAAATAGAGATTAAATCTAAATGAATTATACTTGAATAATTGCAACGGGAAGATGTTTTTAAATAGAGAAAATATGCACTCTCAGATTACATTGTGAATATTATGGTATATTAATTCAAGAGAGAAGCAAAGACTTTAACATATTTCCAGTACTTTAAAAACCCTTGTTCTTGCCATCCTTCTTAAGTTCATTTTCATGTGAATTGAAGTGGATTTGTTGTTATGAAAGTCTTGGGGTTTTATCAAAAGTGTCTACAAATTATCATTTTTCAATAGGAAAAGAAAGGTTTTCCTACAGAGCTTATAGATGAAAGTATCTAAGCACAGGAGAGAAAAATAAAGAGGCTGAACACATGCAGAAGCACTCGGTTGCTCCTTCTTATATATTTTGAAATTCTATCAGCCTCAAATGCATATTCACTAGCCCCGGACAAGAGGATTCTGATTTCAAGCTGTTGACTGCCTGCTACAGGGATCCCTGTGCCTGCCTTTAAAACATTAATCGTGCTGGTCTTCAGACAAGCTGTTATCTGAGAGGGCTGATCTGCTCTCCACAAAGAGGCAGTGATTGTATTCCAGGCTTAGGGGAGGAGTGAGCATCCTCAGCCTCCTGCCCCTGGCCAGGACGTGCAGACCATGACCTGTGCTTCACCTCTGGCACCATCCGTGCCCTTTCTGCCCCAGAGGTGCAATATGGGTGACTTGGAAAGGCCTCGTGTCTGCTTCCCTTTTCAGACCCACAAGTCCAAGCAATGCCTCCTCCTGCTCTCTTGGTGGCTGGTGTCCTGAAAGCCATACTGATCCTACAGGATTAAAGTGAAGATCTGTCTTTTATAAGGCATTTGTCTAAGGCT
The DNA here is from genome assembly GCA_013397155.1 of Irena cyanogastra. Classification (NCBI taxonomy): domain Eukaryota; kingdom Metazoa; phylum Chordata; class Aves; order Passeriformes; family Irenidae; genus Irena; species Irena cyanogastra. The sequence goes on along the minus strand of VWZV01009141.1, from coordinate 599,108 downwards.
GAAGGAATTACAGGCTTTGTGTGCATTAGTACATTAACAGGGCTGAGCTCTGGTATGTGCTCACCATCTGCTGAAATGTTTGCACGTACTTTGGCCCAGGTCTGCCTTAGGTCAGCTAAGTGCTTCCCAAACAGTCTCTGGACTTCAGGTGGTTACAATAACCCAGAGACCATCTCCAAAGAATATCAAAATATTAAATTGTATGTGTGATAGTAATATTAGTACATTCATATTGTATGATTAGTATTATTAGTAATTGTGTGATAGTAATATTAGTACATTCTTTTGACCATCTATAATATATGTAATTTAAAAAATATTTATATAATACACAAACACTTATATACTAGTTTAATAAAAATACTATTTTTATAGAGCAATACCATTAGCAAGTATCATATAGATAATAATTACCATATAGCTATAAAAATCTATCAATGTGTTAATAATAATCATATCTAATTCTATGATAGTTTATTAATATTGGTCTCTATGTAATGTTAATATAACTGCTTTGTTTTGGAGTAATCAGAGGGTTTAGGTGTATACCTGCACTGTAGCCTTTGTCTTAGAACCAAGGAGCAGCTCCCATTTCAGTCCACTTCCCATTAGAGATGTGACCACGAAGTCCAGCAACTGGTCTGCAAACAGAACAGGGGTTTCTAAATTCCTGAGGGTTATCTCTGTCTTCTGGAGATACCTGCCACAAACCATGTACTGAAGCTCATGTACAGAGATAGCTGTGCTCAGTTTATGATAAAATCCTCAACTCTGCTCTTATAATATTGGTAGCTAGCAGTGACTTTTGGGGTCACTGGGGCACATTCCTGCAGCCATGGGGGGGCCTGTACTCACCCTATTACTTCTTTTCTATTGGGATGCTTTTTCATCTGGTTTATCCTTTTTTTATATTATCATTATAATTTTTAAGAGTGCAATTAACAGGCAGCATTTCCATCTACAGACAAGAAATGTGGCCTCATCAGCAAGTCTGCTATGGTCAGAATTTGCAGCACTGCTAAGAATATCACACGAGGTTCCTCCTCAGATTCATAATCCACAGGAAAAGTAGGGCCAGAGATTGGTAAAACAATGTTTTGTTGGCTTTCCTAAAATGTGCTTTAATCACTTCTCTTTATCAGGTCTATGCAGCTCTTGTTTGCTAGGAGAAATTAGCTGGAACTAATTTACAAGCAATGAGTAATAGGCAATTTATCTAGTAGCTTACAACTGTTGCCTGGATACAAATCTCTTCAAATGTTTTTATATACAAAATGCTTTGCAGCAATTTGTTTTGATGACAAATTGTCAGACAGAAAGCCAGGGCACATGACATAACTACCTTTACCTCCTTTGTGACGCAGAATACTGCCCCTGTGCTGCCACTGACTAGGTGTAATAAGGAACAATATCTTGTCAAGCCCTGTTTGGTGGGAGAACTCTGTATTTAGTTCTCATTCGCCTCTGCAGCGTTAGAGACATGAGGGTGCAAAGATCAGAATTACATTTAATCAGATGACTAAATAGCAGCTGCTGCTATTTTTGTAAGGTAAAACAATGGAGAAAACTATTATAAGGAAACCACAACTACCCATTCAAATACACTGAGTTAATAAAAGGCATTCTCTATCTGTCTTAAAAGTGGAACTGTTGGAATTGATTACAAGGATGTTAAAAATCTGTGAGTAGGAACCAAAAAATCGCAAACCAGATTATCGTACGCTCTGAAGATGTTTTGAAACAGCTTTTTTTTGATTGTTCTAATATGTGTGTCTGCCTTGCCAAAATCAGTCTGTGTACAGATGTATGCAACTCAAATATTGGAATTCCCAAGGTGAATGCTAAGCTGCACCCACATGTCCAGCTGCTGAACTATGTCCCAGAAACACGAGACTCTGGTGGGAAACAAGGAAATCTCCTTTGCAGAGATTTGCTGCTCACTCTGATTACACCCACACTCTCCTAGCAGAATGAGTAGTTTAATCAATCTGTAACATACAAGGTCTTAAACTAGAAGATCTATTCTTCTTTTTTTTGGGCTTAAAAAATAAAAAAGGTGGAAAACAAAAGAAGTGGGAAAGCAACTCAGACATGAAGACAGCTGTAAATCTTCTGTTGCACTTTTCCCAATTGATTTATCCCCTATATTTTTGATCTTCACCAAAGAAAGGACGTCAGAGTGTACTTTAGGTGTCTTGAAGCCCTGGGTGAGGAACTTACTTTTGGTAATTTGTAATATTGCTAAGTTTCCCTTTCCCTGGCAGCTTCCCAAACAGAGCATAGGCAGGCTGGGCAGAGCAAACTGGTTCCCATGCTTCTTCACACTACTCTAGCTAAAGATAATTTATGGCAGTTTATCAAGATTTTTTTGGGGGTATTTTAGAAGTTTCTAACAACCACGAGTTTCCCTATTAAAGCCACTACTTAATATTTTAAAAACTGCAACCAAGAAAGAGGGAAGCAAACAAACTAATGCATGAGATAAAGTAAATTTTACCCACTGCTTCCTTCTGTTGACTTTGGCTCTGGCCTGCTGCTATGTATCTCCTCTGGGTCTAAAAGATTCAGATAGTCACTACCAAATCACTTTTGCCGTAATTATGCCCTCTCAGCTCCCCTCACCACCCCAGGTATGGGAACAGACATGAAGTTCTGGAACTTGAAGGTTGGGGAAATGGCAGTGAAGGTCTGTCAGGGGTTTGCCCAGAGCAAGTCAGTCACCTCCACACATTATAACTGTGGCTGTTCAGAAAGAAGGGCAATTGTTTTAGGGAAGGATCAGGGGGAAGGTAACAAGGCAGACATCCTGATGAAGAGGTAGATGAAGTGTTCTATAAGCTGCTGGCTGATATTTCACAAAACTGAAACTCAATGCAGCAGAGAGGAGGCAGCCTAGGAGGTTCCTGGAGTGTGTGGAAGAGGACTAATGTATCTGGTAACTGAGCCCCTCTAGACCTGCTGTTTATAAACAAAAAGGGATGGTGGGAGATGTGGTGGTCAGAGGCCTTCTTGGATGTAGAAACCATGAACTGATTGAGTTACAATCCTTGGTGAAGTAAGGAAAGGTGTCAACAAAACCTTTACCTTGGACTTTCAGAGGGTGGACTTTGGCCTGTTCAGGGCACTGGTTCAAAGTGTCCCTTGGGAAACAATCCTTAACAACAAAGGAGTCCAGGAAGCCTGGACATACTTTCAGAAGGAAATCTTAAAGGTGCATGAGCAGGGCATCCCTATGTGTTGAAAGATGAGCCATTGGGGCAGAAGACCAGCCTGGCTGAACAGGGAATTTTTGCTGAACTCAGGTTAAAAAAGAGGGTTTATGACTTTTGCAAGAAGGGTTAGGCAACTCAGGAAGAGTACAAGGATTTGTTAGATTACATAGAGGGAAAATTAGAAAGGCAAAAGCTCAGCTAGGACTCAATCTGGACACTGATGTGAATGATAATAAAAAGTGTTTTTATAAATATATTAACAACAAAAGGAGAGCTAAGGAAAAATCTCCATCCTTTATTGGATGTGAAACAAAGGGCAAAGATTGCCACAAAGGGTAAAGAAAATATTGAGGTACTTGATGTCTTCTTTGCCTCTGTCTGTAACAGAAAGAATGAATATCCTCAGGGAAGCCAGCCCTGAACTGGTGAACAGGGAGCAGAATGGGCCCCTTGTAATTCAGGAGGAGGTAGTTACCAACCTGCTCAGCCACTTAGACACTCACAAGTCTATGAGGCTAGGTAGGATTCACCCAAGGGTACTGAGGGAGCTGGTGGAAGAGCTCACCAAACCCCTTTCCATCATTTATCATCAGTCCTTGCTAATGGGGCAGGTCCCAGATGGTGGGACGTCTCCCTTCTTGCAAAATGCAGTCAGTTTTGCATGACTGATGAAAGTGCTGCTACTTGGCACAAAATACTCAGGACTTTTTAGAAAGGTTTTCTTTGGAACATAAACCCTTGAAAGATTCAAGTATATGTTCAGTATATGTTCTCTGTCTCCATAAATGCAACCAACATTGTATTTTCCCTAAGGCATATGGGAAAACCAGCAGAAAGCGGTTTTCTGTGGTGGTGTTTTTTTGCAATTGAGCCTGTAAAGCAATTTTACCTGCTTACCTTACCTTCTGTTTTGCCAAATAAATCTAGTTTGTCAATCACTTGGGTGGTAACTGCTACTGTTTAATTACTGAGCAAAGAGTAACTTTCGTATTTTAGCTTGACATTAAGGAAGTGTCTGCTTTCAAGAACTGTAGATCAAAAGCAGCACCTGCTTAGCACCTGCCATCACTTCAGAGCATCAAAGAAAGTGTTCCTTGAAAGTACAATCTTTGGCCATATCTCTTTTAGGTAAGATAAGTTTTCCACAGCTTGAAATGAAGACTCACCTCAAAGCTGAAAAATACTTATCCATACTTCTAAACGTGAGAACACAAGACATTTTATTAAAAGAATATATGTTATGGTCAAAGTAAACTATTCAAAAAAGAATCTCAAAGATCATTTAATGTTGTATAAACCAATGAGTAAAAATTTGGCGATGTGATATTTAGATGCAAAGCAAAAGCCCAATCCTTTCCTTCAAGTGGCAAAAACTGCCAGTGAGGGATCAGACAGAAAAATGGAGGGAATAATAAAGAAAAAACCCATTGAATTTATTTTTTTATGTTGTTCCAATTTTGTAAGACCCTTTAAAATGCAACATTTAGAGTAAAGAATGAAAAAAAAGAAGTATAACCGAGTATGAGAGAGACACAAACACCAGCTGAGGAGCTCTGAGAGTTAAAAGGCAGGTGGCTCAGAGGATCTGCTGCCTGTTCACTGTGCTACCTGGAGCTGCACTGCCTTCTTGGACCATATCCTGCAGCTGATGGATCCGTGGAGAGATCCCCCAGGCCTGAGGGAGCAGGGGCATTTGCTGCTGAAGGTTGTGTTGGGATGATGAAGCCATTCAGGAATGGGGAAGGGTCTGGAGAGAATCTGTCCCCCCGCCACTTGCCTCAATGCCCAGCATAGCTGGCTACACTGGGAGGTGGATGGTCAAATGATGCCTAGTGGTGCAAACCCTTCTGGTTGGTTTTGTAGATTGGGGTTGGAAGGTAAAAGAAGGTAGTATTTCCAATTTTATGAGAATAGTTTCATTTTCTTTACATCTGTAATTGATCTTCAAGACTATTGTCACTTTTTGGTAAAGCAGATTTTAAGGGCTACATTCTTCCATGACAATGACTCTTTTGTGGTCCATATTAGCCCTGTTTTACATTTGGAAAGAAAAGATAAGCTTTTGTCTTCAGGAAATTGAATATTATCATAGAAAATATTTTGATTAGCTAGTAGTCTTTGATATCTTCCAATCTCATGATAGACTGTATCAGCAAAAGTAAGTGAAAACATGACTTGAATTTACAAGTGACTGTAGCAAACTTCAAATGATACTTCACTTCACTGAGTTTGCTTCCTGGAAGTAAAACATACGTGAAAAATTGACAAGAGTGTATCCTGTGAGAGACAGAAAACCTTAATCCTAATGGTTGTGTGCTAAACTTCCATGGAAAGTGCTGAAGCAGACTACATAGTTATGAGCTTATTAGTGTTCAGTTTCACAGCACTGTTTTTTCCTCTGCCTGTTTTTGATTCAGGTTTTGAGTGAGAAGTGTTTTGCCAGTTTGAAGACTTCATGACAATACAATGGGTTTAGTGCTGTGCACACACTTTTTTCCCATATTCTAAAGCATGCAAGATCAAGACAAAATTTTTTATCCCTGTGAAAAATAAAACTGTGTTTTATGGCTTCTTAACAAAGCATCTTCAGAGTAATTGCTGTCATACACACATATAAAGCAAGTGACTTTTTTCTCGTTAAAAAGCACCAAGGCATGACAAATGCGCCAAAGTTTTGTCCTACAAATATTCTTTTAAAGGTTGCATGCATTGTCACGAATAGTCCTATTGAAGTAATCCTTAAATGTATTTAACAATGCATTATTAATAATTATTAACTTCAATATATGCAAAGGTATTTTAGGTTCCCTACATTTGAATAATAAATTAGAAGTTACTACAATAATTACCATAAATCACTGTCAGAACACCGGATGATTGCAGCAGCTCAGGCCAAAGGCCCACTTAGCTTGCCATTTTGTCTCAGCAAGGGTCAAAAGCCCAAGACCATGGCAAGTGTAGATGACACTTCCTACCTTTCTGGATGTATTTTTCTTACTTAGTGAGTCCAAGCAGTAGAAGGTGCCCAGACGGTGCCTTTCCACATCATCATCTGGCTCCTCCTGAGCCAAGTTGACTACTTGTACCCACAGTATCCTCTGGCCAAGTCCCATGAAACTCCCTGCTCTGAAAAAGTTCTACCTCATTGCACAATACACTACATTTGATTAGTTCAAGTATTTGTAAGTTATGGAGAGAAATGACTGCTCTACAGAAAATTTAATGGAAAAATGTCACTAAATCTTTTCCTCCATAGTATGTGTTTTGTTGTTACTGATGTCTGGACGTGTGACATATGTAAGATAGAAACCTGTCATACACTGCAGAGTTTTCAACCAATTCAGTATATATCTCCACGGCCAACATAAAATCTGAGCAGCTCCTACTTTTCAAAATAACGAACAAATGGTCCAGGTTAAACACAAGAGCAAAGCTTGACCCATATGGAAAAAACCCATATGGCATTTTACACCACCTGGAGCAGGTCTCCATGAGTGGTCTTCTCCTTTCCATCTACAGATGGATCCCTCTCTGGTCTCTGCTGGGCATATTCTGCTGCCAGCAAATGCTGGGGCTTTTCAGGAGTGGGGAAAACTTGAGTGCTGGAATTAATACAAAATCTAATAAAATGCTATAAAATACCATTTTTTAATGGTAGCACTTTAGCTCTACAAACTCTCATTTCAGAAAGTTTTTATTCTTTGGTCATGAGATTCAGATCCAAGAGGAAGGACTCAGCACCCCGTGGAGCTGTACTGAGAAATTACAAAGCAGTCAGCAGACATCTTGGCACACACATGTTCTTCTGAAGGTGGCAGCTGCTGTAGTCTGATTAGCAGCCATGAAGCTGGTTGATTGTAAGCCAGATTGATAAATAAAGTAACTCTTTCAATAACAATTGCTATTAAAGAATTGTTAGACATTAGAATGAAAATATATTCAATAAACTCTTGTTTATATTTTAGTATTTCAGCATGTTTGTGAGACTAAAACAGGGGCAAGACCCCATAATGCAGAAAAATGCTACCTGAATGTAGTGGGATTTTTTTTAGGAATAATGAGACAAGAAAATAAATTAGTTAAAACTGTAGAATGAGATCAGAATAATGTTGGTTTAGGTAGTCAAAAGTGATCTTCATTTCCCCTCAGTTTTAAAAAATATTGCTTGCTTTCGGCAGTGTCCAAAACTGTTTTGATTTCCTTTTTTTTGGCTAAGCTGGGCTTCTGAACAGCATGTTTGATTCTCAAATCAGAATTAACATGTTTCTAGATACAGTGGTTTCATAGGACTCTCTAGGTTGCCTATAGGAGCTGCTGCAAGCTGAGCATGCTAAAGAATGGCTCCTCTAATCTTTGGCACACAAAGGATTTCATGAAGGGATAACACTGACTTCAAAGATAAGCAAGTTACTACAAAAATTAAATCCTATTCAGTATGATGACAGCTGGGGAAACCAAGTAAGAAGATTAGTTGAAAATGTAGTAGTCATAAGTCTTAGCAAGTCAGCAACTCCTAACTGGTCCTGGAAAGCACTGGTTGAGAAAATAACAGGGCAGTCCCTAGGTACCCTTCCTCATGGTATAAACTTTATTTACACTTAAATGGCAATGGCAAAGAATAGAGGAAAACAGTAGAAAATAAACGAAATTTTACACAGGGGACCAAGATATCTGCAAGGCACTTTGTTCTCAGCGAAAACTCAGCCAAAAGAGAGCATATAATTAGTGCCCACTGAAACACCATCTCCCAGGGGCCTGCAAATTGTCAAAAGCTAAACCCTAACCATCATCCTGGTACAGATCCCTTAGCCTGCTGGAGGTTGTAAGCTCCTCTCTGCTCCTTATGCTTGAGTATTACCATGCTGTGCTGATGAGCGTGGCAGCTGCTCGCTTGGAGATCGTGGTGTGCTGCTGGTAGTGATGTCTGATGGGAGCTGCTCAAGCAGAAAGGCTCTTTGTGTGGAAAATAGTGTCTGTCTGCAGCCCAGCAGACTGTGCAAGGGCAGCTCAGGCTGTCAAGTGAGACAGTTTGCATAGTGTAATAGCCATGCTGTTAAAAGCAGAGGTTTCCTTTAGAATCAAGTGTTCAACATTATTAATAGTTGTGAGAGTGTGACCCAGTGAAATAACAGGAATGGCATATGGGAAATAAGAGGATTTATCAATGACAAGATGTTTCTTTGTCATTTAAGTTCTCTGTTACATTTCAGTCATTCCTAGGCAAACAGTGTGCCAATTAGTCCAACTTCCCTGGGGAAAGGATCTGACACTTTTTTCTTCCCTGAGAACATGTTTTCACACTTTTAATCAGAATATGCTGAGACTGCCTCGAATCACAGGAGTATGTCAAAATCCATAATAAAGCCTGTAAAATGGTACTTGAAGGTTGTCTTTCTGGTTTTCCATTTCTTGGTGTTTGTACCTGTAGGGAAACAAACTTAAACTGTACAGAAATACATATACATATATACAGATATAAATGATTGGTGATGATTATGGTGATTGGCTTCTGAGACTGATTTCAGGTACTGACCAGTAAAAGCAGAGTTTAGAGGCAACTGGCAGCCCTGGGGGATGCAATCAGAAGTAGGAATGACCCTGTTTATTCCAAAGAATATAAACTGATATCCAGGCCCCTTTTTACTCTCCCATTGATATTTCTCATTAGGATCAGCAGCACAATCTGAAAACAAAGCAGAGCTTAGTGTGTAAGGATTATGCTGCCACTGATTCAAATGGATGTTCCTGGATTTCCCTTAATCATGCTGGAATGTCTCCAGTGCCATTGTAACTTCAAAGCCTGAAAGAGGCTCTGCTGCCCCCTTGATTTCCAGCTTTTCACCTACTATTTCTTGCTAAATATGGCAATGGGAAGGATGATAAAGGAATTGCAAAAATATTATAAAGTATCTATGTGTTAGCAAAAATAAACTGTTGGCACCAAAGTATTTGCTGTAATTCTGAGAAGCTGTGTCAAAGAACAGAGTACATTTTCTCTTTGCATTTTCCCCCAACCAGAGAAGGTATAGTACAGTGCATGGTCTCCATTAATTCTGATGTTTTGCATCATGATGATTCACTTTCCATTCAGCAGAAGCAGAGCTCTGCATGCAATCTTAAAATCAAAATGGCATTTTTGTAGCCTCAGAGTACAGCTGGGACATGGATGGGAATCATTGCCATTCTTGTTCCATCTTTTTTTTTCTTGATGACAAATTTTCACCAGTAGCAAAACCAAAGGAAAAATTATTCCTACTATTCCTACTACTCCTACTACGAAAGTAACTTAAAAGGCTTCCACCATAGAATAATGTCTGCCTGGTCTGTAGATTCTTGTGCTAACACAAGCACATCTTTGAGCCAATATTATATTCAGAAATTATAACTGGGAACACTTGCCTTTTGTTTCAGGCTGTGTTTGTTGGCAGAAAAGAGAGTGTTTCAGAGTGGTGCTGTGGGCCACACCAGTACCAGGACCCCTGTCCTCCCCCTGCTCCTGGCAGGAGCTGCCCAGCTTGGAGAATTCCCTTGCATTAGGGCTTCAGTGCTGGGAGGGGAAGAGCTGCTGTGAGAGGGAACCACAGTAAATGACCTCCAGAGCCCTGCTAGAATTCACATTTCTGGGATTTTGTGGTTTTGTGGTTTTGTAATTTGTGCATGGATACTTAACTAGGTCTAGAGCTTGGAAGATGTAGAGTCTTTTCTCAGCTTTCCCAAGGCCATTCACATCCCTGTCTGGTTCTAGATCTATACCATAGGAGTGGTAAAATCACCTTTCTTTTACTTTTTAGCTGATTCTTCTATCAGATTCAGAACTGGCTGTGTTTGCAGGGTCCATCACCCCTGAGCCATGCTCCCTTCATAATAGTGATGGAAATTTAGCCAGTGGGCACTCATATTGCAGTTGTGATAGGTCATGGGAAATGGAATGCGGGTCAAAGTTTGACATTTTGTGTTAGTTTGGCCCTAACTCTCTCTCAAATCCTTTAAAAGTATTTTTATAGCATGTTTCATAGTCCCCTCAGGATCACGAGGTAGTTCCTCTTCCCTTGTATTTTTCATATCAGATTTATGTTTTGGCTCAAATCTAAAACCAATGGTTTTAGTTACAAAGCTTTTAATCTGTTTCAAGAGCATTGTTTCCCTTTGCATCAAATATTGAAACAGAAACATGATATGCATGGAATTAAACCATCTGAATATTTATTACTAGTGATTACAATCAGGAGAACAATATTGACCACTTAGCAGTTTTGAATAAAGACAAAGTGCAATGCCAAAGGCATGCTGTACATGTGATTTGGCAAAACTGCTCTAAAAATAAACTGTTGGCAATAAAGGAATAATCTGGCTTGCAAATGGTACAAGGTATGTGGGTCATCTTTGCCAGGATTCCTGTTCTTATAGAGCTGCATTTTGCTTATGGTATTTGTGGTAGGTTACCAGTTTCATGTTTCAAATGATTCAAACATTTTCACTCTTGAAGGGACGGTTTGCATTTCTTCCTTTGGGAGCTACCTCACAGTGACTTTTTTCCAACATCAGATGTGACACTAGACTTCACAGAGAGCAAATATTTGTCCTTCATTAGGGCTGCTCCAAAGCCCTTTGCAACAAGAAGAGATCACAGCTGGCTGGGAGGCAGCTCTGGGGCATCTTGACTTCACTGTGAATTTCGTTTCGTGCCGGCTCTGATATATTTGAGGGAGAAGAAGGAGTAGCATTTCTCAGAGGAAGCACTGAGTATGTTGAGGCCAGTTCTTTTGTTATTTCAGGTCTGCATACATTTCATGAGTGTAGTGCTCGAGTGCTTTATTACACCATGTCAGGTGACAAAGGTACCAGCTCTCTCTTTTAGCATTTGTAGCATCTTCCCAGACCTGAGTCTGTGTAAATTGTGTCACCTCCTCTTAGCAGCTACTGCTGTCCCTTTGAGGGGCTGGTTGTGAGGAAGAGGCATGCCTGGGGTGTGTGCTGTGGCTCCAGGCCACTGGCACAGACTGTCAGCCTTGGCACACCACTACCTGCCTCTGGCCAAGCATCTTGGATCTACAGAAGATAAAAAAGATTAGTGGCACGAATTCTAAAGGCAGCCTGATGTGTAACACCTACATACCTTTAAAATGCAGCTTTTAGTCTTTAGCTTCTTCTTAAGGAATAGAAGTACTTCAGGAAAGTGCAGCAATATGAAAAGCTGTGAGTTTGGAATTACCTACATCTTGCCCTGAGAAAGGGGGCTGCTGGAAAGTGCAGTGGGAATTTGTAATCTTTGTTTTGCATAAAGGACATGTTAGAGGGCCATGCATTGAGGAACTTCAGTGATAAGTGTCTTACATCTGACTAGGTCTCTGGTGAGTCTTCACATTGTTTGTGGGATCTAACACAGGGCTGCCTGTCTGAGCTTGGCTCAGGGAATTTCCTTCATAACAGAAATGGACTTCTGCTGTAAAGGACAGGAAATGGTCCGTGTGGAGAACAAAGAATATCAGAGTTTATTTAAATTTTTAAAATTCATGACTCTACTTTTGTTTATGGCCTTACTCCTATCCCTTGAAAATCATAAACCTTTTGGGAAGAAAATCAAAATGAACAGTCACTTAATGCTTTTAATGTCCCTGCAGCTCTGAAATGTTATTTGCTTCTGCATTTTCTCTGGAGAACTGCAGAAAAATGGTTGTTGTGCAGGTGTCAGCATTCATTTAAAATTGTTCATTCCCAGTTACAGCTTTTCAGGAAGATAATTTGATAACAGATAAACTTTCTGTTTCAAAATCCATCCATTTGCTCATTAGAAAGCAGTAAAGGGTATTTCCCAGAAGGTTATTGATCCTGTCAAATATATAATACTGATGTCAAATACTGCAGTTTTAGAGACTGAGTCCTGAATGAAAAGGCAGGACATATTATTCTGTCATATAATATTTCATTACTGCTTCATGTTCTATTGTTAGAAACTTGTTGTATAAACAATAAAATGAATTTTTACAATAAATGTTGTAAGCCAAGAATGTGTTGGTTTTCATCCTTAGAGGGAAAAAATAGTAGTGTGTCTGGGATTTGTTCTGGCAATATTATTAAAACATCTTTTTGCTTTTTAAAGTAAGTACATTATCTTGAGGGTTTTTGGGGTGTGCATGTGTGTATGACAGAGTAAAAGTTGTCTGCCTTTGTATCAATTACCATCACTTCAGCACTGTGTTCATATCAATGCATGACACTCACAGCATCATTTCACCTCCAATTATACTTACGTTAAAAGCTCATACTTTTAATTGTTCTTAAGCATACCTATTTAGAACCCAAAGCAAAACTTTAATTTCTAGCTAAAACATCATTTGAGAAACTTACAATATTTCTTTAACTGTCAGATTATTTTTTCCTGTGGTGAGTAATTACAAAATTTAAAAAACCTACAGGTGTTTAGAACAGGCAGTTGTCACAGTGACTTCCAAAAGCTTTCCATCTTTTATGTCTCTTATGCTGGGGATTGCACCAATGATTTCCACTATTGTATTATCTATGCAGCTGTTGATGGTAAATTTTTAAAATCCGTATTTGTCGAAGAAACAGATCAAATAATTAGAAAAGATCCATAGCTGTGTTTGTATTCTTTGCCTTTTTTCTTCCATTTCCATGTATTATCTGCTATCAACAGTGAGGGAGCTGGAGCTACAGACCCCCACAGTGGCAGATTATTATAACCAAAATCCTTTCAGACATAATGGAGAGTTAATTTTGAATAAAGTAGGTTAAAAAGCTATCCTACTCATCAAAAAAGACAACACCTAACATACTTACATTAGATGGTGGAAGATAATTGACCTTACCAGCCAGGGTGCAGTCAAAGGAAGCTGAAGATTTCAGTGCAATGAGCCATGGGCTCATCTACATCCCACGAATGTAACATTGTGAGCTTGTGATAAGACAAAGAGATGTAGGCTGTAAGCAATGCCTGTTACAAGCAGCAGGCTCCCAGCAGCCTGATGAGGGATTTTGCAATAGGATGTTGTGTTCTTGAAGTCCTGAAATGACATAGGTGCAAAAGGTGAACAAAACCAACAAGTAAATGTGAACAAAAACAAGAAGTAAATATAAACAAAGAATGTCTGCAATCCTTTAGTACACACCAAATCCCATTGATAAAGCTGTGAATTAATTTCGTATGTTAAATACAGAGTAAAAGTTATTGAAATGTCACAAAATTGATGCTTGAAGAAGCAAATTTATAGTTTTAATGTGAAAGATGTAAAATACAATTTCATTTGGATTTATGACTGTGATATCATTATGGTGATTTATATGTTTAAAAGCTGTGAAATTAGTAATTTCAAATGAAACTGGCTGAGCTCATGTTTCTGGAGCAAGTCTTGGATAAGTGTGGTGTGTAATATATTTTGAAGTAAAAATCTAATTGGGATTTTTTATTGCTTCTAATAATGTTCATAAATAAAATGTAGTTTTGTGCTCATTATCTGTAGTTTTTTTCCTTGCAGGATTTCCTACCCCAGTAAGCCTCAGAGCCTCAGATTATTGGTTCCTCTTTCACCAGAGTAAAGGGGAGGAAATAAAAGAATATAAGGCAACATCGGTCCAGCTCTTGCTTCTTTGTCAAATCCCTGCTGGAGGTCTGAGCTGTGATTCAGGTCAAAGCTGATGTCCTCTGAACCAGCCAAGCCTTGAATATGTGCTTTCCTCACAGTGGGAAAACGCAGGGTTTCTGTACCAGGCAGGAAGCTGAGCTCGTTGGGAGAGAGTCCCCCCAACTTGTTAAGGGACTTCCCAGCTAACTGAACCTCAGAGAGGGGCTGCAGCACTGCTAGTGAGGTGTGGCTGCCTTTCCACAGATGTTGGCTGGGGCTCTGGCTTGAAAAGAGAGTCTGCTGTTGCACCCATCCTTATCTGGCAGCAGCAGAATATCCACCATTTCCTGCAAACAGCCTGTCAGCCTGCTGGAGCCAGCCCTGGGGAGGTTAATTCAGTGCTGTGAGAGCATTCATAGCCTGTCAGGGGGCACTGAGGCAGTATGGGGCTGTCACTCCATGCCATGGCTTAACCCCAGCCAGCAGCTAAGTACCATGAAGCTGCTCACTCGCTCCCTCGGCTCCCTGCGGGATGGGAGAGATAATTAGGAACAAAGAAAAGGTAAAACCTGTGGGTTGAGATAAGAACAGTTTAATATTTGAAATAAAAAATATTATAATAATAATAATAGTTGTATTAAAAATGGAAATTAAAAAAAGAGAGAGAGAAATAAACCCCTAGAAAGCCAAGTTGATAAATATTGCTCACCACCTGCTGACTGATGCCCAGCTCATCACTGAGCACTGATCTGCAGCTCCTGGCCAGCTTCCCCAAGTTTATAAACTGGACATGATGTTCTATGATATAGCATATCCCTTTGGCCAGTTTGGGTCAGCTGTCCTGGCCATGCCCCCTCCCAGCTTCTTGTGCAGTTCCTCCCTAGCAGAGCATGGGAAACTGGAAACTCCTTGACTCAGGGTAAGCACTCCTTCCCAACAATTAAAACATCACTGAGTTATCAACATTATTCTCATGATGAATCCAAAGAACCACAGCACTATACCAGCTACTATACAAAAGGAAAATTAACCCTAGTCCAGCCAAAAAAAAAGGACATTCTGTAACTACCCTCCAGCTACAACCAACTTTACATGGTACAGGACTTCTCACCACACGAAACACTGAATAAAGAAATTTGATGTAAGATTAATAACAGCTGCTGCTAAGTATAGGATCTAAAGGGCTTTATATATTGTGCTTGCTGTGAAACTATCCCTCTCATGTCTTTATTATCTCTAATCAGTAGCTATTCTTGTCATTGAGAGCTCCTAAAGCCTAGTGGCTTCATAGTCTACTGACTCAGAACGAAGATCAGACCGCTGGTATTTGTGATCTATAATGTGCTTACCCAAGCAGACACGGCTGAAAGGACCCTCGTGGTGTTTGCTGCCACTCCAGAGAGGAGCTATAGCAGCGACAGGTTGTTTTCTGGCCCGAGGGGCTGTCAGAGGTCAAACGTGTCTGACTGCAATCAGTTTGTACTATCAATGGAGAGCACAGAGCTCTTATGGGCACCTTGTGAGGATGTTTTGCAGCACCAAGACTTGTGCCTATGACATACTTTGACTAAGGCAGGCACCTGGTGAATCAGTTTTCCTACTTTCCTACAAACTTCTTACAGAGATAGAGGTGTCTTTTGAAATCTTAAGGAGAAAAAAGGATTGTATCTGTACAAACGAAATATCTGAGCAAAATACCTGCTAGAATTTTCAAAGATCTTCATCTTGTCCCTGGATGTACAGGAAACTTGAGGCTCCAATTTTAAAGGACTGTTGTGCCCAGCTCCTACATGCTAGACTGTAGTCTTTCTAACTAGTCCCTGTCTGAGAACTAAAAGTGATTTACATTTGGAAACAGCTGAGATCTGTATTAGGGAACATAGGTATTTATAATATATTAGGTACTTGTAATACATCTATATCAAAATCTGAAATATCTGTCTAGAACATCCCCTGACTATATTCAGTAGATGAATAGACATTCACTTAGTTAATTTCTTCTTCTTCATATCAAATATCACTTAATCATGGTGCACCTTATGGTGGAGACGTACAGAGTCAGGTGAGATGATTTCTTTCAGGAGGCTGTGGTGGAGGGGCTGACCACCACTTGCTGAGGACTCAGAGAAACTGCCAACACATGGCCCCACCAGCCTTGAGGATCATTCATGCTTTTGAAGCCAGTGGTTGCTGTGATACATATCCCTTCACTCTCTGGTTTTGCAGTGCCACTGCTGCTGCCCCGTTCCTCTCATTCAGAAAACCACAGGTGTACTTCTAACCTTTACTGTAATGCCCAAATATCTGTTAACATTTTGAAAGTAACAATGAAAAAAGGAAGAAGAAACTTGCTTGAATGTGTATGACCAACACTCCCCTATACTGATGATCTCAAGTTGTATATTCTCAGCAAAATTTAGAGGGGATTATGGCACACAAAAACTGTTGTGCACGTATCTTCCCAGTCTCAAAAGCGTGGCTGCAGTACTTGAGCAGCGAACCAGACACCCCTGATGAAGGGTGTGATTAAACACTCACACCATTATCCTGATTAATATGCAAATAAGCAACACTAAACTGTTTGCAGGATTCAAACAGTAATCACTGACCCACTTCAACAAATGAGGAATGCAATCGTGCTCCACATAAGGACAGTGAATACATTTCTTTTTGCCATTCATTTGAGCAGAAGGCTCTCGAATTCAATGTTTTATGTTCAGAATATAAATTAGTTTCATCTTGTCTGAAGGTTTATTTCTGTAAGATCAAAAAGAATGTCACACTGTTCTGTTAATACACTATCCTTCTGTATTAAAGATACATCTGGAATAAGGGGAAAAAACCCAAACGCCGCATAGTTATTCTGTTTGCCTATGTTTAATCAGCAACAGAATAAAAATAAAATGCATGGCTTTAGTTTCACGCGTACAGCATGATCCAGTAGCACCACCTGCTGTTTAAAGGGAGCACTGCTGCTTTAGTTACGTGCAAAATGTACTATTTTTATATAGAAATGTACATACGTTCTACAGGCATCTCTACGGTTTAATCTTTTTGAATGGCTACGAAAAAGGCTTCTAAATTGCTTTTATGCCATCAGAAATGTCAATCCTTTACAGGAAAGGCAGATATTTAAACAGTGATAGACTTTTTGCAATGTACCCCATAATATTTAACAATGCCAAGAGATATGTTTACTGGAAAACGTCTGTTTAGATGCTTTACTCTTACTGTTTTCTTTGTGAAAAATACTTTCGCTGAAACACATATCTTGGCAGCAGTAAATGATCTGGTAAATCAGAAATCCATTGCACTGGTTCCAGTAAAGGAGAAAATAGAGCAGTGATTTTTTTGTAAGTGAGAATAAAATTCTAAAGCATTTACAGAGATCCACTTGAGGCTGCAGAAATTTAGTAAGTCAGAAAATTGTCTCATAAATGAAAAAAAGATAATATATTTTTTGTCCAAATCCAAGGTCATCTTAAAGCAATTAATGAGCATATAATTTGCCCTTTTCTCTGTTTATCTCCTCTCTTGCCTTGGTGCTTGGCAGATCACGATGTCCAGTGCATTACTTGGTTTTCTCTGCAGATTTGAGCTGTGCCTGGCACGGGGAACACAACGAGGGGGACAGCACCTGCAGCTGGTGCTGCAGTGGTGCAGAGATGCCCCACAGGAGAGCACTTTTGCCAGTGCCAATGCCAAAGCCCATTCCTTCCTCCCGTTTCCTGAGCGTCTCACAAGTGTGCAGGTGGTGTTTCTGCTCCAGCCTTACAACACAGCAAGAGACTTCCTGCTTGAGGGATTTATGGAAACAAACCAAGTCATTCACCTTTCCTCAAGGTAGGATGTGGAATTTGTCCAGTTCTGCCTGGGTGGTTAAAAAATTCATTCTGCTGCTCACAGTGTCTCCTGGGCTGCCGAGAAAGGAGGTGGGTCTTTTGTGGTGCCTATCACTGCGCAGCTGCAATCTCTCACAAAAGCAAAGCTCTGGATCTCATTGCCCTACTGTCACTATGAGTAAGATTTTAACACCTTAAAGACTTTAAAAAGTCTAAGAGCAAAGGAATTTCATCACTTTTTCTGTGGGTTTAGAAGTAACACATTCTGCCAAGCAGTGTCTTACCACTGCTATTGACATAATTAAGTAATTTTGGCTGTAGGCGTCCATGGAGTGCAGACAACTCTGCCAGCCTGAGCCCTGGCCTGGTGATGTGATGGGGTCCCTGGATGTGTGATGGGGTACCTGAGTGCTAGACCATCTCTCTGTGAAAGGGAGAGGCTGGGCTAGGTTGTCCTAGTGCTTTGCTGAGGCAGCACTGGACAGGCTGAAGTGCAGGACGTGGATTCGTGTGTATGACATTAACCTGCAGTTCAGTGGTGTTATCCAGGGAGAGGAGGCATCGAGTTGTGCATAAAGCAGTCAGGAACAAAGTGTGTGGCATTGTTAAACCCCAGTCAGAAACTAAGCAAGCCTCATGCTGCCACTTGCACACTCTTCCTGGTGGGATGGGAAAAGAGAATCAGAAGAGTACAAGTGAGGGAATTTGTGGGTCGACTATAAAGGCAGTTTAACAGGGAAAGCAAAAGCTATACATGCAAGCAAAGCAAAAAACGGAATTCATTCAGCACTTCTCATAGGCAGGCAGAGAGAGTTTAAGTGACAAGTGGTTTAAGCGGAATAATTACAAATTCAGTGTGGTAAAAAAAGTGGAAAAATATCAAAGACATTGAATGAGAGATCTAGACAGTCTTCTGAGGAATTCTGGTGATGCATGCAAGAGTGCAGTCAATATTTGTACCACTGATGCAAGAAAGCACAAAAGAGAAACTCTGAACAGTTGTTAGTCTGAGAGGAATAAAAAATCCCTTGTAGCTGTCCCTGCATTCGGAATGAGAGATAAATTTCACAGAATGAGAGTGATAAATTCAGAAGATGGAAAATCACGGGAAACGGGCACCAGTTTATTCCAGATGGAATGCCACTGCTTGTAGGTAAATTTAATAAAACTAGTGGAATTTAAATAAAGACCCAGGAGAAACAAATGCTAAATTCCTACAGTAGCCAGTGGACAGTGGAAAAGAAATAGAGCTGAATGATACAACAGGTGGCTTAAGAAAACAGATTGCACCCGTTAAATATGTACTGTTGAAGTAATTAGTTACATCAGTGGAAGTGGAAAGAAAAAAGATTTTTAAAAAATTAATGTAAAGGAAAATTTATTGAAAAGATAAGTGTGCACATTTGATGTGGATGAAGATAAGCCTGATACATTACAAAAGGAATGATGATGATTCAATGCACTGCTTGGATGCAGGGCTGCAACTGTACAGAAGCAGTTTCCACTGCATCTTAAGGAGTAATATATAGCATAAGTGCCCATAAAGCTTAGTGAAATAAAATTATGTGTGTGCAGGGCTGCACTTCATGATTGGGAAACACTGAAATTGCACTGCACATGTAGCATCGAATTCAGAGGGGTTTGTTGATTCTCAACATGCTATTTCTCCTTACTTGTAATAATTAGCCTATGTAATTCAGGGTTAGCATATAACTGAAGCAAAGGACCCAGAGAGATCTTCCTGTGAGCAGCAACTGCCAACTGTAATGCCTAATATTTTTAAATGAATATATCCACCCTGGGCCCATTGGTCCAAAACACACTCTGAAGGGAAATGTGTAGACCTGGCGAGAGGCTTGTTGAGTTAGGGAGTTTTTCTGCTATAATCCAGGACTGAGACAAGGTTCATTTCCCCAGAGCAGCCCTCATGGTGCTATGCTGTGTACTGGTAGCTCGAAAGGTGCTGATAACACACCAGTGTTTTGGCTGCAGCTGAGCAGAGCTGGCACAGCAGCAGCGCAGTCTCCCCAACTTCCCGGCCAGGGCTGGGCATGATCCCAGGAGCAGGACAGCTGACCGAAGTACTCCAAAGGGATATTCCATACCACACGGTGTCAGCTCACATATAAAAGCTAAGGGAAGGAAGAGTAAGTGTGTGTGTGTGGGGGGGAATTAGTTTTTTACAATATTTGCCTTTTGGAGCAATCTCCATGCATGCTGAAGCGCTGCTTCCTGGGAAGTGGCTGAAAGTCGCTGCCAACGTGAAGTAGAGAATTAACCCTGCTTTTTCTCTCTCTCTTTGCTTGTGTGCGAGCAAACTTTTGCTTTTGCTTTAGTAAACTGCCTTATCTCAACCTATGAGTTGTTTTCCATCTTGTTTTCTCTCCCCTGTTCAGCTGGAAGGGGAGAGATAGAACAGCTTGGTGGGCACCTGGCATCCAACCAAAGTCAGCCCAAGAAACTCCATAGAAGAAAGTAAAATTGAGCATTTTGGGTTTTCCCCCACATTTAAAGAAATCTATGCCACGAACAATATTCTCAATTTTAATACTGTAAGCTCTTAGTAAAAGCAAAAATATATCAGCAATGCAAATCCCATGTTAAACTCCACAAAGTTTTGGGGGGAATAGAGCTTTGCTGAGACAACAGCTTATGGTGTTGTTGTATCTGACTCTCACTGCCATTCAAGGACTACAGTAAACTTTCGAAATGGGTAGCCAGTCTTAAAATATACAGCATTAGCAAAGGATTTGTAGTACATTCATGAAACTTCTAAAATTGCCAAATCATTTAGCAATTTCATATAGCATTTTGTAAATCACTTTGAAAGATCTCTTACTTTGTAAAACATTACAAAATGTGCAGTTCAGAGACACCACCTGGACAATGTTCCCAAGATGGGATCAGATACAGCAGCAATGTTTACACAGTATACAGGACACCCCTTGTGATTTCATAGCACACAGGGCAGAACAGGAATTTTCTCTTGTTCCAAGGAAAGCAAAATGAGCAGGTCAGAGACATGGTAAATAACTCACCATATTACAAGTGACCCTTATGTCCTTTAGCAATTTTACAGAGCATAGCCTGTGCTTAGTCTGAGAGAAGTTAACAAGTTGCAGGACAAAGCAAGCTTAACCCAGTGGTTATTAATGCAGACTAACCTCCTACAGCACTGTGCTTTAGCAGCCCTATTTCTGCACTTCAAGACATTCCAAGACTCCAAAATTTTGAAATTTGTTTGTAACTTATGATCTTGTTGGAGGTCAGCTTGTGTGAACTGATTGTCAATTCCTTATGAAAAGATTACCAGAACAGTTTAGAAAGTGTGTAAAAGAGAACATAAATAACATTGAAAAGGATTCCATTTGCTTCTATCCTAGACTAAACTTGCGTTGGTGGGGATGACACCATTTTGAATAAATAAGAACACATCCTCAAGCAATCTAATGGTTATAAAATATAATATCCTAGAAGAGTTCAGCTGGGACACGTGTAACAAGGATCACCTAGTGCAGCTATGATGTCAAGTCAGGAACCAGATGATCTAGGACTTTTTCACTGTACTAGAGCATACAGCAAGGCACACTGACAAAATAAGCAGAAAATATTTAAGCAAATTAATTTTCCTTGAAATGAATTATAGTATCTACTATAGTGATAACCCATGCACTAGAAATAGCTAGCAAAATCAGTAAAGGGGACTAATTTTCTAGTTCTGTAATTCTGTTTCTTGCAAAGTAAAATTCTGCTACTTTTACTAGCAACCTGCTCTGCAGAACATTGTTTTCTTCAGTGTTATGCATTACTCAGCTGTAGGCTGTAACAGGATCAACGTAGACAGCACTCACTAAATAGAGCTTTCTCTTTTACTAACTAGCAAAAACATCTGTGATTAAGATTGCTTTCCACTTGAGCTGAATCATAACAAAAAAACTTAAAAATGAGATGGGCCTGTCCATTGGAACAATAGTCTTATGAGAATTTTTATTTCTAGAAACAAATGAAAGAAAACACCCTTTATGCAGAAACAATTTTAATGACATCAAAGCATACAAAAATTATCAGAACAAATGTTAGATGAACAGAAAACTAAAGAGCAATTCTGGCCTCACTGGACAATGCATATATATACATATGTAATTGTTCATCCTATATGCTTGTTCTGTTGATTCTACTGCGGCAGCTAAGAAAGGGTTAAATTATCTTTTACTGACTTGATTCACACACTTAAGAAAACTTTGCCCAATTCAGGGGTATTTTTAAAATTTTACTTGCCAGTCATGTTTTACAGACAACATTCTACCACCTAGCTTTGGTTGATGTAGCATTTTAAAAAATATTTGCTATCCACATGATTTGCATTAGATGTTTAAAACACCACAACTGGAATAAAAGTTAATTTGTCCAAAAGTACAGTCAAAGAGGTTAAAAAGGTATTTTAGAACCATCAACTGAAAGCCTTTAATGTATCATAGTCACTCCAAGTGTTGTAAAGTAGTTTTCTACCATCTTCAGCTTTTCTTCAGAAAGCAGGTTTTCTTGCTTCAATTGTCTAATAAGAGCTTCCAAGGACCTGAGTCTCCCCAAAGTTTTTACCTCCTGCATTTCAAGTAAAGTTATCTTAGAGTGGAGTTTTGAAATTTTTTGCCAAAGGTGATCTCTGTCTATGTCTTGTCTGCAGTATGAATGCTCAGTCTGCAGTATTTCATTTCCATCATATTCAACCACTTCTGTCTCCTCTGTGTCAAGAAACTCTTCCTTAACAGGCAGGAAAGAACTATTTACTCTTTCAGGCTCTTCTGGACTCTCAGCTGGCATAATAATAGCAATGACAGACTCTTCACTTCCACTGAACTGTTCAATAGTTTGTGTGACTGTACTCAGTAAAACTGCATCTTCACTTGTCTGCACTTCACCAGAACCGACCACGTGAGGGACAGAATTTTCAATTGCATAGTCAGTAACCGACCCTAAGGCATTGTTCAGTTTCAGAGAAGAACTCAAGTAGTCAGGGTCTGTAAAATGCAGGACTGTAGCTGTACGACCTCCTGAATCCTCTATAGAAGTATGAACACTGGTAGCTTCCATGCTCTGGACTGCTGCTGTCATTAAAAGAGGATTAGGCTGATGTACGTACTGCTTAGATGAACTATCAAGAACGACACTGTCTGCCGGAAAGCCACCTTCATCTGGAAGCTGCAGGTTTTGAACTTGTAAAGGTTTACTCAGTGCAGGTGAGCAAACCACTTCTGCTTCTTCCTCTACATTTTGTGCAATTACAGAATTTTTCTTTGGTGTACAAGGTTCAAGTGGTACAGATACTTTCTCTGACACAACATTTGCTTCTTCCTGGTCTTCTTTCTGTACCTGTTGTGAACTGTTCCGAGAAGAATCTTTTTCCTGGAGGAGGAGGGGAAAAAAAAAATCACCACCTTGTAACAAGAAAATCACTGAGCATTAAAAAATTATGTGAATCTCATTTCATAGCATGGTACCGCAAAAGGACTAACTTAGATGAGCACTGTTTAAAAATTACATCAGAGGCCCAAGAATTCATGTAAGCATCTTCCACAACTTTGCTTCAAGTCCTACATGTTAAAATACTATTTTAAAGCCCTAAAAGCAATAATAGTGTTTGGGGTTTCAGTTTTGTTTTTTTTTTTCTTATTGTGGTTTTCATTTGTTTTATTGTGGGGTTTTTTCCAACACTAGGGAATTTGGACTGTTTTACACAAGATACAGTAATTATTCTCATAAGAATTTTAACATTTTCTACAGTAAATGCTTCTGTTATTTCCAGTCAAAAAAAGATATTGAATGTCCACTCAAACCAGGGGAAGTTGTTCTACCTTTACATTATGGAATCACACACCTGTCTTGTGTCAGTCCTGCTGACACAGGACTGTTTTGATGGACAGGAATTCTATTTTTAAAATAAAATACGATTATCTGACAGATTAGAAAAATCTGTATTACATCAATAGTCAGTTAGCTTCATACTACAAAACAAAAAAAAGATAGAAATAGATTACCTCATCATCTGAGGAAGAGAAGATAGTTGGCACAGCAGTATTTTTCAAGTACCGTATCCCCCATCGCACATCCAGGGAATCGGGGGTAAAATGATCACTGCAGAGGAGCTGGTGCTTACTTGGAGTCCAGGAATCTCGCTTCATATTCCGCAACCATTTCTCAAGTCTTTCTTTATCATGAAGTGGAAATCTTTTTAAAGCAGTTGAAAAGACAAAGAAGAAAATATAGAAAACCCCCATTATCGTTGTGTTTCTTTGTTTTAAATAAGAATATCTCATTGTTACTTAGAAGGTAGCCTTCCTTTAGAAAAGATTAAAATAACATTTTTTCAAAACTTTTAAACATTAAATGCTAATCTGGATGTCATGTACACATTAATCCAACCATTATATAAATTATTTCTACTTGGGTATTTGCTCAGGAGTTCAGAAGCATAATTTCTGATTTCTACTAGCCAAGGGTTTCAGAATCCATGGCCAAGATGTTTTGAAAGATTTGATCCTACAACACTTGCTCAGAAAGCAGTTCTGCTGAAGGGAGATGAAATACTGAGACATAATTTAAAGAAAGTTAAGACTGGTCCTCATTTTATTAATAGTATTTCTAGGGCTTATTTGTCTTTCTAGACACAACTAGTATTTTCTGTTTAACAGAGTACCTCCTAATACATGCCCCTCTTTGGATTACCAGATAATTTAGCAATGTGAATATTTCCAATACAGGATTTAAATTTTGTTCAAAAAGTAAAAGCATTTCTATATTTTGTGTTTCAGCAATTACACTTTCTCACTGCGTTAGGAGCCCACATCATATTTTATAATTTAGAATTAACTTTACAATCATCTAACCTACCTGAAAAGGAAAATGACGAATATACACCCTCATAGAAAAAAAAAACCAAACTTTAAAAATACATGCAAATGGCCAGACATCAGAAAGAGAACTAAATTACATGGAAACTGTGTGAAGATATGTAAGTTACTTAATGACATGCAATACACAAATTAAAGTGAAATTAAAGGCTTATTATGATGCATGCACAGTCAAGAAGTGATGGTAATGGGAACAAGAACATCAGACCACTCTTGTCTCTCACCTCTTCTCTGACAGGTATCAGGGTATCTGAAATGTGTTTCTACATTTCTCTGGTGCATATCAATATTATTTTAACTCTAGCATATAACCACATATGATACATAAATACTAAGTTGAATTCTGAGCACTGTTAAGTGACTACTGGTCAGAAAAAAATATTCCTGAGAATCACAAGCAACAATAATTACAAAGGAAAAATCTCCACTTTTGTGATTTCCTCCCTCAAATTCCTGCAGGTTTCCTCCAAAAGCCACACACAGCAGCAGACTCTTACGCAGGCCCTGTGTTCCAAAACTTGCAAACTCAGGTGATTTTGAGAGAAAGAGGGCTGAAATTCACAGCATAAAGGTGCATGTCTTTACTCCTTCCCCAATCTTTTGAATTTGTTGCCATGTAAGTCTTCAAATTACCAAGGAAACAGAGCAAGCGTTTCTTGCTTATCTGCAGGAATGCAAGGAGTAATGATGGTAAGAACACAGTAACCTCTGAAGGACAAATCAGAGGTTCAGGCTTTTCAAATCCTGTCTCCTTAGATCATGTACACTCAGTGGCAACATTGCACGTATGACAGAGCACGCTGCTCGGTAACACAGCTTAGCCTGGGTGTTACTGCAGAGGTCCAAAAAAGTCTCTCAGGAAGACGATGGCTTCCTTTCATTGAAGGCAATGTCATGAATAACACCCACTACAAGAAGGCCTTGAGAACACTTGCTCACACTGCAGTTACCCTCGCAACACAGGACTCACTGCTCTACCCAGACTCAACCAGCTTCAGATGGAAAACAAAATAATCTGTAGCAAGAGAAGGGTCTGATAGTGAAAATTATTTTAGCTTAAAGGCAACTTTGCTAAAACCTGCTCATGCTTCAACAACCCCTCACTAATCAACAGAATCTGTTCTCTGGTGTAAACAAGACACAAAAAAAGGAGAAATAGAAAGAGGAAGTGGACAGAATTTATTTAGCAGCTGCCATCACTACACAAGTCAAAGAAGGGAAGAAATAAAACAAAGAAGGGCAGTTAGGCCTGTTGAGATTAAGTGACAAAAGGGTTGGAAGGGGCTCAGACCCCAACCACAGAGCAGCAGAGGACTTCGGTAGTGGTAAGAGGCAAGAGAATAAAACTTGCAATTCATGTCAGCAGTAGTCATTAAAATAAGGCAAGATGAATCAAGAAATCAAATCTCAGCACCCCTTCTACAGGAGCATGAAATTCAGAATGCAGCGCAACTCAAAGGCTAGATAAAACAGGTAAGTTTTGGCAATCATTTCCATACTGATGCTATATATTTGAATATAAACATGTCTCAGTGCTCAAACTTGTTTTTCACAGTCCTTTTTTTTCACAGTCTCTAAAGCATAAGAGAAATTATTTTCATGATTGTTTCATGATGGATTCCATATTAGAAATGTGTCAGGGAAATAAGCTTTACCTCAATCTAAAATAAAATTTCTTTCAAAGCAGTCTTCCTGTAGGTCTTCCTACACAGTGCTCCTGATCTTGGAATAGCTGACTAATCAGAAACTGAAAGAAAACTTAGTTTGAGATATAAATTTTACCCAAGGAGATTTTGAGGTTAATTGTGAAATTTATTTTTCAAATTTTTCTTAAGCTGCTTCTGTTGACAAACGGTTCCATACTTTTATTCTACACAAATACATTCACATTTAGTTATCTGCACTGTGCTTCTCTCAGGATTGTGAAATACTGTTTATAACTTACCATCCTGGGAAGCAATAGCCACGTAATCACAACAGTGCAGAGGTTACTGCAGGCCTGGGACGGCGACTGGTCCATGCAGTGTCTGGGCAGTACAATGCGGCCACCAAAAACTGTTTTTTGGCAACCGAGGTAGCTAAGTTCCAGCTAACTCAGCTGCTTCCAAACAACCGGCAACGCTGTTCTCAGCGCAAATGAAGGTAATAGTTCTAGTAGCAAAGTTTAATTTTAAGGAATCATTATATGTTTACTTGCTTGCTCTTACGGGCCCTTCTCCGGACATGTAAGCTGTCATACACAAGACACTTCACCATTAAGCCAATGCCTCCCTACTGCCTGCCCTGCTGGAACATCGCTTCCGTAGAGGCAGCAGCGAAACAGAGTCAGCAGTGCAAATTTTGTTTTTTAGGCCAATCTCCCTGCTCTTCACTTCACAGACCCCTCGCACCTATTCGGAGTCCACAGACGCTGCCGTGTCATCTCGCCCTCCCCAAGTCCCGTCCGCCTTGTGCGAGGGATAGTGCGTGTGATTTCGTCCCAGCTGTCCGCTCCTTATTCCCTACACCTTCCCTTCCCCCGGGGGGTCAGAGTCGTTTCCCTCCAGTCTTCCGAGACCAGGCGGGGTTCCAAGGCGACCACTAGCGTGGTCGACCCGTGGCGTTGAGTCTTTCGGCCATTTACTTCCGCGGTGGGGCTCACTACCACCCTACGGCCAGCGCTCACCCAGACCCTGCCCCGCTCCGCGGCCACTCACGGGTAGAAGCTGAGCTTGCGCTGGTCTTTGGCGGTCTGGCCGCCGCGGTTCTTGCAGCGGGTGGCGGCGCAGTACCGCGGCATGGCGGCACCACGGGCCGGGCGGGTTAGGCCGGGTTGGGCTGGGTCGGGCCAGGCGGGCTGGGGTGGGCTGGGTCGGGCCGGACCGGAGGCAGCGCCGCCTCCTCACAGCGCCTCCAGCGGCCGGCGGCGGCGGCGCCGCGGTTGCGACCTCCCGCGTGCACCGCATCACGTGCGCCCGGGCGACCAATGGCGCAGCGCTTCGTGTAGGAATCGCGAGGGGCCGGACTGCGCGAGCGCTGGGCGCGAGCGGGCGGGAACGGCGGCGGCGCTGAGGGCCGGCGGAGAAGCGGGGCCGGCACAGGAGCGGGGCCAGTGCTGGAGTGAGGACGGCGGGAAAGGGCCTCGGCCGCTGGGTGAGAGCTCTGGGAAAGTAGAAGATTGCTGAAGTGGGTGGAGTGAAGGCGAACGCGGAGGGGTCGGGGGGCGCAGTGAAGCTTGAGGGCAGCGTGGGAAACTAGGGGGGGGGGCGGAGAGAGGGGCTACTGAGGCTCGGTCCGGAACATTTATTTGGAATTTGGGCCTCTCTGGCCCACGCTGCTGTGGTGTTGTCCAGCCTGGCTGCACTGGAGATGGGACAGCGTCGCTAAATGTTGGCTGTTAGCGGCTGCCCAGCTCCGGCCTGGCCGCTCCCGGTGGTGCGGTGCGGCTCCAGCGAGTTCTTCAGGAGTCTGGATAGGCAGGGTGATGCCAGGTTGATGCCTTCGTTTCCCTGTGCTGCAGGGCAAGATTCAGGAACCTTCTTCTGTATTTGCTTTCGAGTCAGTATAGGAGAGGCCAAGACAAGTACAACCCTCTCCGTTTGACAGGCTTGCCTATAGCTGCTTGAGGACTGGAAAACTTGCTTACTCATCAGATTAGTCGTGGTAGGAGAATCGAAGGAAGACCTCGGTTACTTTAGTACTATTAGTAAATTGCTTGCAGAAATAATTACAGGACGTAAGCATTCCATGGGTCAGTGTATAGCAATTCTGTACTGAACGCGGTTTCAGTTTTGTAGTAATGCTCTGTGTTCTCTGAGTATGTGAGACTTTGGATATAAGCATTTATCCAAGATTTTGGTTAATTGCTTTTAAAGAAGGATGGAATAGGGTATTTGTGTTGCAAGATGAAGTAGCTTCTTATTTACTAAATCTGACAAATTTTATTCTAGGTACATCATCCTCAAACATTGCTCCATTGTACAGTTATTGATAAGTGTTGATAAACTAATGAAGAACTGAGTGTCATCACCTCTGCTGTACTTTGGATAAACGTTAGACGGTGCACTTCTTTTACAAAGGTGAATAGTAGTTGAGATCT
The DNA here is from genome assembly GCA_013397155.1 of Irena cyanogastra. Lineage (NCBI taxonomy): Eukaryota > Metazoa > Chordata > Aves > Passeriformes > Irenidae > Irena > Irena cyanogastra. The sequence continues at coordinate 570,488 of VWZV01009141.1, read as the reverse complement.
GTACCTGCTCACCCAACAGAGTTAAATAGTTAATATGTGGCGTAAGGTCTCTTACTTCCTTGACAGATGTACCTAAATAAAGTACATAGATAATTATTAGAAGAGCTCATTATGGCATGAGCTTAATGTGTACAGAATTTATTGAATTCTGGAATGTGGTTTAAGTCGCTGCAGTGTATGGCCTGGAAAGTGCAACTTACATGTCCTTTTTGATTGAGAAACAGAGGGTGAAGAGACATAAGCAAAAAAATTACTTAAAAGAGACTTTATTTTGAAAACGATTGTAAAAATAGTTAGGAATGGCAGGGCTGAAGGAGTTGACAGTAGCAACGCTAAGATACTGAGAGCATATAAAACAGATGTTTTCTAAAAAGTAAGTTGAGTAATTGACAGTATCTAAATATAAGACTTGTTCTCTCTGATAACCCTGTGAAGTTTAAAATGCTGCTTATACTGGAGTTTTATTTGTATTTGGTTTTTATTTACATCTTATTGTTAAATTAGAGTTTGATGGATTTGTTCAAGGGCAGTATTAAATCTGTGTTTGGTAGTTTAAGACATAGTGAAACTTAAGTCCTGGTTTTTTACTATGCTTTAGCAAAGAACTTCATTACAGAACTCCTAATGTAAAGAACTGCAGAAAAAGAAAAAAATTTTTATCAAAAATAATACAAGTTGAGATGGTTAGCCAGAGCAGAAAACCTGAAGGAGTAACTCGATGATCTCTGGCTCTCATGAGTTATAGAAGAGGATTTTGCTCTTAATGGAGGACATGAACTGTTCCTTCTAGCTCTTTTCAGTGTTCAGTAGTAGAAGCACCATAAGAGAGTGCAGCGGGTGATTATGCAAGCATGATGCAGGTGTGGGTTAATGAAGTAAATAAAAACAATTGCATATGTGAGATGAACACATAAGTCTGCATCTGTAAAGCTCAAAGAGGAAGAAAGCCCCAAAAGCATGGAAGGATGTACCTGTGTGTAGTTCTTAGTGCCCAAGTGGTAAAATTTCGGGTAAGTGAAGTGGTGAGAGAAGCTATGTGGGAAAACTTTGTACTAAAAATATGTCTGATATTGTACATGAAAAATACTGGAAAGAACTGTCAGTTTGGTATCTAAGTACACTGATCAAAATACAATTTATTTTGACTGCTGCCCCTTAACACTTGATATCATGCAGGCTGCTGGCCAAATAAATGCTTAAGAGGGCATGGGTAGATTAATCTTGCAAACCTTTTGCTCTTGTCTCACAGCATTCATTTTAGCTCCCTGACTTACCTATTAGAAATGGTATTCTTTTTTCCATTTTTGGTTCTTGCTCTTTTATTTTGTTTAGAAGAATTGACTTTCAGGTAAATGTTTAATTTTCATATCTATCAGATATTCAAAGGTTTTGAATTCTGGCTGACAAATATTGGGTCCCATGCTGGCTAACAAAAGTATTCTGACTTTAATGGTGCTCAGACTGTAAGTTTGTTTATTCAGCTTTCAGGAAAGTGGCACCAATTGTCTCAGTTGTTCTTACATTACATTCAAATCAGTGTAATCTGGAGAGGAGGGCATGTTACATCTGGAACGTTCAGGGTCTTGTCGTGCATCCTTCTGGTCAGGTGTCAGCTAGCATTCTATATTGAACACTTGCCTTCCTGCACTGTGTTTTAAATATAATATGTACAGGCATATTATCTGTTCTCACCTTCTCATAGGAACAGCTCACCCTGTCGTTCATGAAAATGATGAGACATCATGTGACTATGGGGATCTGTTTTTTAAATCATTATAGATGCCACAATTTTCCCCTAAGTTCTCATATATTTGTTTCAGAATATATCTTATTGACAGATGAGTTGTTGAAAAAAAAGTTACAGCTTTTAATTATTGTTGAAGTTACTTTTTTGTATAAAAGACTTTTTTATGCCTTCAGTTCCAACACTGAGGGCTTCATATGTAAACCTTTCTATGCAGTGGTATTTATCGAATGAATTCTTTGGTGTCAAAGGTATGGTAGGTGTTTTCCTTTATAATGCAATCTGATATGCAGATGAGCCTATTGTTAAATAAAGGAAAGTGTGCTTCAGTTCTCTTGGCTGAACTGTGAAAAGGAATGATCTGCTCTTTATCACTTTCACCTTAGGTTGGTTGAACAAACTGAAGCTGAGCATGAGTGCCTAATAGTCCTGTCTTCCTGCACCTCACGGTCATCTCTAGGCCAGTTGTGTTTTCAGGTTCCTATTGTTGCACCAGCTAATCAGTGACTTGGTCTTTCAGTAGGGTCGGTTTTTGTAGGCTGTGCTTAATTTAGAGCTGCTTTGTTTGTGGTCCTAGAACTCAAGGATTAGTTTGAAGCTAGTTCAGATATGGCAATGTGAAATGTTAGATGCAATGAAATGTGCTGTGTATTTACTTTTGCAACTTTGTATGACAATGATCAGTTAAGTGTGAAACAAAGACAAACACTAAAGTGGTGGTTATGCATATGAAATATCACTTTGCAGTATTTTCACTTACATATTCTGTGACTATGAAACCAGCGTAATGGAGTTTGACAAGTGTAAAACAGTGCCTTTACAAGTCTGTCATTGACCCCTGAAACATACTGGTCTTCCTCTGGCAGCCTACAGTTGTAACTAAGTTGTTGTGGAATGTAAAAGAACTCGTTCTTCAAGTACATTTCCTTTTCTTTTTAGGAGCTGGAGAAATGGCCACTACACAATCTGTCTTCACATTTGCTCTCTGCATTTTAATGATAACTGAATTAATACTGGCTACAGAGAGCTATTATGATATCTTAGGAGTTCCAAAAAATGCATCTGACCGCCAGATTAAGAAGGCATTTCACAAGCTGGCTATGAAATACCACCCAGACAAAAATAAGAGTCCTGGAGCAGAAGCAAAATTTAGAGAAATTGCTGAAGGTAATGTACACTATCTTTTGTCTTAATAATTTGATGCATCTTATATCTATAACCTAAGTGCATTTTGTTTTTACTGAATATGAGATATAAAGGATTTTTTTCTGCCTTTCACTTAAGTGCTGTCAGATGCCCAGCATCAAAATCTGAGTTGTCTCTGTGTTCTTGCACATAGAAAGGCCTTTTACACAGTTTATGCATTTCTGCTTATTAGGCTTTTGGCATAGTCTTCTTACAAAAATACTTGGTAGTAGCACAGCTTTAGCTGTAGGAGGTTAAGTTTTACCTTTTGATCTGTTTCATGAGATCTGGCTCAGGATTACTACCAGGGCTTCAGGAGGGCCTAACATCAACCTTGCAGTAACTATGGGATGATTATAAGAAAGGACACAGCAGGGTGCTTCATGGTGGGAGTACAATAGACAACAGGTGCAAGAGGTTCAAGTGGTTATAAGGAAAAACTTTCTCACCTTGAGGATAATGGCTGGGTTTGAGGATATCAGAGTTCTTTTCCAGTCTTAACAATTCTGTGATTCTGTTCTACAGGCCAGTGTTAGAACAGATTGCCTAGAAGGTTGTGCGGTCTTCAACCTTGGACACTTGTCAGGAATGACTGGATAAAGCACTGACTAACCTAGTCTGATCTCATAACTGACTCTACTTTGAGCAGGACGTTTAGAGCAGAGACTGAGGTCATGTCTGACTTGAACTATCTGTGATCCTACAAATCCTATACTTATAAGTATTGTGCAATTAAAAAAAAATGCTGCAAGTGAATAATCAAGAACAGAAAGACTTGCTAAAAAATAAGGCATACTCACTTCTATTCCCTGTAGACTCAGGTATGACATCCATCTATTTGTGTAGCTCTCTTAACTAAGCTAAAAGGGATTTCTGGCTTTTACCTTCTTGTCTGCAGAAGAGTTATTTTGAAAGAAAAGCAGTTGGTCATATAATGAAAGGGAGTGACAGTCTTGTTAGAAACTTGCTGCAGTTCTTCGCACCTACTACAGGAGGAAGTAGGAACTCTTAAATGTTGAATTATATAGGATAATTGCAAGTCTTTGACAGGTAAGAAAATAAAAATGAGTTTTTAAAATACTTAGTTATCAGAATGGGTATATTTTCTGTCAGAGTTTCTGCCTTGGAATACCAGTAGACATAGTTCTAAACCAAAGGTTGGAGGGAAATCTAATTTCATTTTGGGTATATCCGGTCACAAAATTTAGGTTTATTGCTGAACTTTTGAAAAATTGAGAATTGGCACATGGTGAAATGAATTTACTGTATCTCCTCAATGTTTATATTGTTGCCTGTAACTGGTGTAGCTAGAACTTGCTGGGTGGCAAGTAGCTTTGCAGACATTGCCCTGTGTTTCTGTGATAGGAGTGCAGCAGATCCTTTGTCTTGTTAGGTAGAGCTCCTAACTCATCCTCCTTCCTTCAGGCTTTCTGATCACCACCTCGCATTATTTTGTTTCAAATCTAAATGCTAATATTTATTGGTAGTTAAATGGTGTTGTATTATATGTAACCTGTCCTCATAATATAGCTGTGTTTGTTTATTATTGTAAGTAACTATTTTGATGCAGTTTATTTTGGTTTGGAGAAAGGTAGGTAAATAAATGTTGAGCTCTTGATTGGGCTTGAACATTGAATGAAAGTCTTGTTTGGAATTTCTTCAGTAAGAGTGGATGAGAAAGCTTCTGTTCTTTGTACTTGTGTATGGTTTTCTTTTTTTCTGTTTTTTTTTTAAATGGAAATTAACTGTAACTTCTGTTTTGTTTTTTTTTTTACCATAAATAGCATATGAAACATTGTCAGATGAGAATAAACGAAGAGAATATGATCAGCTTGGCCGTCATGGAGGAAGAGGAAGTAATGGGAGCCCGTTCCATCAGTCATTTAATTTCAACTTTGACGATCTGTTCAAAGACTTTGACCTATTTAGTCAAAACTCACAGTCAAAAAAGCACTTTGAAAATCACTTCCGAAGTCATCGGGAGGCTCATAACCGGCAAAGACGTTCTTTCCAGGAGTTTTCTTTTGGAGGTGGACTGTTTGATGATGTGTTTGAAAACATGGAAAAGATGTTTTCATTCAGTGACTTTGAAAATGCACACAGACACGCAGTGCGAACTGATGCCAGGTTTCATGGATCTAGCAAGCACTGCAGGACTGTCACTCAGAGACGAGGAAACATGGTTACCACATACACTGACTGTTCTGGACAATAATGTTTCCTTTCTTCTAAACTTTTCTTCTTTTCTCAGCATCATAATCTTTCTTGGTTTTGTGCTAACATGGAAGAAATTCTCTGTATTTTCTAAAAAACACTTAAACTACTATAAAGTTGTAGATGAAACTAATCTTCAGAATAGAAACATGCTGTTGGGAAGTAAATGTGTCAGCAACTACTTAGAATGGGAGAGAAATAATCTCATGTGACAAAAAAATTATATTTCAGTTTAGTAAACGCTTTCCCTAAATTTGAACACAAGATATATATTTTTAATTTCAGAAATGTAATATAATTTTTTTCATATAAGTCAGTTCAGGACTGATGGAATTACTGGTGTGTGGATTGAAGCAGAGGAGATAATTTAATTTTGATGTGCTGCTTTTTTTTTAATAATTTCTTTCCAAGTTTGCACTTGCAGTTTTTACCTGATACAGATTTAGTGTGCAAATTACATAATTTACACAAAATAGCAGCAGAAATATGAATTCCCTGGGTCTTTGTTACTCTCTCTAGCATTGCAAAAATAAAACCCTTACTTTTTGACGTTGGAAAATAGCGAGGGAATATGTTAAGACTGTGAGTGATGTAAGAATTAGTTTTATTTCTGAATTGGCCTGAAACGATCTTAGGATTTAAATAACCCTTGACTTATTTGGGTGATATAGGGGTATTTGTGTATGGAAGTTTGTGTGCACAAACTTTGTTTTGTTTTTTTTCCCCTCCTCCCACAATACATATATCTCTCTGACAAGGTTTGGAAGGGCACATCTGAAACACTCCTGTTTTATGCTTACTATATTACCACGTGTGCAATGTACTTTTTATAACTCACTTTATTGAACTAAAACACCCCTCTGAGATCTTAGGAACTTCAATAAGATAAGCTTGCCTACAGATTCATGGTGTTCCTGAAAGGGTCTAAGTAAAAGCTACAGTGTTTAGATCGACAGATTTATTACCTGTCAGCAGGAATTTTTCAGTGTTGTGATTTAAGAGGTAAATTCTTAGCCTAGCCATAGAGTAAAACTGAAAATTACAGTCCTTGTATTCATCGAATGCCTTGTGGGGCTGGAAACTGCTAATAAGGACAGTACTAATGGGTATTGATTTTAGCACCATGGAAACCCACAACCAGTGTAAACTACTTAAAACTAAAAGGAAGAAAAAACACGAGAAAATGCTGCACAACAAAACCTTCAAATACTTTAGCTGATGTCAGTCAGAACTGCTGTCAGTTCTATTGTAACTTATTTTAACTAGTAACTTCAGTTTAACTAGTCATACAGGTTCAGTGTGTTAAATTGGCTGTCCTTTTAGAACTGGGAGGTGAGAATTTACCTTTCAGGTTAATTGCATGAGCAAAATAAGCATTTTAACTAACTAGCAGTGTTCTAAATAGGCTTCAAGTTCTTAAAATCTTTTATTAAGAGATTTAACCCTTTGCTTCTCAGATGGATATTGAAAGCTGCCTATTTGCTAAGGAACTTTAGCCTTCCCCTCAAGTGTACGTATTATCTCTTGTTCAATTTTCATTGCCTAATCTTTGGAATGGATTGTTGCGCTATATTAAGTGCTTTTCCTTTTCCATGTTCTTCTTTATTTATTAATAGACTAATACCTCATATATGGTCTTTATTAAAAGCCAGTAATTTGTGCAACATTATCGGAATGTGCAATATTCTTATAGTAAGAAAAGTGCTGGATTGAGTGTGTTTGTTTTTTTCACCCTTTCCCGTGTAAGTAGAGATTTTTGTTTCTTCTGTATAATTAATATATGATTCAAGCAAAAGTTATACTTCGTGTAGATTTCTGCATTTATTTTCTTTAACATGCTCCATTAGTCTTGTGCATGAATCAGACTATCTGCCCAATTCATATCATATGGGCATCCAAGTGAACAAATTATTAACTTGAAGTTATGAATTACTTTCACTCACAAAGATTAAGTATTAAACGTGAGAGTATTTGTGAATGTCCTTTGGTGGGAGGCTACTCTAGAAGTGGGATGCACAGGTGAAATATTAATGCCTTTCTTACTCTACTGAATATTTTCTTAATTAAAAAAAAATTGAAATAGTAGAATGAGCAATTCACTTAGGTCCCTTCCTGAACTCTGAATTGGAGGGAATGAAAGCTAAAATGAGCACGATAAATTGTAGAAAACACATTTCACCCCAAAAACTCAAGTCATTTAAGTGACTGTATAAGTTCACAATCTTTCAAGCTAAACTTTTAGGTGAAAATAAGGGTCCTGGCTTCCTGGCTACTTCTAGACTAATTTTCCCTCTTAAGAATGCTCTAAACTTAGTACAAAGTGTACTTGTTTTCCCGATCTCTTTAAAGTGTAAGTATGAAACTGATAAGAAAACCAATAGTGCTGCTATTTTTATAGCTGATCCACCTTAAAAAAACTTCTGCCTAGTCTATTTTAACTTGATTTCATATTATTTCTCTTAATTACTTGTCGTGGGATAAACAAAAAATGCTTTCCATTATGTCTGTGGCTTTTCCCAGTCGTCTTTCTGTTTTTTGTTGTCAATCCAAGGTCAAAACTGCAGAAAGTGCATGGCTGTCCCTGTGGTTTTCTATGATGGGTTTGCTTGAATAGGCTTTAGCTGGGGAAATTGGGGCAGGCTTTCCTTGGCCAAGAGTCTTCACTTTCATGACCCTCAGAACGCAAGCTTGCAAAACATGTTGTGCTTCTCACTTATTTGGAGCTCTTGCACATTCTTTCCCTATTTATAGTGTTTGCTTCATGGCAGGCTCTAGCGGAAGTCCTGGTATAACCTTATGACACCCCTGACTTCAGAGTTTCTTAAGTGCCATCTTTGATCTCTCTTTAAATCTTAGGAAAATACCCAACAAAATAAATTTTTGTTAGATAAGGGTGAAAAATAAAATCCTGAACAATTTTTTGAAAGTAATTTATGTGTATGTAACTCCAAATAATTTAGTTTTTTAAAACTACAAAAAAAAGTGGGTTTTTTCATGTTTGTTTTCTTTCCATTATACTTTTGAAACACAGTATCTAGTGGAGATAGAAGTACTGTAAAGTTAATTAGAGTGCCATTACATTAAACATGTGAAAAATAATGCTGTGGTGTGTCTGATCTTTAAAAGGTGGAGCGTATGAAAATTTTGGGATTTGGTTTGTCTCATCTGGCCATTTTTCATTAGAATCATCTTCCTTGGAACCCAAGCAAGATGTCATCTTAATAATGCAAACCTGGATTTTGAGGACTAAGTGTGTTGGAAACAGTAAGATCTGCATTGTATTTTTATGGTGAGGGGGTTTTTAAAAGTTATTTGTAAATTGCAAACTCATTGGAAGTGTCTGTTGGACTTAAAAGCCACATGTAGAGTTTTTTGCTGTGCTATGTATGGGGCTCCTTTCAGAATAAAATGCTGTTCAGAGGATCGTTTAGCTCTGGCAGCTGTTGGGGTTGAGCCTGACTGGCCTGCCCTTGGATAGTGAGTGATTCACACAGCCGTGCTGCTGGCCTCTGTCCTGTGGGCACCTGTTCCTTCAGGCATGGGCAGAGACAGCTCTGTAGAGGCCACTTAGCAGTTGGGATATCCACTGACTGTCAGTCACTCCTGGTATAGGTCTGAATCAATTCTAGGCTATGGCTGTGCTTCATCCTTGATTCCAGTTCCTTTTTTTGAAAAGTTTTTCAAAACAACAAACTTTTCCAAAATCAAACAAAAAAGACAAAATAATAAAAGAAAAACAATAGCAAAGCCCATCAAATCTGCTTTGAAGTGATGTACTCAAAAGCTTAATTTGGGGCATGTTACCTATTGTGCAGTGGCATGTGATTCAACAGCACCTCTTTTACAAACTCCAGTAGCACTGAAATGAACATTACTGCTTTTGTTGTTCCTGCTGAGGTTGTAGTCACACCAAAGATGTTGTGGAGATGTTCAGATCCCTATGGATGGCTGCAGGATTCTGCCAAGGCTCTGACACATTAGCTGGAGATGGCAGACCATCTTGTCCAAGCAGCTCTTCTGTGACAGTCCACCAAGGAGTGAATGCGACTTGTATTAATATATCTTTTTTTGTGTGTTTGCATGAGAAGAGAGAGGGTTGTCCTGGGGGTTGTGTTGGCTTGTGTTGCTGAGTTGTGTGTTTCTCTAGGCTGGCAAAAACTGATGCTGCTCTCAAAGGCATCCATGAGGGGAGAGGTGTCTGACACACCTTTGCTCAGCCTGACTCCTGATCTCCAGCCGTGGGCAACTGGGAATGGGTGCTGACACTTGGCTCGGTGAATATATTGACCACTGTTGATCGGTGGTGTTGATGTCTGGCTCTGTTAGTAGCTTGAATCATGAACCTGTCTCAGGTGTTACATGAACCTGTAACATCTCATATGTTAAGCTGAAGAATTCTGGCCAGTGTACATATGGTAGCCAGAAGCACAAGCAGAGACTTGTGTTGTTACTCCAGGTAGTTATGCTGGATTTAGAGGAAACAGGAAAGAGAAATACAGAATATTGAGTAATACACATCAAGGGACCCTGAAGCTACACCTGTGTTGCTGTCTTATGAAGATTTTTCTAATTCCATGTTGAATGCTCTTGTTAAGCACCACTTGTTACTAGAATTTTATCTAGACTCAAGAAAGAAAAGTTTTAGTGGTTACTTGTTGGATATTATTGCTGTAATCTGTTTACCTCCCACTGACATAGACGTGAGTGTGAATTAGGAACGATGAAGTGAGCTGTCTGGAGTTTGCAATAGAGTTTAACCCATTTTACTTTAGGACTTGGAACTTGCAAGATTTTTAGCCTTCAATATGCAGGATTTTAGGTAGTGATCTAAATGAAAAGTTGTGTGTTATGCCCACATGGCAATAGTAGCATGTCGCTTCTGCTGTGCAACAGTAGGCACTTCAGGGAACTCACATTATAAAGTGGGGCTGAAGTGTCTGTGTTGTAGCAGCGTTTGCCAGCGGGGGAATCTATTGCAGCACCATGATTTTTAATGCTGAGCATGCAGAGCTCCAGCTGAGGGAGAAGGTGCTCTCTGCCCAAATTGCTTAATGAATACCAACAATTAATTTTATTCAGTCTTTCTGCTTTAATATGTAAATTTTTACATTGAAAGTTGTTTTAAAATACTATGGGTCTTCCGCCTGTCAGGCAGCCAATGCCTGCTTGGTTGGGTGGTTCTGCTACCTCTTGGTAGCTCAAACTTGGAGACAGGTGGGGAGGCAGGATAGAGGAAGGGCTTAGACTGTTGCTGGGAGCAGAGTGCAGATGTTATCACTTCCGTACAAATAAATTAAATCATTACTTGTGCAGATGGAGCATAAATATAGCTTGCTTCTACTGGGAGCTGAATGCAGAGCTTGTGGCTTGTTGGTAAAAATGTTATTACTATCAACAACACATACTGTCTTCACTTCTTACACCCTCCTCCCCTCTGCTTTTTTCTGCTTTTGATGACTGATGACTCTGCTCCAGTTGGTATATTTTCCCCATTTGGCAGCGGCTATAGCAGTTATATTTCGACTTGCTTTGCAAGTTCCTGTCAATTGACTTTAGTCCATACATTCAAAACCTATTTTGCAAATCCAATTTAAATGGGTTTAAGGTTTTTTTAATAGTGCAAACCATTTAAATGAAACTTAATTTCCTCCTGTCTGTCTTTCCCCATATCCTGTTGAGTTAGCTACATGTACAGCATGAGGTTTTGCACTGGTTTTCTGCTTTATTCTATCTGTGGGAGGACAAATGGTACCTAATTTGGCATAAAGTGAGACAGGTGCTGACAGATGATATCTTATATAAAATCTGCTAATATAAATTTAATCTACAAATATTTGGAAAAAAATACCTGGTAGAATAAGTTGGTCTAATCAGCACTTAGCATGATAACCTTGAAGCTTAAAGATGAAACAAACCTGAAACCCCACCCAAGCAAACCCAAAACCACTATCTTGGTGAGTGTGAAGGTTAACCCGAGCAGGGTAAATATTTTACAGAATCTCTTCTGTGTTGAGGGAAACAGACTATTTAACAAATTATAAATAAATTTCTGTAAGAGATAATGGAAGCGGCTGGAGCACTTCTACCTCCACTGGTAGATTTATGATTGCTAAAATAAAAAGATTTATTTCAACTTATGGGCACCTAATGGAATCAACATAGGGCACTCTATGAAGTTATGCCCTTGACAACTGAGTATTATTTACACTTCCTAAGTACTGTTTTGCATCTGTCCAGATTCAAAGTACTTGCATCAGCTTATGTATCCTTCACTGGCTATGAGAATGCAAGGAGTTATCGTGAGTTATTGCTGCTTAGACCCACAGTAACTTATTGCACACTCATAATTCAGTCACGCATTTGAGCCCTGACCTGAGTTACACATAGTTACATAAATAATCTGATATACAGCCGTGAGGAGAGGCTGGATTTCTTGACTCCTGACATTGTACTCTTATCATGAAGCTGTTCTGACTCTGTTCAATCAGGTCCTGCCTCCTGAACCAGTGTCAAATTAACAGACTGCTTCAGGTAATGTTTTTGGCTGTGTTACAAAGCATGTCTTGTGTACGAGATGCTTCTATTGAAACTTTTTTCTTCTGTTGTGATGAAGGTGTATCAGGAACAACCCTTGTTTTATGTTGAAAATAATGTAATTTTTTGATGGGTGGATCTTTAATGAAGAAGACACAGGTAATTATTTTTCACATCTGTGGATTTACAGTAATTTAATTGATCTGTGTACTAAAAAGAATGTGGATGGAATAAATTGCAAGCTCAAAAAGCCTGTGTTTGAAAAGAGTGGATTGTGCCATAAAGAATGGGTAAGCATGGAGAATAGGCAATTTGTCACGGAGCATCACAGCTCCCTAATAAGTGGTCTTGATTTTCCAAGGAGGGAGTGCATTTGAAAGAGGGGATATGACTGCATTATTGCATTTATATGCTGCAGGACTCCTGTGGATACACATTATTTATGCCTATATGTAGCATTTCCAGTAGGTGGCTGACTGTCACTTCACACTGACTTAAGTACTGTAAAATAACAGCTGTCACACCTCATGAGACCCACGGTCTATTCCAACAATATCACAAATCTGTTTACTTGCTGTCCATGAAGCCTAAGAACCACAGAAATGCTACATGGCACAGCAGTACTCCTCCATGAAATAAGCAACAAGCCATCTTCAGTGCGTTTTTTAAAGCCATGCAATTCTTTTCCAGGCAAGCAAATACACAAATTAGGCTCAGAAAATATATTAGTCACTTAACACAGTCTAGAAATACAGGCTTGTTTCTGTTGTAAATGCCTAAAGGTTTTACTCCATTTCAAGACAATATGTACACGCAAGGTGATTCTGACCAGAAAATTGTCCATTTTTTGCTTGTTTTGTTCATTTTTAAAAAAGAAATTCTATGACAAGCTAATCTTTCTGTAGAGACTGTGTTTCTTCTTCCTGAAACTGTTATAAAGAGCTGCTGTAAGAGGGGAAGAAATTCACCTCTGAAAATTTGTTTGGTTAAAAATGTGAAAGAACAGCGGTAAGGGTGATCTCTTCGCTCTTATTTATTGTATAAGTAAAGTAGCTATATTGGTGAGTATTGTTACTTCCAGTGAGGCTTGGATGATTAAACAATGAAGTGGGAAGTGGAGATTGAAGTAGATTAATGTAAGGTGATGTTCATGGGGTAAAATAAAAATTAATGAGCCTATATTTGATGATCACTGTTAGCAAGACCTTGGAGTTGTAGGGCACAGGTCCAGGAAAACATCAGCTCTGGGTCTAGGAGAAATGAGCAAAGTGAGCCATATTCTAGGAAGGAGTAAATAATGAAGTGAACAATAGTTATGCCAGCATATAAATCCATGGTCTCTCTAACCCTTGACTCTGGCCAGTTCTGATCCCCTGATCTTCAAGACACAATGTAAAAAACTGGAAGGCATTTGGAAAATGGCCACAGACAAAATTAGATGAAAGAATTTGCATATGAGGTTTGACTGAGCAGACTGTCTTTCTTCAGCCTTGAGAAGTGGCTATGGGGTGATGCACAGGCCTCATCAGTGGCAATGAGGTCATGGATAGGGATTGACTGTTCACTGTCTTTTGGGCTACAAGGACCAGTGTCAGTTCCAGGAAAATAAAGTAAGCAGTTCTTCATACAAGAGATAGTAGACTTACAGAATTTGCAAAAAATAGGATGATAACAAGACTATGAGAGAGGTTCAAGCTGAAACTGGGCAAATATTGGAAGAGTTTTCTGTTGGGGTTTAATAAACATATAAATCTCTTCAAGCTCAGGAATTTCCTGAGCAGAAAATATTCAGAGGAGCTAAGGGGAGTAGAAGGGAACACCAGCAGATGTGCTTACCCTGTGCTAACATTCCAAGGGGTTTGCTAATGGAACAGCTGAAGAAAGAGTATTAGACTTGAAGGACCTTTGGTTTGAGCTACTGCACCCATTCCAATGTTTTAAGACTCTTAAAATTGCATACTATTTTTAAATTTATTAATAATTTTGTTGGTTTTTTTTTGTTTTTTTTTTACTCACCTTCCAGCTTGTTAGCTGCCTTCTAGCAAGTGTAATTTTACAGGTGCATTCAGCACAGGTGCATCAGCTTGATGTGATGTCCTCTGGCAGATACAGCTGTCTGTCTTCTGTCACTCTTAATTCTCTTTTACTACTGTGGTTTTTCAGAGCAAGTTCTGACTACACACTTAGAGTTATTCATCAATGTTATTTAGTAGAAGAAAGAACTTTAGTCTTGCTCTTTTTTTCACCCATATTGGTTATTTCTTATGACCTAAGATACTGTGCCTTGTGACAGCTAGATTGTGCAACTTGGAGCTATCCATTGATTTTACAATCTGAATTCTACAGATTATGATTAAAGAGAAAAATTAAGGAATTAGATTGGGTTAAAGGAAAGGCAAATATATTTGAATGAACAGTAGAAGAATTTGAATTCTATTTTCATTATTCATGGTGTTTTTTTGCAGTCTGCTGGAAACATGTATACTCAGGAGTATGGAGAATATGGAACGCACAGACAGACAGACACAGAGTGCCTTGCGCTGGTGCGCGGGGCTGCCAGCCCTCCCAGACACTGTGCACCACTGTGCTCTGAGTTGCTATCTCCGGTGCAGAGCTGTAAGCACAGCTACAGCCGTGCATAGCTGTGAGACATGGCAATGCTCTCAGATCCAAGGGTGTCCCATCCCCCAGCCATCTGGAATTAGTGATTGTTTTGAAAGAGCAGCAGAGCAATGCTGAACCGAGTTCTCAGAGACACAGATATGTCCTAGTCTGGAAATGCTGGAACAGGGGTGGAGAAATCCCAGCTCCCAGCACAATAATGCCCTGACAGCAAGGATTTCTGATAGCGTGTTGGTTTTCCCCTCAAGTTTCATTTGTTTATCACAAGCTGCAATTGTAAGAAGTTAATCCTCCAGGCATAGTAGCAAAGTCAATGTTTACCAGCCATGTAGCTAATGATATACTGGAAAGGCTCAGAATATTTTTGCTTAGCACAGTGACTACAGTAGGCACCTAGAAGTCAGACAGCAAACTTTGCCTTAGATATGCAGACAGGTCCAGGGGGAGGATCCTTTGGAAGTTCATTCAGGGTTCCTATTGCTTGCTCTTTTCTACCTATTTAAAAGACCCTACCTCAAAGTTTTCATCTGGTCTAGGGGAGGAAAAAAATCCTTCTGGAGGGTCTCTAGCAGGGGTTAGGAAGCTTTCTGAATCCCTGGAGTGAGTCAACACAGCAGTCTGTGCTGCGGGTAAGCATGGAAAAGCTTCAACTCCACTTAACCTTGAGTCTGGAGTTATTTGAAGGGATGGGCAAGAGAGATATCTGAGGAACAAAACTAGGCAAGGATCCAGTGATTTGTGGTCACTGCCAATTCTTCTGGTTACTCAGAACAAGACTGGTATGATTTAAGCAAAGCCCTGCACTGTAAGTAACTATGGGAGTCTGGAAACTCTTCAATCAGAATGAAGAAATTACTTGTTTTAGTTCAACAGATAGAGGAAGCTTTCCATAAAAATACTTCTATTACCTAATTTTTCTTTCCTTGGAAAAAGGGTACATGAATAATTCCAGGGACTAGAGGATTTAAATACAATGAGTGACTTATATGAGAGTTTGGGCAGTTCAGGGCCTTTTTCCTGGGGCATTGGTCAGAGTTACTTCCAAGTAAAGTATGGTGGAGAACTCCCAGGTCATTGCAGACCGATGGGACCAGGGGATTTGTGAGTCACAGGGTACAAGGCTGGGAACTGATAAATCAGCTGAATGTCATAGCCTCTGTCTCATTAGCAAGTGTTCAACATTTATGGACAATCCCATTGTCTAGAAATGCAGGTAGGTGATTACAAGAATCTCTAATAGCAATTTTTTAGGAAAATGAGTCTGTTAGAGAAGGTGAAAAATGAAGGTGAGTGTGAAAAATGAAATGTGGTGAGAGGGGCTAGAGCCTGCTTCACAGCCCCACTGAATATGCACTGTTCAGTAAGCAGTCTATGTTCTGCATGCACTTGCTGGTAGCTCTCATTGAGAGTTAAACCACCTCCTTGTCACCATACTTTAATCCTGGAATGGCAAGGATTATAACTTTGTATGATTGTTTTGCAATATGCATCTTTTTTAGGCAATACAGTTGATGTGGGATTCACCTAAACAGCAGTAGGGGCAGCAGCCCCTGTGCAGAGGCAGTTTGGCTCCATTAGCACTGTTGCCAGACTTGCAAAAGTGTTCCTAAGCAGAGGAGATGACCCTCAGGTACTCTCACCTGGCTGTTTAAGGAATGCAGATGTCCTTCAGTGTCTTCTTCAAAGGACCAGCGGAACCATCCAAGTCCAGCCTGAATGCTTTCCTTGACAATGTAGCTGGTATATGGGAGTGTACTCTTGGCCAGGAAGAGATACAGAAAA
Source organism: Irena cyanogastra (assembly GCA_013397155.1). Classification (NCBI taxonomy): domain Eukaryota; kingdom Metazoa; phylum Chordata; class Aves; order Passeriformes; family Irenidae; genus Irena; species Irena cyanogastra. Next base: position 554,407 of record VWZV01009141.1, on the reverse strand, counting down.
GTTCCAGGGACCTGGAGAACATTTTTACAAAAAGTCACATCTTTTCAAAGAACTGCGTTATCTATTTTAAAGAAAGCCATGTGAAATAAAAAGGGAGATTGTTTAACCCTTAGCTTTATAATACCTGAGCGAGGTAGATTTCCTTCTGTAAAAATGAATAGCTTTCCTTAGCACTTCAATAATGAAAGGAGAATTATCCTCAGTAATTCCAGATTTGCATTTTGACCTAACAAGAAGTTAAAACTAGATTTTCAGCATATTTTCATACATTACTTGGTGTGTTAATAGTACCTTACCAGTTCTGTTTGGTTTAGAAGGGCTATCTGAATGAATGCTGTTATCGAGGAGCTGATCCCAAACAAGGAGGTGGTGCAGACACTCTTGAACTTTCTGGCACGACTTGTTTCAAAACTTTCTGGAATCAGGGGTTTACCTGGCAGCTGAATGGAATAACAAATGAGCATTCAGCAGTGGCTCTCCAAATATCTCAGGCACAGCTTTACTGACAACTCTTTTTATCAACTTCAGAGCTATCATATCTTCAAAAGAGAATGGGTCATACATGGGTTTAAAATGCTGAAAGGCAACATTGAAAAAATTGATTTCTTCCCAATCCCATACTGCAGTTTCATAGACAAACAGCAAATACAGTGAACCTGCACAGGCTTCAATAGCGTCCTCAGAATACAAAGAACGACAGTCTGAACTGTGCCAGCTCTGCCTTGAGGGTAGTCCAAGGGTAGATGGGTTAGAAATGGATTTGCACAGTTTTTCAGCTCCTTGTTCCTGGAGATCAGCCAGGCCTTGGCATACTTGAAAGCAATTAGGGAAAACAAAACAAAACAAAGAGCAGGTCAATGTAATATTGCTGAGAGCTTGGCACAGCCCATATATTGTCTGAATTAACCTTTCACCATTTTTTGATAAAGTTGGTGTTGCGCTGCTGAGACAACAACATTTTTTCTCTTCTTTGTGAGGAGAATCTGAGACTGAATGTTTCCTGAGGCCAGGCCAAAAATAAAGAGAAAGGAAAACAAGAATGTGTTCCTGGAGGCCAAGGTAAGAGTCAGGCTGGGGCATCCTGTCTTAAAGCACAAGCTTTTTTAAAGACTTAAAGCACGAGCTGCTACAGTGAGGAATAAACCTGGCATTCCTTTGGGTACTGCTAGCCAACTCTGCCTGTGTTTTGTTCTTTTCTGTCTATGGCAGCTAAAATCAATGTAGTAAAAGACAGGCAAAGAACCAGCAGCTTAACTAATTATGGAGTCTCTGCTGGCAAAGCCACATTAATTCTTCTAACCCTGCACTCTCTTTAGTGGTGCTCTCCTGCTGCGACACGTGAAAAATGTGAACTGCCAGAAGCCTTTTTTTACATTAGCAAAGAGGAGGTTATTGATGTGGCTGTATTAAACTGGAGGTGGAAGGAGCGAGGGAGGTGGGTGAGGCTCTGTATTCTTGTCTCCAGAAACAGTTACAATGGCAGAAGAACATCAGCTTTCAAAGACAAATCTGAAATCTGAAGGGGTATAAGAATTAAAATCCACAGCATTTGCTGATGAGATTTTTATGATAAAAATACTAAGGGTTTTTTTAATATATGGAATGTGCGTTTTTAGGTCTCATATAAGGTCTTTTGATTAAGTTATTCAGTTCCTAGCTGGGCGATTTAAAATCAAGACATCATGTATTTCATGCTTTGCAAAAAGTCAGAAAAACTGGAGCTCCTGGAAAGAACTATTTTAACATTTCACCACTGGATGGAGACAGCACTCCAGCTCTTGGGAGTAATTACTACCTGCACTGTAATGAAATGCCTTGCAATTAAGAGATTGAATAATTAGTGGACTGCACCTACAGAACAGTGGAACACAGCTAGATTTATGGCAGAAAACGTATTGAAGGCACATCCCCTAGATTTGAGCTTGACCTATTTTTATGGTGAGAAAAGACAAGATTTAGCTGAGAAAAATGAATTCCACTTCTCCCTCCACATAAAGCATCAATGACATAGACTAGCAAAAAACACAGGAAGATAAAGCAAAGCTTTTTAGGATCCTTTCTAACTTTCTCCAAGTCATGGTGTATTTTTCCTGACAGGAGGATCCTTCAGCTTTGTGGGTCTGGTCTTGAGGGCTTAGTGCTGCAGGCAGTAGCTGGGGTTTCTCCAGCAATGGTTGCAGTGGATGCTATGTTTGCAGTGGAGAGCCTTCTCTTACTTAAAAGTAGCAGAGAGGTCACTAGATGGGAAGATGCAACGAAAGGAATTCCCACCATCTTGAAGGTTGGTAGGAAAATTCTCAGAAATCACGGCAGCTCAGGGGTGATAGCATAGATGGGGAGAGCCTGCCCTATCAGGCTTAGTTTCTCTCATTAAGTATGTTAAGCCATTAACACACATTTTCTTCCCTCTTTGCATGTGTGTGTATGTGCATGAGGTTCATGTGCATGAGAGAGGGAAGGAGGAAAGCCCTGTGGTGGGTTTTAGCCCAGTCTCTAATTTACTCATACAGGGCTTCTCTGTTGTTAGCTATAACTTTTGAATTCTTTTGATGATTTAAAGACAAATAAATGAATTCAAAGATAATTAAATTCTTATAAATTTTCTGAAATTAGACAGCCAGATAGGTTGGAGACTCTTGAAGTACTCTGACTAAAGGCTGAAGAGTGAACTCATATAGTAGAGAATTCACTCTGGAGATAGCTCATATAAGTGCCCTTCCTTGGAAGAAGCTTTAATCAGAACTTGCAATCAACCAAAAGATAAGAATAACCATAGGCAACCAGACTTCATCAGTTCAATAAGCACTAGAACTTTTCCTTAAAAGCCACAGAAGCATTGACCTATTCCATTACCATTTCTACTCTGCCTCCAGGTCACAGAGTCTGTACAGAGTTTAAAAGCTGAGAATTTTCACAAATAAAGGCAGCACCAAAGCAAATAGATCCACTGAGACTGATTTTTCATGTGTCTCCTTGTTATATTCAGGCGATGTATTTTCCAGACAGCTGTGACATTGCATAATGATTAGTGGGGTGAAGCTCTAGAGGGAAGGGGCATGAAAAAGGGAGGTTGAACATAAAAGGGTGTGACAGGTCCTAATGTATGCCTGTCACTTTCGTTCCCCAAATACAATATCTGTTGCATCAATTATGTGCTGGTCTACATGAAAATGTCTTAATTTTTTTTTCTGAAACCAAGATTTCAAGTGTAATTCCTTTGCCCACAGCAAGTTTGATGTAAATCTTCAAGAATAGATTTTTAAAGGTATTTAAGTTTCCTGTTTCTGGGTGAAAATCTCTGCCAACTTCACCATCCAGGATGTCTAGGGAGATGTTTGGTGCTGAACAAGAAATCTGATCAGTATGATGAACAGAGTTCTAAACCACTCTGTAGTGGAATGTAGAAATGCACAGTGTTTAGGCATGAGGAGGAGGTGACCCCTCATGGTAGGATGTGTTTGCAGTTACAGACAGAGGTTTGCAAGCATGTGCCTTGTTATTTACTTATTCGTGTGCTCAGTTATTGATATGTACCCATCTCATCTGTTATTCATCTGCTATGCTGCTGTTTGCAGAAAGTCCTGAATACGGAAAGGCTTGAGAACCACCTTTCCTTCACTATGTTGTGGGAGCACTCCGACTTGAAGAAGGTTTGGGCTAGAGGGAGCCAGTCTCAGTTTTCCTCTCCACAATACTTTTTTGCGGTTTTTGAGGAAAACCCTGATGTGGGAACTGGTCAGGAAGGGGATATGCTGTTATATGGCCAGTCAGTGTGAAATTATGGACTGTGACTTTGGTCAGTGATAACAAACAGTTTCAGAGGAGAAGCCCTATGAGGAAAGAAATATGTCAAAAAGCTAACTCTGCTCTAGGTGCTTGATGTGGGAGCAGGAAAATGTACTTACTGGATAGAATTGAAAGGCTAGATTAAGACATGAGAAACAGAAAAAGAGGCAGGCCAGGAACACCAGGAGCACATGCTTATAGTGGCGATGAGCTTGAATGTGCTGTAGGTACATTAGAAAAACTGTGTGCATGATTGGCAGAGGTAATACCAAAGCCAGGGCTCTAAGCAGTGAAGAGCAGCAAAACTCAGCTCCTTGTGATGGTGAGACACAACCTGCTAAAGAGCACGGGACCTTGTGGGTGATGATCCATGATCACTGGAATGGATCTGAGAGTTCCGCATGTGCTATGCTCCTAATCCCTCTCCCTGCTTCCTGTCATTGATTGATGGCTATGTGTGACCTGACTGATCTAACAGAGCCCTGTCCTTCTCTGCTTCATGCAGCAACTTGCAGTTCCATGGGTGCCTCATAGGGTGCCACAGTGTGGTCAGATATGCTGGGTTTGCTATGCAGCCTTCCAGGTGACCATGGGAGTAATGTCCTGGCATCTCTCTGTGAAGTGCTCCATCACTCCCCAGGTACCAAAGGCAGAGCTGAATGTGCTCTGAGTTGTCTGCTGTTGGATATCCTTTCATGCCAGGCAAGCACCTCAAACCTTCCCTCTGACAATTGACTTTGCAACTGCATAGAGCCTGGTAATGCTTGTGGCTAACTAATCCATGCACAGAAGAGCATGTACTTACATACAAGTATGATTTCTTTGCTGATCAATCTCTGTGCTCTAGCACTGGTACAAGTGCCACAGCGCCACAGGAAGACTTATGGAAGTTTCTCTCCTCATAAGGGAACTTCAGAGGCCATGTCCATTAGATCATATTTGCTATTCACTGCTCTTTCTCCTGCTGTAGAACTGCAAGTAAATTCTTGAGGAGGAGGAGGAATTTGTTACTAGCCTTTCTAACTCATACAGGATGAGCAGGATTTCAAATCAATATCTGGTTCCTTCTCAGCTGCTTCTTCCTCCAGCCTGGCCCCTTTCCATCAATCATGAAAAGCTTCCAACTCTCAGCAAATGGCCACTCCACATGATTAATCACTCAGGTCACAGCCATAAAGAGATCTGCCAGTCCCATAACTTCAAGACCATCTCAACCAGGGAGCGTGCCAGAGTGATGAAGAGGCTTGCTATGGCAAATAGGAAAATCATTGATATTTGGTGCTGGGGAAAAAAACCCGACAAACAAACCAACAGATTTTCACACAGAAAGGTAACCACAGGTTGTCTGAGAGCCTAGGATGCATTCACATTTATGAACAGCTAAAATATCCTGTGTTTGCTGGCAGTACTGTATAATATGACTGCCAGATCAGTTGTACCAAATACCTTTTCTGTTCATATCCTCTATGGGACCTACCTCAGCTCTCTCTCAGTCATAGAAAGGGAGACAGGAACACCCAGTAATACTTAATAACTTACTGCTCAAGGCATTGCCAAACAATAGGGTAGTTCCCACTGGTGACATCCAGGGATTTTATACAAATAAATGCCTTCTGGCTTTGTCTTACACTGGGTCTTGGTTTATTAACTGAATAACTGTTTATTGCTCCAGCAGTTTTCTGCATGATGAATGATGAGAACATAAACCCTGCCACGTCAATTGTCCTGTGTGATATGTTAACAGCAGGACAAGGTTCTTGAGGATCTCCATGACCCAGCAATGGTGAATCTGAAAGCCCAGAGGGTAAGGGAGCTATGTGAATATCCCTGAGAATCCAGTTTAATGCACAAAGTGAATATGTGGTTTTGTTTCAATTTGAGTCAGTAATCAGCAATCAATTTTGGGTTTACCTAGAACCTTCAAGGTAATTGTCTCTTGAATTTGCCCTAGATACTGGAGAGTCTTGAACTACCAAGGTGTTTTTCCTGAATCTCCTTTTTTTCTCTGACTTGGAAGATTTGCAAGCAAATATCATTCAATTATTTTGAAATTTTGTGTGAAAAGTTCATCTTAAATAGGTTGATAGCAAATTCTGGAATTTTCTTTTGTAAGGAAGCAAGTGGCAGTGTTAAAAGCACAAAGCCCAAAGCAACAGGTGGGATTTTTCTTTTGTTTTCCCCTAGGGTGGTCACTGACCTCCCTTTAAAATAAAGGATTGAAAGTGAAAGTGAAGATAAATCTTGAACTGTACCTAGAGAACAACATGTATAAAAAGAACCATGAAGAATATTGTAAAGTGTTTCAATCTTGCTCAGAGTGAATCCTCATTATTTTATGAACCTATTAAATGTTTCATTAAAATACGTTAAATACGCCTCTACTCATATATAAAATGTTGAACCCATAGGGGATTTTTTCTGCTTTATCTAAAGCTATGCTGCTGTCCTGTGTGATGTAGGATTTGTGCTCATATCCTGTTTGCTTGCTTTATGTTGTTCCATTTCACTGGTTGTCGTTGCCTCCTGCTGTTGTGCAGACAATGCAAAAAACCCATCAGCATGTGTGTGAGTGGGGAACAGCTCCATCCACAACGTGGTTGTGAAGTGTCCAGCATTTTGATAATACTTACCTACAAAGAAGCATCTCTCCAGTGAAGATGGGTGTTCCAGAATACTGCAGGAAGAGGCAAGAGGAGTAAGGTGTTCTCAGTACACACAGGAAGACCTGAGACTGCCACAAGAAGAGATCAGGCTGAGCATGATGTTTTCTACCTTTAAGACCCTCTTTGTGTAGGCTTTCTGCTAACAGGAGATAATGACAGCTGTTCTCAGGGTAAACAGTGAAGAGTACTTCAGGAATGCAACAGCTGTGGAATGTTATTTTCTGATTAGTGCTCTTCAATAACCCAGAGAGATTTGTAGCAGTATTATGGTTTCTACTTGTCACTCAAAATTATGCCAGTATCATTGCAAAGGAGGAAAAGCTCCTGGTGTGTTAGCAACTTGTATTTCTGGTGCAGGAACTGAAATTAAACCATCTGCCTCACCAGTCATTCTGCCTTTACCCAGGCAAAACTCTTTGTACTCAAAGAGTCCCAGGATGATAAAATGAGACATAAAGATCTCCTTTGATGGTCAAGCTCCCAAAGCCCATCCAAAAATGAGTCACTGGTTAAAAACTACCTTTGAGCAATTTTCAACTGCCATTCACAAAGTCAAGCACTCCACTCTGCTCATGTTCCAATTAGCCACAGCCAGGTAGGTATTCTGAGAGAGCTACATACAGAGCATACAAATATAGGGAAAGCTTCCTGATGTGCCATACAGAAACCAGAAGTAGAGCAGAATGGCGATGTAGGGAATACTGCTGCTACTGCTGCTTATCTCATCCTGCTCTCTTTTGAACTCTGTTTTCCATATGTTATCATGTGAAATTAGTTCCTAAATAATGACAGAAACACTCCCTTTAATTCAGTGATTTTTCTTTACAGAGCAGTGATTAAGATTCCACATTGTATATGTTATTGCTAATTTTGGAAAACATAGGTACCTCATTGAGTATTGCAATTTAAGTGGTACCAATATATCCCTGTGGTGTCTCTGATTCCAATTTAAAAGGCAAATAAACAAAATTTGTAAAACACTAGTTTTCCTATTGGCAGTATTGTATTCTTGTTCTATAATATATACTGTATGTCCATGTATGTGTGAACATTTTCTGCATGTGTAGCAGCTTCCTCCCAGTATTATTTAATGACGCACAGAATGTAATAATCAGGCTTGGAAGAAACAATTAGAGTTCTTTCCCTTTGCAACAGGAGGTTACAATCCTCAGTGCAGAATGTGTGTGCTACTAACCTGATACCTTAGAACATATCACAATGGTTTCCCATGTGAAAATGCTGACAGGAATATTTGCTTTTATCATTTTTGTGCAGGATCTAATAATGCAGATTGAAAGGCCAGTCTGGAGAGGAAATCACAGCTCAGCATGGTTTACTTCTTTTCGTCATACTAATTATGACTTTTTTTTTTTTTTGCCTTGTCTTACCTCTTTTCCTCTATTCACATCTTTCTATTACATACAGGACAGAGCAAGATCTCCCTTTTAAACTTCTGTAGAGGGCTTACTACCATGGAGCTGACATTAGAGCTCTTATTTTAAGTTAAACCTATGTCTTTTAACAATTTAACAGTGGGACAAGGTGACACGATCAGCACCAGAGAAATGTCGGCTTTAGAGTAAGCCTGGCTCAAGGAGTAGCTGAAGCCATTCAATTGCATATTTCACCCTGAAAAGGTGGAGTGAGACAGCAAGGGAGGAATTGCCACCCTTACCTGTAGGCCACACAAACAGTTTCCATCACCACAGCTCTCCAGTGTGCATGATATTTACCGTGCAAAATTTTGATTCTGCTAGAATGGACTGGTTGGGACAAGGCGGATGTTTTCAGGAGCAAAAAGGAGAGTCATAGTGGGCTGTGCTACGAGACAGAGACTGTGCCTTGTGCCTTTCAGGGAAAAAGTTCCCAAATGCAGCTCAACAGGAGTGTCTGCTAAAAGCAGAAGAGCCCAACTTGTCTGAGGCCTCTCAACTCACAGGGACTTGAGAGAAGCTGATAGAAGCAAATCGCATGAAGAAGCAAATAAGCAATATTTTGTCTCTGTATTGCTAGTGGAACTAAAGCCCATTTTTTTCTCCTGATACTGTGGGGCTGCATACGATTAGCAATTTCCACTCTAACAGTCAAATGATTTCTTTGCAAAATGAGTTACTTCTCAAGTAATTCGTATCCATTATTCATGTATGCATTGATATTTTCCATTAATTTGTTCTAAAAAAATTGTCTGAGAAGCCATACCAGGTAGCAAGTATAATCCTGGAACAATGTTTTGACTAATTTAATATTTACATAGGGAAAATTTTTGAAGGTTTCAAGATACCCATATAAAAGCCATATTATATGTTGTATTATAAACTTAGCCAAAGGCAAGCTATTTTATGTGGTAGTTACCATGATAGACAGATAGATAGCACAGCATGAATAGAGGCTACTTTTGACAAGTCTAAAAACCACTGTTGAGAACAACGTTTGAAATTATATAGATTGAATTCTACACGAGGCAACTCCTATGCTCTAAGCACCGAAACGAGAATTACACAGATCAAAATCTGATGAATAGGAGCACATAACCTCACTAATATCATTACATCTATAAAATACGATCTGTAATTAGAAGGGATTGATGCTATGAGCGTGCTGTTGTCAGGAAATAAAAATTGTCCTTATTCTGAAGTTACGGCAATTTTTATTTTTCTTTTAAGTGTGTTGTCTGACGTGGAATTGTCAGTCTGTGAAATACACAGCAGTAGACAAATGGCATACACTGAACATTATCTGCAGTAAGACAAGTGCTCCCATCTGTATCCTTTCAAAGCTAGACTGCAGGGGCTGTGGTTGCATATCTGTAGATTTTGATGTCTTTGGTCCTTTTTACCTATCTGGAACTGTTAAGTGGGGTTCCCAGACACATTTGCCTAAAAGTAAGAATTGAGACAGAAGACTTTATTTGAAGAAGACTGTGGAACTGGAAATTGCAAATTGCATTTACTGCTGAGGACCTGCACCCCTCCTGGTGTGTTAAAAAACCTGAATTCAATCATGATTCACTTTCAGCTTTATGTCTCACATTACCTTTTATTCTCTTTGTGTCTAAGAACACAAGCTGCCTAATTAAGTGTCACTTTCTATTGAAGTCAAGTTTTGAATTTCCTACCTTTGAAAGGACACCAAGAAGAAGTTATTTTCCCACCCTTCCAGGAGACAGCATTTTTGTCCATCAGCTCTCTGTTGGCTGAATAAGTGATTCAACATTAAAAAGAAAAAAATGCCAGTGATGAACATAACTAGAACTTTGAAACATCTTGGAGTTTAGTTTTTTTTTTTTATGTTGCTTTTCATTTCATTGAACAACATTTGTGATGCCTCTTTGTAAACATCAAACACTGATTTNTTTTTTTTTTTTCTTTTTTCTCCCTGCATATGTGCAGAAATTCTAACAGAACAAGAAGCATCAATACAGCAGAGTTCTAATAAAAATGAACCTGTCTTTGGTCAGGTTAAACTGTTGAAAAATCAGCCAAATATATTCTTTAGGTTAAGAGACACAATATGATTGCCTTCTTGGTCTTGAAACTAGCTGTATAGAGTAAGATTCTGCTTGATTGGGGATACATCTGTGATCAGTTAATGGATGATTTAACAGGGTGACAGAATCACTGAGATTGGAGGAAGTGGACCTGTTGGAGATCGTCTAGCCCAACAACCTGCTCAGTTCAGGGGCAGTTAGGGCAGGTTTCTCAGGGACAGGTTTTGGTTGGGTTTTGAGTAGATCCAACAGGGGAGGGTGCACCACCTGTCTAGGCACCCTCACAGTAGAAGTTTTTTCTATATTTATATGGAATTTCCTCTATTTCCCTTTGTGTCCATTGCCTCTCATCCTGTCACTGGGCACCAGGGTCGAGGTCCTGGGCTCCATCTTCTTTGCTGCCCCATCAGGTATTTATATACATGGAGAGGATCTCCCTGAGCCTTCTCCAGAATGGACAGTCCCAGCTCTGTCAGCCTCTCATACATGTCAGCTGCTGTAACTGTTTTGTCATCTCCTTGGCCCTTTGCTCACTCCAGTAGCTCCATGTCTGCCTTGCAGTTGGGAGCCCAGAACTGGATCTAACATGCTGGGTGTGTCTCGCCAATTCTCAATAAAGGGGAAGGATGACTGCCTTCAGTCTGCTGGCAATGCTTCCTCTAATGCAGCCCCAGGTGCTGTTGGCCCTCTTCTGCTGCAAGGGTGCAGTGCTGGCTGATGTTCAATTTTGTGCCTCCCAGGACTTGCAGGTCCTTTTCTGTAAAGGTGCTTTTCAGCTGGTTGGTCTCCAGCCTGTAATGTTGCCTGGGGTTTTTTTTCCCCAGGTACGGGATTTTGTACTTCTCTTTGTTGAACTTCATGGGAATCCTGTTTGCTCACTTCAAAGGGTGATGTATAAGATGTTCAACCTTCACTCTGCTTTCAAATATTAAAATTGATCATCAAGGAAAAGAACCCTCAAACACTCTCTAATGAAAATGTGTTGTTCCTGACAAAGGAGGATTAAAAAGTAAACAGGGAGATGCAACCCATCTCTTCAGTTATAATAGGATTTACCACATGTACTTTCATTCCTAGTGTTAAACTTCATTGAATTAAATCCCATTATCGTTAATAACTGTACAGATTAGAGAGTCTTCTGAAAGTGACTGATCAGTATTAAAAAGCACAATTTGAATACCTTATGTGTCTATGCTGAATCTGAAAATTGAATAAATAATAAGCATTCTTTAAAAGGATTTTTCTGTGATCAGCACTCAGTACCTCTTGTTGAAAAAAATACCTTTTTTGCACTAGAAAGAAAGTGGAGAAGCAGGTTACTGTCTACATTATTTCAAGACCTAGGAAAGAAGGCTGAATAAATCAACTCTGTGGAGAATCAACTAAGAAGATTATTTTGCTGTATGAAAATCTGGGTTATTATAGTTTTCACAGTGTCTTAAGAAAAATAACTAGAAGAGCAGTACAAAGCTGCTAGGAATCACAGGAGATCTCTTATAAATTCTGTTTGGAATCAGTGTGAAGCACATGCAAGGAAAAGTAGCGTGAATATGTGTTTTTTGTGTAATAAGAATAGGCAATGCAGCCTATGTAACACATTACTACTGACTTGCACTTCTCTTAGTAGCATCCCTACAACTCCAGTGACTTCAGTAGCAATTTAGATATAATTTCAGAAATATCAAACCCTTCAGCTTTTTTATTAGCTTTTTCAATTTAACATAACTCTCTTTTCTTGTTGCACATCATAAGGCTCTAAATCTTGGGGTTTTTCTGCGTGCTGATCCAGCCTCACTAAAGAGGACTGATAGCAGAATCTGTCCACAGGTATTTTGCACATTTTGTAACTACTACTTACAGAATTTACCTTGGTGTAATACTGGTTTACATCAAGAGAAAAGTGAAAATCTTACCATTAAAATCTACAGAGAAAACGTGCAGAGAGGATGCTTTATTAGGAACCATTGCTTGTCAAAAAATGAAACAAAAATAAGTGAACTGGAATTACATCAGTGTCTTATCCTGCAACATCACCCTTATTCAGTCGCTAGTGGACACTAAAGAGATTGCAGGCTAAAGAACACATGTCTTAAGGTGCTTTTGTTTGACTGCTTGGAAACTGAATACAAAGAAGGCAATAGTGACCTAGGAAGAGGACGTGAACTGGTTTAAATTGATTTAGCACTGTGAAAGTCAGTAAGAACTATAAAAACCTGAGCACAAACACCATGAACATCATCCCCTCCATCTCCCACCAAGTCTTTCAACAGTCAATTTAACATTCTGTGTGATTGTTGTGTTAAGGCAGATATGCAGCCACTCATTTTGAATAAGCAAATGTCTCTGGTTTTTTCTGTGTCTCTGTTCTGTTCCTTAGAATAAGTAATAAAAAGCCTGTTGGGCTGACATGTATTTAAAATGTATCATAACTGCCACCTTCAGTTTTAAATGTAATTTTTTTGATGAATTTACAGTAGAGTTTTCTTGTTCAGGGACATTTAGAGGGCTAAAACAGACCAATGACTACATAGTGTACAATGATATCCAGGCAAGGACCATGCAAAAATTTAATAAAAATGGAGAAGCTACAATACTGAAAACTAAACAGAAGGCTTTATTTATATACGTGCTGAGTACTATATCTCTAGGAAGAGCAGGCATAGAAATCTCAGCACATAATTAAAATTATTACCTGATTGGCATAGCAGAGGCTTTAGAGAATAACTCACGTGACTGCAATATTGATATACCAGGATAGAGCTGGCTCAAGAAATTTGGGTTGATGATAGGAGGGAAATATATTCCTTTATAATTAAGAATGTATAGACAGAGTAGACAGACACATAAACAAACACCAGTGAAAGTCTGCTAACAATGAAAAGAGGAGAGAATGGAACAACATTCTTTACAAAGGTCAGCTGTGATGATAATTTTAAAGAGGTAAAGCAGCTGGTCCAGTTTTTTCTAAAACTAAATTTTCTCCAAAAAGAAAGAGTTGCACATCTCTTGATGAAGGAGGCTGGATATGCAGGTTGCTTCTGCTCTGCTAGGCAGGAAAGCCTTCCAGAAAGAGTGAGAGCCCAAATTTAATTTGAATTGCACAGCTTTGAGATGGTGCAGCGCATACTTCTAGGTTGGAAAACTGGAAGTATCTTTTTTCCTTCTTTTCAGATACAGGAACTCCTCGCACTGTGCATGTTCTTGCAATGCTATCAGGTGATGTATATCAGCAGAGAGGCTATCCTGGGCACAAGGAGCACTGCCAAACAGCAGCTAAAAAGGCATTCCCAGCTGATGCTCAAGATCAAATGCTGTAGGAGCATCAGCAACTATCAGTCTCCTGAGCTGTAGTTTTAACCAAACCATTTGAAAAGCTTCTGCAGCATACTGAAAGCAATTTCTTGACACTGCACTGAACCTGAAAGAAAGTAATTAAAACTAGTTGTTCTTATGAATAACAGACAAAAATGAAACGGAAATTTAAAGATGAAAGGCATGATTCATTGGAAAGGAAGGAGAAAGGATTAAAAAATAAAGACAATAGACAGACTTTAAAAAGACAGGTCATAATCCTTCTGCAGAAGGAAGGTCAAGGAAAAAGATTTCAAGAGAGTTAGCAGCCTCAGAAAAGAAAGAAATGTGTGCAATATCTGTGCGAAGGAAGGATAAGAAAAAAACTTCACTGAGACACAAGTAAAGGGGTCTAAACTGTGACAGGAATATAAGTACACTGATAATAAGGAGCAGACTTATTTTATAAGTACACTGATAATAAGGAGCAGACCAAGCAATAATTACACCCCCCCCCCTCAAACAGCTAATTGCAGATCATAGTAAAAAGGTGGGAAAATTTTGATATTCAGCCCTGTACTGGCCATCACATTGAGTGTTCATTAATCAGGTGGTTAATACCATTGGCACCGGCGACAGAAAGTCCAGAAAAACAGACCGGTGAAAGAATATGTTTGAATATTTGGATGTTTTAGTGCCTACACACTGAATGGCCTTGAAACTTCTTCAAGAATTTTTCCAGAACAAACAAAAAAAATGTCAGTGCCATTAACTATTATTCTGTAAACTTATTCAGAAACGATGGCATTCCAGAAAGGGCAAATGTATTACCTGTCCTTAGACACAGTAAAAAAAAAGAGAGGAAATTACAGACCAGTCAGCTCAGCTCTGAGTCTATAATGGTCACAGAAGAAATAATCAAAAAGCTTGGAAAATAGTTAAATGACAAATAATAGCCAGAATAGATATGGAAAAAGAAAGTCATATCAACTAAATTTCTTTTTATGAACAATAGCAGGCTTTTCAGACAGAGGAAAAACCCAACTGACTTTAGTAAGCCAGTTTGTTCTCTGTCATATTTCGTTTTCCTAAAAAACCCTAGGCAAAACTACCTTGATGGAATTACTGTGACATGAAAAAAGGGACTGGAGAGCTGTTTTCACAAAATGCATCCAAAAGTTTCTGGTCAAAGTGAGAAAATATTTCAAATTATGTTCTAAATATATTTTTCAGCATCAGTCGCTTCTTGCATCAAAGATGTTATGAAAGAACTTATTTATTTCATCTGGTAAAATGGAAGCAGTTAGAAGAACTAGGGTGGACAGTATTAAGAATTCAGAATAACTGGCATAAGAATACATTGTCTGAAAAATACCAAACGTATGGCTTGATGTGGATAAATGTAACAAGGCTATAAGAACACAAAATGTGGCCTGTGAGGGAAGAGTGGCGAAGGCAGAGTAGAGATGGTAACATGATAACACTCCCCAAATGTGCAAAGGCAAATGGAAGGAGTAGTCTTCATGCATGTTAGTATGAAGAAGAAATGTGGTGGTTTTTAAATGGTAGGAAGGGTGTTTCTGGATGCACATCAGAGTAAAATACCTCTAAGTAGCCTTGCTAATCAGTATTCATCCCAACTAAGAGGATACTGGATGCTGCAAGCTTTCTCTGCATACATGAGTTAGAAACACTGAGTGTGATTACCTTGCCCTGACATGCACTAGACAGCCCCTGGGGGTATCTTCACATCTGTTTTGCATTAGAGAAAAATTGGTAACTACTACCAAATTGAAATTTCATTGTATTGGAGGCCCAATAAAAGTTATTTATAAGCGAGGTAAACATTCAATTTGTTTTACAAAATGTGAAGCATTCTTTTCTGCATATTTGCTTCCATAGCTTTTACTAACACAATTATATTACTTGTAGAAAATGAACAGGAGCAAAATAATACCTGAGAGGTACTTAAAATATCTCTAAAAACATTTAAATGATTTTCCTGCATGGGTATTAGTCACTTGACCTAGAAAAACAAGTGCTGCAGTTTGTATTGAAAGTGAGGGAATCTGTGTTTTTGGTGGTGTGAAGTTCCAGTACACCATGTGACCACTAAACCTCTCTGTTGAGGTAGCATGTTTAGTCTGAGATCTAAAGCTAATTGATGGAAAAATGTATAGATTGTCTTGGAATAGGCAGATGCTCTGCTCAGGTGGTGAGAATATGGAGCAAGCACACATGGGTGGAGGGTGAAAGACACAAGGGACTGTGCTTTGCCTCCTAGGGCATGAGCCCAGTGCCAGAGATCTGTCTTATTTAATTTTGACTGTACCACTGCCTGGGGCTTATGGGCTCGTGGGCATGGCAAGGGACACGCTGCCCTTCCTGCAGCCACCGTGCTCTGGGGTCGGGAGCACCACAGAAGCCGTGGCAGTGGACAAAGTCAGGGATGGACAGCTGGGGGCCTGCAGCACTGCAGAGCAGGTTGGAGAACAAGGTGCTAGTGAGAATGGTGTAGGGAGAAGTTTAGAGTATAAAGGATAGGCTGGATGACCCAATCTTGTCTTTTCTGATGTAAAATACTAAGTAGCAACAAAACTACTAGCCAGCAAAACTTTGTTATTACTGTTTGTGATCAGGATCCTCCTTTGAGGTCTGTGTAGGCAGTTTTGACTGACACTTGGTTCCTCCTGAATATGCTGAACTCTCAGCAGAATTCACTTGCTCCAGGTATATCACATAGCATGATTTACTGAAAATCATGCTGTAGTAAGAAAAAGAAAATCAAAATATGACATCTCTGATTTGCTTTAGGTCAATAAATTAAGCTTTTTTTTTTTAGAGCTAAATTTTCTCAATGTAAAGTATGAAAAGACCTTTTCAGAGGATTATTAAAAAAATGTACAAGCATGGAACTAATTTACACGTTACCTATAATTTTAAGAATCATAGCACTGTGGATAACAGACATGTTTGCTATATTTTGGTGGCTGCATTGGAATAGAATGAATAGTGTAATCTCTGGAGTCATACTGCTCTTATTTCCCGAATGCCATAATACGGTAACTTCTGTTAAGTAAATGTCTATATAAAAATCTTACACTTTTTGTTTTTCTTTACAGATTTTTTTGTTGCTTAAAGTGAGCAAATTGTTTCAGAAAGAAATATGCTCCTCTCTGCTAGTGACTAGGATAAAGGAGTTAAATGAGACCGAGAGAACATGAGATAAAATTCCAGGGTGGCAGCCATGTGTCAGCCAACACAAAAGAATGATTTAGTTACTCTGTTCCTTTGGATCTTTTGATTCTTGTTATTTAGATGCACTTTACTACATTTAGCTACCATTGAAAAAAGTAGGGTTCTGTGATGAGCTTTTATGATAAACATCCTTTAGACATCTTTTCTGGAATATCTGCATCAGAACACCTGAACATCTGCTGCAGATGGTGAAATAAAATTAACTCAAATTCCATTTCATTTCATTTCCTGGTCTCCAGGCTGTCCTGTCCAACTCAACAGCTTTGCCAGAAGCAAGGCTTAGAAAAATTCAGAGCAGCTGAATGTATTTCAGACCTCTGTCATTTGTCACACTGCTCATATCCTGTGCCTTTATTTAGTTTCAAAGACCTGCAATCTCACTGGGTTTTGTTTTGTTTTTTTCTTTTCTTTTGATACAAACTTAAAAATGTGGACAAAATAGTGTTTTAAACATTCTGCATGAAAACAAACATTTTGTTTGGTGATGTTGTCTGACCTAGTCAGCTGCACTAAGAGGTGTTGGAGGGCTAAACATCGTAAGTGGCCAGCAGGCAGAGGAGAAAATTAAAACTCTGCTCGAGGTCTCTGGCTATCATGTCAAGGATGAAATGAAGTGCCTGTTAAGCTGAAGAGAGAATCAGAAGGCTTAGGCTTGCAGGCTCTGGACCTGCAGCAGAAGAAAAGGCAGCAGTGCTGTGCTGGCTGTGCAAGCCTTCATCTCCCCAGCGTTACCTTACGCACGGGCGCTCCGCAAAGGCAGCTAAGGCAAGCCAGCTGCAGGCAGCAGGGCTGGCTGGTCACCAAACACAGACTTGTTTCTGTCAGCCCTGACTGCAGAGTCATGTCTGATGTTGTGTTAGTTAACATATCCCCTCAAGCCTTGTTCTCCTACAGCTCATTAGGCACTCTCCAGCTTTTAGTATTGACTGAGATTCATGCATCCGTGGTTTGTAACGTGCCTATTTTTTTTTTTTAGGTCAGCTCTGTAAAAGGGCTTCATGTCATTTCACTGGCTTGTGCAGATATCTTAAAATTACCCTAGTACACAACTCATCCATCTGTCACACCCTCACTTTTTTTTTTAGGACTGTACTTAATTTTAAAAAAGATACCAATTTTTCCATAAAATGGTCAGGATAGAAAATTTTCCACTAGTGCAACAGGGAAGGAAAAAACAGATACTGAATTCTTTGACAGATTGTTTCAAGATAACTGCCTAATCTCAAGTCAATATAAGGTGAAATAATTACAAGTATCCAGCCTGGAAGGAATTAAATCCCTGCAGAGCTCATTTGCATCTTGACATTATGACTTCAGAAAACATTTTTTGATTGCAAATACCCCTCCTTTTGCTTTTATTGAAGAAAAAGTCTATGAATCCTGTTTTAGTCCTGCAGTAGCTTTAAAATGGTGGAAGTCAATAAGTCCTCACTGTGTTACTTTCTAGTTGGTATGGTAGAGGCCAACTTCTTTGCTCATTTGGAAAAATTAGATGAACATCTGGGCACACTTCATGTCTGAAAGACAAGTAGAGGATTTCAAAATCAAACACAATTTTAGAACACATTTGGAGTTCAGTTAGTCTGTGTAGCAGGTAAGACCATTTTGGAAAAAAAAGGAAAAAGGAGAAAGGTGATATTTACATCCTTGAAAGAGGGAAAATTATCAGGTGATGGGTCATATAATGTGCGGTACAAGTGCTAGCTCTGCTGAGCCCATGTATTCTGTTTCCAGTAAAATTATGATTTTTAGTTCTTATGCTCATATTTTGCAGGTGTTCTGTGGGTTTTCCCTAAGATACAGAGCTGAGGATTAGAGAGAGGATGATTATTCTCTGAAAAATATTCATCCATTGGCAACCACCTAATCCTTTATAGATTGTCTGGATGAATCCATTCTGCTGTGAAGTGTTTGCTTAGTTTCCCTCACATAATTACCCTGAGAGCATCTGATGTGCTGGCTGATGCATAGAACATGCCTGGATGTGCAAGAACAATTCTGGCAGGATATTTAGGGTAATGCTTTGGGTTTGCTCATGGGTACCAGAACCCAGGAACATGCATATGTCAGTTTTATGTCTGTCATCAAGCAGCCTTTTCCAGCAATGGGCAGGCCTTACAGACTGTATAGGGGTGGGAACCTCTCTGGCCAAAGGCTTCACTTGCCCATTGAGAGCTGCAGGGCTGAAGTTTGGCCCTTGTGGTTTAACACTATGGAATTTCATCAGGATGCCTGGGGACAGACAGGAGATCTTTGTGCCTGCCTACCTGCCTTTGCACACAGGATGTGCTGGACTCTCTCCTGAGCATGGATCAATTCTCCAGGAAACTCAGTGCCAATCAATGTCAAGTGAAATAGGAGCAGGCTGTAGGCCATGATTGCCCTGCTGTATTGATCTGGCTCTTCTTCCCCAAAGGATAGTCAAGAAGAGCCATAAAGAGGTCAGGTGGCACTGGCAAAATGTGACAAGCACAGTGAGAGAACAGGACCTGCCTGTAAGTCCAAGGCGTATTTATACTTATTATTAATAAACAATGATCCATCAGTAGGTGGAGCTACAGCTAATAACTGCTTTGCTGTTTGGGCTAATTACTTCAAGTTGATGCATCTCTGACCATGCTAGGCAGTTTTTATTTAGAGCACATTTTGGCTAGATTTAGATATTAGTTGTCACAAAGATGTGAGGAAATAGAAATAAAGACTGTGGGATTTAAATTTATCACAGACCTAGGCTTCTGAAGAGGTTTCTGGTACCTGTTAAGTCACTTGATCTCTGAGAACTGCAGGTGCCCTCAGAGTGCTTTGATTACATGCACATATCAGGGCCCGTGGGATGCCTTGGCCATGCCAAGACTTCTGAGGTCCCTTGACTGCTTCAAACATCAAACTTTGCCTACTCTTGTCCACTGTCCCAAATTAGTGGCAATAATCTCTCAGCTTCTCTTTTTCCAGGGAACTGCTGTGGGAGGATATATAGAGGAGAAGAAGAGGGTTGAAAGATATGGCACTGTGAAATATGAATGACCACCTTTCCCCACTGCTCATAAAACAGCTCTCTCTTCCTCTGCAAGGTAAAGTAAAACATGCTGTGAAACATCTGCCCTTATCAGCTTGGCACGTTAGTGTCTGAATGGAGCATCAGAATGTCTGAATAAGTATCAGGCCCCATGGACATGCCACTAGTTGACTTGGGTGTTGATTCTTAATTTTATGTGGGTAGATCAGTTTGAATATGTTATATCCTATCAGACACCACACACTTCATTCTGGCAATTTGTCCCAATCATTACTGTCTAGGATTTTCCTTTTTTCAATCACAGACCACATTTCCTTCTTTTAATCACAGACCACAAAGAAAAGGCCCTCAAAGAACTCTCAAGCCCTCTTTGGCTCTTTCTCAGACATACACATGCGAAACACAGCGAACACCTTATCTGTCATAGCTGGACTCTCTCTGTGGACTGAAATGTGTACAGGCAGAAGGCATGCATCCCCAAAGCTCCTCCTGATGGAGTGTCATACTATTATCATTTTGCTTTTCCCTACAAGGGAGAAATTCCTTTGAAAATCCCAGAACAAAAACTCCTATTTTGCTCTAGTGTGGCACCTCCGGTGACTGGGAGTGTGAGCTGTCCTGGAAGTGATGGAGCCGGGTGTGTGATCTCTTGAGGAAGGAGTAAAAAGACAGACAAGGGATCTGGGACTGAAGAAAATGTGTGACAGAACCAGCTACAAGGATCTCTTCCAGGACTCATACATTGAAGTCCACTCCTTGTGTTAATAGTTTTTCCAAAGGTGTGTGAACTCTAGGGAAGTGTGAACTCTAGGGATGTGTAAGCAGAAATGGGACCTGGCATACCTTGAGAGAACCAGGCTGTCAAGCATGTTTGCATCGAACCTTCAGGACCAGCTGAGGTCCCTCCATGTCCCTAAGGACAGTAGGGATATTTCTGATTTCACATATGCCCACCACACTGACTCAGCTGGGATGTGATTTGTGAGAAAGGACTGGAAATGGGCTGGTAATACTCTATAGGGATGGAAGACACTGGGGAAGTTGTGGATTCAGCTATTGAAGGGCTGTGCTGACACTGCTCCAGGAAGAGAAATTAGCAAGCAGATTAAGAAGCCTTTTCAGAGTGAAGCTATTGGCCTGTGCCCATCTGCCTCACTAGCTCAAATTGTCTGTGAGCTTCAACTCCTTTTCACATGCCATGGATAAGGGTGTAAGTTGCATGGACACACTGGCCTTGGCTTTTGATCTCCAGTACTGCAGTAAAGGTCCCACGTGGGATTGTTTGTAGAATATACATGAAAAAACTAAAAGCAATATGGATGGGGTGGACATTGATTTTGCTCAGTTCAGAGCTGCAGTGATCTCTGACTTCTGACACTTCCACATGGACATGAGAAAATACTGCAGGATGATGTTGTTCTGGGATAGAGACAGCACTTCACAGACTGACTTGATGCCACTGCAATAGTTCCAGCTGCTCATAGGATGAAGGGGATGAACTGAGGCCAATATTTCTGACAGAATAATGTTCATGGAAGTCCTGTACTGGGACTAGAGACTTCAATGTTGAGAAGAGATTATTGATTCTTTATAGGACAGATAACACATATCATAAAAAAAAAAAAAACCAGCAGCAGCTGTAGTGCCTGGGTATAGGAATATTCAGAATGTTTAACAAGATGTTCCAGGCTGTGCTATATGAAGCATTTACAGGGTTTTCTCTTGGCATACTATGTTCATGTTGAGCATGATTCAAAGCCAAAAGCATGTCACTTGTTACAGGGTTTGATTTTGGGGCATGCTGAAAGATAGAATACTTCAGTCTTCAGTAGTCCTGGCACATGATTGAATGAATGAGTTCAATTTAATGACATAAATTCTTGTGCTGTGGATGAGATTATTTTTGCCTAGGATTGTTTGGGCTTTATTACTTCATCAGTGTTTCAGAACTCTGTTATAAAACAATTAAAAGTCTTGAAATAAAAAGTTACTCCAGAGATTAGAAAACTCAAACAGAAATCACTAGAATGAATTTGTAGGACTAACATCTTAGTTTCTAGGCAAAAACAAGCTGGCCAAATGAATACATATTAAAAATTGAAGCAAAAAAATTCCAGTTGTTCTCTTTTCTAAAATTTTATTTTTAATAATTATCTACTGTAATTTTTATGATCCTCTTTAAAGTTTCTGTCAACCTTCATATACAGCACTGAGTTTTCTTGAGCATTTTGCCTAATTAGTTTGCAGAGGACTGACAGCTGACATGACTTCCATTAATCAATTCTGATACTCTACATTAACTTTTCTTTTACCTTGTGTATTAATTCAGTGCTGAGGGACTGTCAGGAAGTGGTTGAGAGTCCTTCTGGGATTGTACATTTGCTTGAAACTGAAGTGTAGGAAGATAATAAATCATGTGAATTTCTGACACTTCTCCCCATTTGTCATTAGGCTTTTGAAGCAATTAAAGTCTGACAGTCGAGCCACAGAGATTCACTTGTTTTGGTCAAAAATGAAATGCAAGAATTGTTTTTTTAGCAAACAGAATCTTTGGGGTTTTTTTTCCTGGATTTTCAGCTGCATTGATAAACAGCTCATTTCCCTGCTTCATCAGTTGTAGTCTATGTCATGACATGTCTTTTTCAGTATATGAATTTTCATAATAATCAGGAGAATTGTTAAATTATAGAAAATAATAATAGTAGCAGCAGTTATCATCAGTGAGAATTTGTGTGTTATCTTATATTCATCATATAAAGTCAGAAAGATTAAATTAAAATAACTTTGTTTGTGGTAGAATATCCCATAGAACCTAAGGGAACTGAACACTCATCTTCAGTGTGACTTAGATATCTAGCTTCTTTCAAAAATTTCCTTCTCCAATAAATGCAAGAACTCATAAAATAGAAATATATCATGACAGTCATAGCTTCTGCATCAGCAAGCTGATTACAAAGTTTTCCTTTCTTACCCATTATTAAGATGTGCTCTCTGGTTTACCTCAAATATATCAGTTTCTTGGATTGAAAGAAGTACAAACACGTAGGTTCTGGATCCTGTGAGCTTCCCTTCTTCCCTCTCTCCATGCCCCCCTCCTTGGGTCTCTTTACTTAGCTAAACTACTAGAAACAGATCTTATAAATGGGGTTGAGATCTAGGCTCACTTTCTCTCTCTCTCCCCAGCCCGCCCTTCTCCCTCCAAATCAAATTTTTATATGTTTAAGCAGTTATAAAAACATTTAAGGTATTAATTTACACAGTCACAAAGATGTGATAACTCAAAATATTTTTCTAAAAAATAATGGAAGATAAAGAGATACATTTGGTAATTGAGTTACTCTTGGATGAGAATATCTTACTGTAGATTTAAGTCAGCATTCCCATAGTAAAACATGTAATTCCCACTGGCCTTTAGATAGACTTAACATTCTAGCAAGCCTACAATTTACATGACTTTTTTTAGGAGTCACTGCACTTGGATTTTTGCAGATCCAGTGACTGTCACGTTATTTCTTGTGTTTAGCTGAAAATAGTCTCACATAACATTATGTCAAATCAAATTTCCGGTATTGACAGGAAAAGACATGAGGACCTCTTAAGATCCAAGAAAATGTGTCATTTGTTGTCCCATTTTACAGAAAGGAGCTCTACTAAAGTATATTTACATAGCAGCACTTTTGACACATACATATATTTCAAGATAGAAAGGTGACCACCCAAAAAACACCTTACCTCATGTTCCAGAAGCAATTTTTGTATGAGTTGAAAAGGAGTTCAGTACAGTCCCGGTCATAATCTAATAGTTTTACTAAAAAAAGTTATTTTCTATGATTCAGAGGAGAAGAAAATTTTTAAATCCTTAGTGTTGACTTAATTGCAAGCAAAAGGAAATACAGTTGAAACACCAGAAAAGAATCTTCAAAAACTACCCAGCAATTTTAACATTTGATATTCACAAAATCACAGAATGGGTCAGGTTGGAAGAGACCACAGTGGAACATTGGTCCAACCTCCCTGCTCAAGCACCATCAGGGATCATCCTAGAGCACATTGCATAGAAGCATGTCCAGATAATTCTTGAGTATCTCCAGTCAGAGAGACTCTACAACCTCTGTAGACAATCTGTATGCACTATCTTTTTGACAGGAAACAGATTTTTTCTTTTAATTCATATAATTTAACTCTGTTGTAAAGAAATTATAGGAAAACACTCCTGTGGCTACTTCCTTTGTTATTAGTGAAAATGTGTAGCCTAGTAGATAAAGCCAGTCTGTGTCACTTGCAATGAACCTTGGATATTTTAAAAAAAACTCCTCAAAAACTTCAGCATATGGATTAAGAAATAGATGTTAAAAAACCCTGAAACTTCACTAGAAAGAACAAACAGTGAACAGTCAAATGGGAAAACACTCAGATCACAGCCTTTCACTGATTCACCCACAGAGTTGATGCTATTGGAGCCCTATTGATCAGCAATGTTTCGTATGTCATTCTCCAGCCCTACTCACACAAATCTGATCAGACTAAATCACTAGATGTGATGGGAAAAGTGTTTGAGCTTTTTCCCTACTGCAAATAATTTGTTGGAGTTTGTGATATTACTTGAGTAATTAAGAGTCAGTTATTCAGGGGAATAAGAACATGAAAAACTGGAAATCAGTTGCTTCACTTGAAAGGGAAAGATCAAGATTATAAATAACGCCTAAAATTAACAGAATATGATGGATTTGATAATAATTAAGAGAGTCTGAGCTAGTTTGTATTTTGGATGTGGGATCATTAAATGATGAAATCAACTAATTAGGGCATGCTAATTCATGTGTAAAAGGGAGACCAATGTAACAATGGACAATCTCAAAGCTGGTTGTAAAACACAATTTACATTCACACTGGCTTGTAAGAGCAGGGAGCAGCAGTTAACCTCACAGAGAAGATACACTTGTCAATAATGTGCTAATGGAATAGATGCTATTTTGATAGCTAAGTTTTGAGATTTATTTTGAAAGTGATTTTTAGCATCTGTTTCAGTCTTACAGTCTCCAGTGACTCAAGAAAAAGCATTTGCTTCTCTCATCAGGCTGAGACACTTCTGAAATCAGGTAGCTAAAGTGAAAACATCTTCCACACATAGTCAGAGACATGTTGCTGCAATAGGGAACCAGAGAACCTAAATTTATGTGCTTTTCAAAAATGGATATCTCAGTGCAAATAATTGGCAGTGACATACAGATGAATTGATTGAGGGCAACCAAATGCAATTTGGTCTCAGCGTGCTTACCCTTCTGTGGGGGGAGGGGGGCTGCAGTGGAACTTGGATGCACAGGACATCAATTTTTTTAAGAAAAAACCTGAATATTGAATGTCACTGTTTTTTTATCAGATAAATGGATGTATTACATATGTAATTGGAAAGTTTCAGCAACATTTATTTCAGACATGTCTGGGGCCTTTGAAACAAAATTTCATCTCTTTAATAAATCACTAGTAATAATTCCAGCTATCACAGTTATAAGAAGCTTTTTGCTTCAGATCAATGGAATTGCTTTGTATGGCTAGACAGCCAAAAAATACTTACACTTCAGGCTGACAACAGAGCTGAGCTGTGGGGCCCCAGAACAGCTCTGTTGATTTGAGCGAGGCTCTGGGCTTTATGTAGAATCGGGAGCTGATGAAGTGAAACAGCATCTCCAGGTAAGCTAAAAACACCTGAGACAACAAAAACTGAAATGCACAAATTCCCTCCATGATGAAATAGTTATGGTGTTTATTGCACTTTCAATGTCTCCTCTAATTTTTACTGTCATGGTTGGGTTATCTACTTTTTCTTATTTTCCGTTTTATGTCCTTGAATTGTAAATAATAAATATGCTATTTTATTGAAATGGTAATAATTTGTAGAACCCTGAAATGAAGAAGCGTAGTGGCTCTGAATTACATGGACCTATTAATATAGGTTATACACACGATCCTAGGGAAGACAAAATCTTAGAATTATTTTCCTTTTAAATGTATACATTACTGACTCTGTTAATGTTCATTATACCAGTTCTAATCTACTTCAGAAAAATCTGTATCTTGGAGGAGAGACCCTTTGATCAACCCTGATTAAACCTTTCCATCAGCTTCTTCAGCCTATAAAAGAGAGTTCTGAGTACCTAGAGAGATTGAGCCGCTCTTCAAAAGCTTTTGGATCATAGTTTGATGCAGTCAAAGCTATCTCCATAATCCTCTACAAAAATAAGGGAAATTCTAAAGCGTTTGAAAATGAGTGAGGTTTAGATTTCCTACTGTCAGCTAGGAAGGTGTAGGGAAGTTAAAATTCCCAAATAAATTTTGTAAAACACAGAATGATTAGAGTGTATAGTTCTTCCACAGAGCTAAAATAACATTCTTTTGAAAAAGCAAATGCAAAAGCTGAAATAACAAAATAATATTTCTTTAACACTGGCTTTTTCTTAAATGCATGCATTTTCTTTAAGTTGCCAAACTGGTAATGCTTTTTATTTTATTAGTAATTTATTGTACTCAAAGGTGATCACTCCAGGACAGAATCTAAACAAAATAGTTGAGTAGATGAAAGCAAACCTTTTCTTATGGCCATTTTACCTGGGACACGTCTGAAGACTTCTAGCAAGAGTGATGGCAAAAGGAAGGTGAAAAAACAGTTGTGGTTACTCACAGTAGTGTGAGACCTCTTTCCCAGCAGAGAAAAACAAAGCATGCAGTTAGACAATGTTTCAGAATAGACTTTGGCTTACATTAGGGGCAGCTTGCACTTGTGGCCAAGGGAGTTAAACCCCTGTGAATTACATGTACAACCACATTAGGGCTAATTTATGTTGCCTCAGCAGTTATACTGCTGAGGTTACAATGATGTAATAAAAGTGCACAGAGTGGTCACAGTATAAGATACTGCTCAATGTCTGAATCACAGTAAGTGAAATGATTGTGTGAATGCTTAACCCTCCACTGTCATGAAGAAGGCAATTTAGCTAATACCACCTCAGCCTGGCAGCTCACTCTTTTCAGTTTCAAAATCTCTATTGTGTAGCCTCTGATAAAGAATAATCAGTTTGTTTGAGGCAGTGGGGGGGAAGTAATTAAAAAAGGCCTGACTTTGTTTTTTGCATCTGTAATTAACAATTTCAGACTGAAAAAAAGTCAAAAGTAGAAATAGTAAATGATCCTGCTCTGCCCCAGGCAGGTGGTTAAGGAGGTGAGAGAGAGAGATCATGCAGGGTTCTGTCTGGATCTCAGTAGGCAAGACTCAATAATAAATGGCTTAATAAAATAACTGTTTAGACAGAATAAGAAGAATATTATAGTTAGTGGCATATCTTATATCTCATGACAATATGAGGCTGAATTTATGCCAGTGTAGGAAAGCTAGTAAAAATTTGTACTCCTATTAAAACCATTACTTCTTTGCAAGAAGATATTAAAAGATTAATATTTATATGTTATAAAAATTATAATGTATTCTTGTTATTCCTATATCTCTGTGTTCTCTGAAAGGATGAAATGATGATAGGTGAAAAAATGACTGGAACTGCCTTGAAAAAAGACTGATGCTGGAAGTAGCCTGAAAGACTAATGTTAACTGCTTGCTTTCAGAAGCTGGTTTCCTCTGTAGTCTCCTTCAATTAGCATGAAACCGTCATGGAGATACAATTATACTTCATTAGGGATCCATGAATCCAGGAAATGAAACAGTCCATTCTCTGTAGACCCTGCAGACCGCGACAAGATACGTGCTTTGTGGATCTAATCTGTTTTGCTTATGTCCCAGCCATGGATTGCAGCAGCTCTTACAAAGATTGTCTAATGGTTTTTTTTAGCCATATTTTCTACTCACAGGAAAATGACTCCACCACTAACCATTTCTGATTTCTGTGCTGGGATTTTTTGTTTTTTTTTTTCTCCCTAAAAATAAGTATTCTATAGGAAGATGAGAGACAAGTCATGTTACAGGAACTCAGCATGTTACAGTGGCAAATGGCTCTGATAAAGTCATGATTTACGAACTTCTCAGGATAAAAAGCAAGCGAGTTACTTATGGTTATCTTTCAGCAGACTCAGAAAGCCACAGACTAACTGGCAGCATGCAAAGTTTAAAAATTTCTCACAAAATCTGAACAGATTGTTCTAAACTTTTTGCTCTTCTGCATTCATGAAGGCCTAGTGCTTTGTTTGGAAAGAAACAAATTCATCCTCAGAAGCTGAGTCATTTAACTGAATTTTCATTGGCGTGTTCAGGCACTAGTGCTTCAGAGTAATGGCCTTAATTAATGACTTCTGGAAGGAAGACAAAGTAGAATGAAATTAGAGTCATTCAAGATTCTGACAGTAATAGTTTGAGAGTCAGCTGCTACAGGATTTCTGAATAGCTCATGAGAAAACAAAGATTCTGTCACTTTAAAAAACTTTAAATGTTTCTGCGAAAAGTAGAGACACATGTTTGCACATGATTGTACAAACAAGTGATAGGTTGTTTAGCCTGTCACATATCCACAGCTGTGAAATTTATAGGCACAGGTTGAATTTTCAGGCTGGAGATGTCAGGCAACCAATATGTATTTGCTGTGGTAGATATTGCTAGCTGGGAGTTTTCAGGTGAAAATCACACAACAAAAGTCAGTAAAAGAAAAATTTTATTGCCATCATATGCAGATTTTGAAATGGATGGATAGGATTTCTGCTCATACTGAGGACCTGTGTAACCAGTGTAAGCAGTAACACAACACCAGTGTGTGATACAAAGAGCTAGGATGCGAGGGGGAAAAGAAATCAGGCTGTAAAAAAAATTGTTTTATCTCAGATTCAGACTGATTTCTCAAACTTGTGCATCCTGAGTGAGAAACCTAACTGTGGCAATTAGACTAGTATCTTGATCTCAGTATCACTCTTTACTGGTTTGCAATGTTAATTAGGCCACCTCAAGACAGGACAACTGCTCGTTCCTGTCGTTGCTGTGGGCTGCACAGAGCCAGGGCTTGCATTGCGGCATTCTCTCTTCCAGACACCTATTTGGCAAGCTGCTCTTCTGTGACAAGCAGGCTAGTTTTCTGTCTCCCATTTCAAAAGGGTCTGGTTTTCCTAACTTCTAGAGAAGATTTTTTTTGGAATCCTGAAATTTACATTGAAAGAGTAACCACCTGTTTCCCCAGGTGCGATGGTTGTATCTCAGAATTGAATCTTGCCAAGAGACAGCTGCTACAACTCTGGTTGAAAGCTGTGGGTAGGTACTTAGCACATCCACAGAAGGAAAGGAGCTAGAAGAAAGACATTTCTGTGAGAAATTTGATGTGGCACCATGTTGCAACTAGATTTTTTTTCATTGCTCTTGTGGGGAAAATGATGCTTTTTTTTCCCCACTGGAAAAAACTACAAGGCAAAATTTTTTTTTCATGCTGATGTCACTATTCCTGAACCTGATCTCTCTCTTTCTGACTCTCCCTTTAGTACAAGGCAAAAATTTTTTCATGCTGATGTCACTATTTCTGGACCTGGTCTCTCTCTTTCTGACTCTCCTTTTACCCACCATCGCTCTCCTGCCCTCCATCCCAGCCCTCAGCTTTGGTTCTAGAGCACAAGAAAATATGTATGTCTCCATTCAACAGGGAAGTTTTAGCTAATGTTTAGATCCTAGAGACTATTGGAAAACAATACCTTGAAACATATGGAGCATGCTGGGCTAAATCAACATTTCAATAAAGAGAAATGGTGGAGTCAATAAAGTAACGTTGGTGTCAGTGAGTTAAAAAAATTGAGCTAAAAAATTAAGCTAAGAAAAGATAGTCTCCATCATTTTCCTCATACTGTCGTCTAGGCAGATTCACTCCAACCTCTTTCTCCTTGTATTTTTCTTCATATTTTATTAGCTTTTCATTCGTTTTGTTTTGTAAAAGGGGAGAAGGTTGTTACCTCTCTGATGCTGCGTCATTTCTACATGAGATTTTTACAGCAGCATAGGTTTCTGTTCCCTCAAAAGAAAGAAAGAAAGAAAGAAAAGAAAGAATTAAGCCCTGACCTCTGCTTCACAGCAGAGTAACAGTGCCCTGTTTTGTGGTATTTTTCGTTACACTCCCACTGCACAACAATATGAGCTGGGATGAGTTTTGCAGTCAACCTTTGAGTTTTGTGTTTCGACACACAGACCAGAAAATAGTAATGGCTTATGGGGGAAATGATGTTCAGAATATGTGGTCATTCTCCTAGAAACTCAGGACGGATAAATCTTAAGTCTCCACGTAAACATAGGAAGAAGTAGTGATGTTTCAGGTTCACAGTGGAGATCTGTCTGAATTTAGGGTCAAGGGCCGGCTGTACTTGAAGATACATAGGAGAGAACAGAAGTGAAGAGATGAAAAGACTCAATCTGAACTTTGTGAGTTCAGAGACATTGAGATATACGATTGCTTTGGAAGAAAACTTTTGGCTGTGGACTTACAATTATTTTGTCTTCACAATGTGGCATCCTTTCTTTCAAATATTATATGGATTTTGAAGATATAAAATCTGGTTTTCTCTGAACAATGATTATCCTCAAAGGAGCTAAAGGAGATCTCTGAATCAACAATCCCTCTTCTTACAGGGAACTTCAACTTTCTGGGAATGCTGCTTAAGAGGGAACATTTCAACTTAGCTGGGAACACCACATAGCTGGCGCAAACAGGTCCAGAAGACTCCTGAAATACCTGGATGTTAACTCTGTGGTGCAGATACTAGGGGAGCTGAATAGAAGAGATGCCTCCTTGATCTGCTGCCTGACAACACGGAGGATCTTGTGAGCAAAATGGAGATTGGTGGCCCTCTTGGCCACAGTGACCATGAAATGATTGAGTTTAAAATCTCTATTGACAAAGGGAGAAGTGTCAGCAAAATTTCAACTCTGGACATGAAGACAAAATCTTGAAATCCTACACATTTAAAGTTTTACATTACTTTTGATTGTACTAAGTGGTATAACATGCATTTTGATACAGGAAAATTTTGCCCTTAATTCTCAAGTAGGTTGTGAACTTGCCATAATTTTAGATGCTTAAGATGTATTTATGACAGCCAAAGGGCTGGAACTTGTGTTGAGTACAGGAGTTATAGAAACCTCCACAGATTAGACAACGCAAATGTACACTTTTGTTTATTTTGTGAGGCTTGAGAATTAAAAGAAGCATTATCACTCTGAAGACTGGAACAAGATGAGGATACCACAACAGTACATTAATGAAAGGATCCTCTTTACAAACCAGCAAATAATAAATGAAGTGTTCCATTTGCCTCTCTAAAACATCAGTTTTAGATATTTAAGGGAAATTAAACCCCTAGATATAACAATGTGATTTTTTTTTTACAAAAAATGTCATATGTTCAACACCATTCTACTCACTACAAAAACTGGACAAATCAAAAACTTTTATAATTGGACAACACATTGTTCAGATCTCAAACACAGGGGCTTAGGTAAAAATATAATCTGCTGAGAAATCATTTCTTGTTTTGGCTTTGGAAAATAATTTCTTAGCTGCAGAGTAGGCTTTAAGATACATTCGAGTATTATCCATGTTTTAATTTTGTTTTCTGTACAGCATACTAGGTAGTAAAATGCAATGTTTAAATGTTAGTTTACTGCAATGTAAAAGGTAAATGACAAATTCTTTAAATAGGAAGCAAAGTGCATTTTTAAATGTTCTACATTTAAAAAGTTAGTAGCTATCCATAAATCTATTAAACCAACTGTTAAAAGTAAAATAAACTTTTTCTGATCTCAAATGGCTGTGGATTTTGGATATCCTATTGTCTAATGCCATTGAAATTGAAAATCCTTCTCATTTGAACTTCAGAAATATCTCAAAATATTTCACTTGTTGCTTCACTGAGGAGGAAAACTCCTTATCAAACAAAAGTTTTCTCTTCTGAATATTACTAGACCTTCATTCTCTGGTGTATTACATTACTGAGACATAGACAGAGCTAAGTGTTCAGAAGAAGGCTCACGATTTTAACTTGAAATAAAATCTCACTACAGCAGGCAAATAGTCTGAACAAGAGGCAAAGAAATTGTTAACAACATATTATTGCAACTGATAATAAGTACTTAGCAGCCCATGAAGATACTGACAGGGCCTGAAAATATTGACAGGAATGGAATTATATTCCCGAAATAAAAAGAAGTAGGAATATGAGCTGGTAAACTAGACTGGGATCAGTGAACCAATAGGTAATATTCTACAATTATTAAAAGACTTGAATGTCCTTGTCAAAATAAAGTTTTTTAAAAGCAGTAAAGAAAGATAAATGTTGGACTGAACTCTTGCAAAAAAACTGCTTGTGGAATGGTAATGAGAAATGCCTGAACATAAGACTCAAGCACCATAATGTTCTCCAAGCCAGTCAAATAGCAGCTTCCTTAGCTATGCAAACTTACTTCGTTTTTAAAGACTGATTAAGAGAGCAGCCATATTTTAACCTGGAATAATTCACTGTGAAAACTAAAACCAATTGCTACCCTAAACCTGACATTATACATTCACAATTGTCTTTTTGTTTGTTTGTTTGCTTATTGTTCTGTGGATTTTAGGACTCTTGAGAAATTTTGAGAAAAAAAATTATTCTTGGTTCAAGTGCAGGGGAGTATTCGAATTATATTTGAAAGTTATGGACTATATTGACTTACCTGTGTCATCTGATTCAACTTCAGGGGTTGATTTATCATGACTTACTCTAAGATTGATTTATCCCATAAACCAAATACTCAGGAAAATAAGTCATGTCTGTCCTTAGAAGTAGTCAGTCTGAATACTTGGTAGCATAGAAAGTGCTAATACACAGGGAATCAAATCAAATTTCTGTCCTTGCAGAGACAAAATGTAATGAATGATGGTCTATTCTTCCTTAGGGAATGAAGGTACTATGTGTGAATCTTTGAAAAGATTTTAAAGACAGTATGGAGTTTCCCATCCGTAAAAACCAAACAATCCACAAAAAAGAAAACAACCTAGAGACCATGGAGTATCTTTTCAGTTCTGGAATTCAAATACAAATGGATTACAAATAAATAAATGAATCAATGAACAGCTTAGAAAGTTTGAGATTAACTGGATTTATGACAAATCAGTAGAGCAGAACAAACTCTATGATAAATGTAACAAAGTATTCTAAAAGGCACCAAGGCAGACAAGTCACTGGCTGAAAACCTTGAGAGAAAATAGGTGTTTTAGCAATCCCACTAGCCAGGAATAGAAAATGACAAAAGAGAGATAGTTCAGAAGAAATATGAGTGTTTCAGATCATTTTATAGAGCATCACATATAACAGATAATACACTTACTCAACAGGATCTTGTGAGAAGGAGAAATTTCCTTTTCTTGGAAGGGAAACAAAGGCTTCTGGTCCTATAGAGACTGAAAGAACTGCTGATTATAGGGCCCCATTACAGGGACAAGCATTGTTGCAGAGGTACTTAACTAAATGTTGGTGGATTAGGGAGACTATGTACATGAGAACATCCAAGTTAATCAATATTTGGTTTAGGCTAACACAGCAGATGTTCAGATCCTGACACTCCTAAGATATGCTTGTGGTCTAACAACCTTTGATGTAGCCAGTGCATAAACCAGAGTGGGGGCTAATCAGAAATAATCAGAAGCCTCTGGTATAAAGTGAGCTTTTGCACTCCTAGTCTTTACAAGGTGCTTTGGTTTTTGGCGAGGTGGAAAGGTGCTTTCCTATGTTTGTTAGAGAGAGAATCCAGGGAGGGATATTCTTTGTTCTGGCATTGGCAGAACACCACCTAGAAGCCCTTAAAACAAAGGAATTATAGTCAAAGCAAACACAGAACATTTGACAACTCTCTGTTGAGCTGATTTTTGTACACCCTCCTCTGAAAGAGGACTATATCCCAAGTGTGTGGCATTTGTACTACCCTGGGAAATAAAGGGCTAAATGTCAGTTGGGAATCCTAGTATCTGAAAGAGACTTGTTGTTCTGTAAAGCATATTATTAGCTTAGATGGGTAAAAGTGAAATACATTTTTAAAAAAGCACATTAATACTTCAGAACATTTTGGGTTTTAAAGCAATTTTTTTATTTGCCTAGTGTAAAAATCCAAAGGTTCTTAAATTAGGCAGTACAGAGAATTTTAACTGGGGAGAAAGGCTACTGTTGAAGTGTATACACTCAAAAAATTTAATTGTCTACTTCCATGTTCACCTACATTTTTATCTTGGACAACACTACAAGGATTTGACATGGTGCTTGCCCGAAAGCAGGGTACAAGGATTTGCATATCAGTACTAAATAGGCTTCCCAAGGTAGGCAGTCTCACAGTGGTGTATCATCAGGCAATTTGGGTGGAAGATGGTGCAAAACAGCATGAAAGCTTATTCAGAGATGTGGATTAAAATGAGAAAAAAAAAGTGTGTGGAAATGGTTTACATAATTGACTTCTGAAAAAGACATAAATTCACACCAATAAATCCCTTTCCTAAAGCTATTTTAAGATTCCTAGGTGAATACAAAAAACTGTAACTCTCTCCTTATTTACCACTACAGCTGAAAACAAAGAATTTGTCCTTAAACACCCTCCAGTATTTATTTCTCATTGACTAGCTGAGCTAGTCACCCAGTTCAATCAACTTTTTGGAGAGGAAAAGTACTTGCTACCTTAGCAAGAAAATGGTACTAATCTCAGTATTTTATGCACCATTTGAGAAAAACTAAAGCAAACAGGGAATCAGTTCAGGTGAAGGAGGTAAGTAATACAATGGGCTGTAATCATTTTAATATTCCAATTATATCTTTGAGGAAACATTTATTTATTTTGATACCCTTGTATATTGTAGCCTTAGTTACTGTGCACTGGTAGCTGGAAAGGTGCTGATAACACATCCAGCAGTGTTTTGGCTGCAGCTGAGCAGAGCTGGTGCAGCACCAGCACTGTCTCCCCAGCTTTATAAAATAGATATAAAAGCTAAGAAAAAGAGGAGGAAGGGGGGAGATTCCTAGGAAGTGGCCAGGCAGTGAATGCTGATTGAAATTCAAGAATAAAATCTTTTTTTT
Source organism: Irena cyanogastra (assembly GCA_013397155.1). Lineage (NCBI taxonomy): Eukaryota > Metazoa > Chordata > Aves > Passeriformes > Irenidae > Irena > Irena cyanogastra. The sequence goes on along the minus strand of VWZV01009141.1, from coordinate 519,849 downwards.
TCCTCTTTGCTTATGCATACACAAACTTTCACTTCTGCTTTAGTGAACTGGCAGGCCAGCCACTCAGAGGAAGCCTGATGTGTGGTGGCACAGACATTTGGAACATAGAATGGCATGAGTGGTCACCTAGCATGTGTATTGCTGAGAAAAATCACATGGATCATTGTGCTACCCTGAGTTTTTCTTTTAATATATTCATCCTGAGTTTTTCTTTTAATATATCATGATTCTTCTCTTCTCTTCTCTTCTCTTCTCTTCTCTTCTNTCCCAGCTCTCAGGTCAACCTCTGCCGTCCGTGGCAGATGGTGATGTGGCAATTTCATTACTTATTGAGGAAAATGCCAATACACTGTTCTGTGGATACATCTAAATGGAGATCTTCCCTTTTATGGAAGGATAAAATAATGGTAGAGTCAAAATGCTGCTGCCCTCAAGCACCACGGCAGATCAGAAAAGAGGTTGTTGAGACAGAGGAAACTTAAACATTTTAACGCAACATGAGAAAAATAAATTGATGCAAACCAAGTTAGGTCATTAGGATTTCTTTCACTGACTATTGGATTCAAGCAGGAATAGGAAATCAATGAGAACACTTGAATTCAGTGGAAAATGCACTTGTGGTCAAAGAGTAATTTTCCATCAGAGCTGGATTTTAGTAGCTAAATTTCTACTGTTACCAATGTTAACAGTTATTACTTCTTAATTCACATGTATATTTCTACATGCAAAAAATTTGTTCCTACAACTCTCTCCAAACAGTAACAGTGAGGCATAATTTAGAAATGTCATAATTTTTGTGTCTATCTAAATATTGAAGTTTTCAGCAGTAAAGGTATGGTCTGAATTTAGAGGATTAAGCACTTATCTCTGTACAAAATGGCCTTGACTGATTCCAAGGTTATCAATATGATTGGCCTCATTAACATTATACCATTGATTTCTTGTCACTGAACAGGATTAGAGTTGAAAATCATGTGGCGTTTCAAAACACCTGCTGTATGGGCTCATCAAGCCATGGTGATGGGGTTTTTTTGGCTCCTTGATGCTTTTACATTCACAGAAATCAATTTAGTTTCTGACTATAGCTCTTATTTTGTTTCTGCATGAATGCAATTCTAGTCTTAAAAGTAGAGGCTTACAATGACTGTATTCAAAAGCCTTGATGTGCATGCGAAATACTGCTCCAATTTAAGTGTACCAGTGGCTACATTCATGGGAATAACTGATTTGAAGTGACTATTGCAGAATAGCAAGGGAAGGTGTATTTTAAAAACTCAATTATTAGTAGAATTAAGGACTGTGGCCTTAGTTCAGAAAATCATCAAGGAAATATTACTAAATTTCATAAAAATTCCACAATACCACTAACATTATCTGTCTTTAAGAACAATCTTAACACTAAAAATTCCAGAAGTGTTTCTGTGGATATCAATGCACTGTTGAGCCAGCAGCTAGAATTGTATGCTTTTTTTTCCTTGAAAAAATTCAGAAGCCTAAGGGTTTGAGTATTGAAATACTGAGAGTACTGACTGCTTTGTGGAAAAATACAGGGATACTAAAATATTTTCAGAATTAGTGTGTACAGCTTGGAAAGCTCTGTTATTTAGTGTGCTACAGAGTTTTGCAATTGTGAAATCCTTTATTCTTGACAGATCTGGTCTAAAAAACATAATAGATTTATTTTATGAGGTCTTGTTTTGGCTGTAGGAGATGTCATTCTGTCATGTAGTTTTAAATTAGATAACAATTACCTGTTCTTTTTAGGCAAATCTAATAAAACTACATTTAACATATCAGTAATCAATTTTTCTGTAGTAATGTAATTACCAAAAAAAATTATCATGGTATTTAGCCAATTCATATAAATGGAAAAAAAATTGTTATGCCCTTAGTGGTTTTCAATCATGTATTATAAAGAAGAAATCCCTACAGTTTGAGATAAAAGCCTATTTTGTTCTCTTGTGACTAATCAATGCCACAATAGCTCCCTTGCACAGTAGGACAGCGCCCTTTGTAAGCACATTATCCCACAAAGAAAAGCTGCCTTCAATTTTATTCTGTCAGGCAAATCTCTACAAGTCTTCCCATTTTCCTGAAGGTAGAAGCAATTCTGCAGGTACAGTCCTACCTCAAGTAGATTAATCAGGGGAAGAGCATTTGAATGAATCCCTGTGGGAGCTTTTCAATATGCAGGTGCCATTTTTAGGTGGCTCAAGAGGAGAAAAGCATGTCCTTCTTTCCTCAGTAAAATGAGTATGTTGGTATGAACTTCAGTGATGGACTGTGAGAATTAATGTAATTAAAGCTTAGAGTGCTTAGATGTAGGATTCTGGAAAAGAATGAATCGTTATTATCACAGGTATTAAAAATAATTATGAGGAACTATGGCAAATTTCTACCAGTTTCCATGTTAGTATTTGAATGTATCACATTGATTTTGCTGTGATTCCTTACAGAGAAAGATGTAGTAAGTAATACTGCAGTACTGAAGAGTGGTAGATTAACATATTTCTTCCCTTTTTATTTCTGACATTTTTAATGAAAAAAAAAATTCAAAAATTATATGGATTTTTTATGTGTGTTTTTTTTTTGGATGGTTATCTTTTTTTTTTTCCTTCCAGTTTGAGCCTGTCTCTCCCCAGGATTTTGTGACACATATAAAAAGAAGGTGTCAAAATACATATGTTTAGGTTTGAAGAATCTACTACTGTATATCCTTATGTTCTGAAAACGCTTCTGAATATTTCTTCTTCAAGTTTGTGGTCCTTGAACAAAGGATTACATACATTAGAGAATATTTGCTCTCATGTGGATTGGAAGGAGGGAATCCCATTAAAGTTAATGGGAGGTAGAAGAGCATATGTGAAGAAGAAAACATCCCCAAGGAGGTAATAAAGATGTTCCATTTTCTGCCTACATAAAATGTCAGAGCCATCTAGAGCTAATCTTACTTATTATAAAGAAGAAAAAAAGCTTGAAAAACTGCTGGAGAGTGAAAATGCAAGACTTCATCTGTATGCTTAAGTGTAACTAGAGAACAAAAGTAAAATTTAAATGATGTTTAATCAACATTTGGTACATGCTTGTACAAAACTAAGCTCAGAAAAGCCACAAGCACAATGTCATGGAAAATTAGGCACTATGCAGAGCAGCCATGCTTGAGGAAAAAGGGAGTCAATGCAACTACTCCCATTAATCAAAGAAATCCATCTATATTTCTACTCATTCCCATGGCATCAGCCAATGTGTGTTTCTCATTCTGAACGTGCATGTAAGATTGATGTTTATTTGATGAATAGTTCATTGTAAATGAGCAAACTTTTCAGAGACACACAATGCTTCCGGATTACTCTGTCTGTCACTGACACTTTACTGCAGGGTTGAAAAGCTTTTATATTTGTCATATTCCCTTCTTGAGGGATGGATCTGCTGTGGCAACAATATTTTATCTCTAATTCTTTCTGTAAAATAGCATGTGCATCAGGCCGCCTCAACCAATTAAATATCAATTAATTTGAACCTAGCAATATCACTTCTGGACCAATGTAGTTTAAATTGGTATCTTAGCAAAGACTCAGCAGAAACAAGAATGTATACTGAATGCCTTGAAACGGATTATGCTGTTTCCCTGATGGGGAAACTGGCACTTCTTGGATCTTAAATAAATGTTAGGTCTTACAAAATACAGTTTTTCTCCCTTCACTTCAGATAGGACTATGGACCTTCTCCATCTGTGAAGGAACTGAAGGTGTAAGGGGAGAGGAGATGAAGAGTGCCATATGCACATGTTTTCCCAGGAGCTGGTTAGGATTGCCTTTTGAGAAGGGAAAAGAATTTATACTACCTGTCCTTTCCCTACCCAATGCTTTGAAAAGGATGTAAGGGGCACTCTGTCCCATCTAAACAAAATATTCCATCCCCTAAACTATCTTCAGACTGCTAGTTACATGAAGCATTTGCAAACCATATTTCACCACTCAAAAGATGGTGTCTTGTTTCTTAATTTTCATCCTATTTGATAATGTTTATTTTTCCCTTGCAGCCACCCTCTGGAACAATTTTACTGAGGATGCAGAAATGATTGTAGGTCCTGGGAAGAATTCTGCCCAAGAACGCACTCCTGCTTTTCAGCATCCAGGTCACTGAAGATAATTTAATGTGAATATTTTTCTGACTTGCTTTTTCTTTTCTTTCCAGAGTTCACATCAAGGTAAAAGTGCCACCTCTTCTCATTGACTGACATGTGTTCTTTGTCAATAAACACCCCTGGTGTCATGTTATTATGTTAGTGATACATTTGGTCCTCAGCAACTGCCTGTGAGAGTGAATTTATTTAAAACTTTGTTTGCAAATATATTTGCACCTGCTATATTCACATAATAATTTTGAAAAATATTTTAGAAGGCACGTTTGAATCTGAGGCTAGCGTGGAGTGGGTGATGTCATTCTCTATATCTCCTCATTCCCTGTCTTCCCAAGCTGACCACACACAAATAAGCTGCACTGACTAGTCAGGAAAAGAAACCTGGACTGATCTTTCTTGTGCAGTAAGTTCTTTCTTATTGCATCCCATTCCTCATTGGGAAATTAGGATTAGAAGAATCAACCAACATTGAATTTTCTTGCCATAGGTGTCTAGGGGAATCCTGAAACATAGTTACTCTAAAGCCTTACTCTGACAATCTGGTTAATACAACAGCTGATTATTGCAGTCTTATAAATCCAATTTGAGAAATACATTACTTATAAAAGGGTGATGAGTTACTGTATTTCAGCTTTAGCATATGCCAAAGAGAAATGAGGCAACATTGAAAACATTATATATCATTTTTGTCTCATTAAAAGTTTTGTTCCATTTCCTTACTTTCTGAAAAAAAAAATTACAGAACTTTCTGCTTTGGAATGCAACAAGATAGAATCTATATGATTTATGTTCACCTTATATGTGAGGGCAGTAATGTGGCTACTCGTTTCCCTTTCGGGTCAGAGAGCTACAGCAGGGGGCAGGTTCGTGGGAGCAGTTGGGAGAAGTAGAAGCCACGAGGATCCAAGGCAAAAGTAAGGAAGGAGCCACTCTGTGTGCAGTCCAGAGATACCTTTATTATCCCCGAACGGAGGCAGGGACAGAATGGCCCCGAGGCAAGCTTGGGAAGGATATTTAAAGGATACATTATTCAAGGGAGGGGAAGGGATTGAACCAATGGGGAGCTTCTAAGGGAGGAGTAAGGTGCAACAAAGGACAAATGGAAAGAGACTAGAGGAGGGATAAAACTCAGGGGACTAATCAAACTCTGGAGCAGGGATAATTGACATAGAACATTCTGGAAAAGGAGGGGCAGGGTAAGGGAGATTGACAACCAGGAGGGCAGTGACAACTGGGATTGACAAGGATATTTAGGGTAACCTAGAGGAGGGGAAAAGGATATTGACGGGTGGGTTGGCGGGAAAAATCATGGAAAAACAACTTGGGTCAAACCACTCTGAGGGGATATAATAGGGGTACAAAGGATTAAACCAAATTCAAAATTATTAACATCAAATACCTAACTAACACAAGGTGAAAACCAGCAAACATTAAAAACACGATGCCACACAGTAAGCTATCACAAAAGAGCAATATGAAATTTACATAAGCGAATCAACCTCTCTTTTACATTTGAAGGTAAAATCATACAGCGGAATAAAGCAACAAATAAGAGAAACATATTTTATTGACAGAACCAAGTCATCATTCTAATAGAGCATTTCTAGCGGGTTCTTATGGTGACAACAGACTCTTCGGTCTTATAGAAACAAAATAAGTACTAATAAATATGAATTTGAGGAAAGAGTTCCAAGAGAAAAGCCAAAAGAGAAAGCTATGTTCCCAGTTTATCCAAGTTCTTCCAGCATAAGTTCGTTTGGTTGTGAGCTATGTGCAGTTGTGTGCTCCATAAGCTACTTAGTGTCCCAATTAGTGACATCTTGTTTTGTTTTGTTTTCTTGTTATTAAAACCAAACTTTGAATGCATTTTTGAGGACTTTAAGTGCTTAAAGAGCTCTGTTTTCTAGTCTTCATTTTAATAAAATGATTTAGTGAATTCAAAATTTTATTACTCCATTAACAAAAACATTTTGTCTCTTCTATCTCAAAGGCCAAAGACTACTCACTATCCTACCTTTATTTCTATTATAAAAATGGCAAGCCTTTTCAACACCTGTTTCTGTTTGCTGTTAGGAGTGTTAACATAAGTAACAATGCTATATTTAGTCATAGTTTTTTGAATTTATATTCTGAAAATGCCTGTGGGGAGAGTCTGAGCTCTTTTACCACATAACCACTGCCTTTTGTTTAAAAATCTAATAGCAGTTTGCAAACATATATCAATTAAGTATCACAAGGCCCCTTTGAGGGAGACATGGTAAGAAGCATTATCCTTGCTATACAAACATTAAAGAAGTTTCTACTTGTTGAAAGTCACATAGCAGTTTCATTCTAGACATGGAATTAGAAATTAATTGTCCTGTGTTCTAATGATTCTTCCACTATTCATTTTTTCAAGTATGATGGTGGTAATAAATAATAAACTAAATACACAACAGATCATGGATACCATGAAACATTCTGATTGTTAATATCTGTCCTTGGCTGTTTCATAGTACAGAGGTTAATTCAAATGTGCTGCTTTGGGTAACAAATACCAATAAGGGTTATGTTCTCTTCTCAGTATGTGTTTGTAAGTCTCAGTAATGATAATGGAAGTTATATGCCTGCAGGAGAATGAAAGAAGAATTTATCTATCATGTCAATGATCCATGAAGTCAGAAGAAATTATGTAGTTTACTATAAAGGCACTGAAGGAGTCATTATAGCCTATTAGGTAAAAATTGTGTTTTTTAAAAGTCTCTACATAGAATATGCATGTAGCTAGTAAACTATAACGCTCAGATGGAGCCCTTGTATTATTATTGAATTACTGTGCTTCAAGATGGTGATCTTCAGCTGAATATCCAGATGATGTTTTCAGAAGGATGAACATTTTATGCCACAGTGGTGATGGATATGCAACAGGCAAACACATTGGAGTGTGCTTGTAGCAGCCTGCATGGGAACAGGTGACAGGAGCCATGCAACAACTTCTGGGTTCTTTTGACAGACCCAATAAGTGGTCTGGCACAAAAACTCACATTCAAGAAGACAGTCTTTGAAAAGAGAGTCAACATTTTGTTGAATCAATACTGTGTCAAGATTGTAAACCACTTTCAGTTGCTAGCAGAGTCACCGAGAGTAGAGAATGCTACTGATGATGTACCTAAGGAAGAGATTTTTGGGCACTTCTTTAAGGAGCCTGCTGCTCATCTTTTGCAACACTTAGCAGCGAGACACTTGGTCTTTATCTCAGCAAGCTGATATAAAACACAGATGTGGTGCACAGGCCTCCTAATGGAGAAGCCCTGTTTCTGAAGCCATTATGTGGAGCCATGAGCTACTGCATAGCCAGGAAAAAGGAAATAAGGAGTCTTGAAGTGTGACTAGATGTACTTTGTCCAAGAGCTGGAACACTCTTCTGGCTGCATATATATATATATACATCTATCTCAAAGGTGTTTCTTCCTTCTAACAACCTTTAGAATCTCAGCCCCTTAGAATACCTGCAAAACAACCAAGACAAATGGGATGTCACAAGTTAAGTAACTTGGCTGAAGATATGCAGCTGAGTCAAGAGCAGCAGAGCCAAGAATAAAATCCAAACTCTTCCACATCTGGTTTGTTGCTTCAATCCATTGATCCCATTGTTTTTTTAATTCCTGAAGATTATTCCTATCTCACATTATTTCCAAATGAAGACTATTATTTTCTTTACTGTGCTTTATTTATTCTGAGTGTGAAATAGTGCAGGAACTCCAGAAATATTATGGGGAAGAAACTTATCTGTGCCTTTTTAATATGCTAACTTCTGTAAAAAGAAGATGCTTACGTCTTCTTTTAGATACATCATTGAGATTCAGCATAATTGTATCTAGGACAAATTTTATCTCTGGGGGAAGGGGTAAGTATCTCTTTAGAAGTTCAAAACCGAACATCTTTGCACATGAAAAAAAAGTGATATGTGATGTGGAAATAGCTTGTTTCTCAGCAGCTGGCACAATAGATGTGAATAACAAAAGAGCACTTTTCTATGTATTCTCTATATCTATGGGAAGGAAAGGACCTGTATTACAGCTCCCTGCTTATTTGGCATGGAAGTAATTTTTTTAAAGCCAGTTGAAAAGCATATACTAGTGGCAGCTATAGAGGCACAGTCTTTCCAGCATCTGAAAACCCATACTATTCACTATATAAATAGATTTTTATCAATTATATCTAGCTGCCAGTTTGTTTCTGTTAGCTGGTTGAACCTAAGTGTTTCTGTCAGTGCATTTGGAGATCCAGAGAAAATATGGAGGCAGTTACTTTTACAAAGTGTGGATCTCTTACATGTTTCTGATGCAGTTTGTATAAGGTCTAATTCTACTGTAAGAAATTCTTGGTGAAATAAATATGCAGGGTTAATTTTCACCAAAACACATTTGCCAATGTACTAAATGGTAGTCTAGCACTGCTGTGCAAAGAAAGCTTCAGCAGTACTAAACCAAACCAGTACAGAAGCAGTACAAACCAAAGGTTCACAGCCAAAAATGTCGCTTGGATTTATCTGCTCTGGCAAAAGAGCTAATTGATGCAATACATTTAGAGAGATACTGATTAATTTTGACATGTATGCTTTTCAACACTTGAAATCTGAAATATATTCTTGTCTCATTACATTTTGCAGAAGACTTGACATTAAATTTAGCCAGAAAGGATGAAACCTATAGATCGTGTTTGTGATCTGAGACTGGCAAAGTATTATTTTGTTAATATAATAGATTTCACCTTCTCAAATCTGCACTTCTTTTTCTCATTTCAGCTGAGATTTAGGCAGTTTTGCCCTGTGAGACTCATCAGATCCATAATGGAACAAATGTAAGCTTGGCAATGGCTTACCTAAACAAGTGCTGCGCCCTCATCATTCTGGGTTAATATGTCTATGACAAAGTGACTGCACAACCACCTAGAATGTGATGCATTATCTGAGAAAAATTTTTAGATTCAAACTGACATGATGAGAGAAAAAATGGAGGGCAGGCAAAGAGAGTAGAACTGTATCAGCATGGAGGAAGGAAGGAAGGATAGGAGGAAGGTGATAAGGAGACAGAAGTAGATAAATAAGGACATGAAAGAATTAATGAAGCTTGACAGGAAAGAGGATGAAAATAGTTTATCAGGATATAAGGACCTTCAGAATTTTAATTCTGTTTTCTGGTTCTTGTGTTTAGGAAACTTATATTTAGTACCTGAGATCTTAAACAGCAATTAAGGCAGTAGCTGAAGTTTCAGCTGCTTCTCTAGGGGAGTCCTGGAGTCTTTTTTGTCAAATGCAAAGGCAAAATCCAGAATACTTGATTAACAGAACAGATTGACAGAACATGTGATTAACTTTGAACACAATTTTTCCAATTATTTATGTAATAATGCTTTAATACAATAATTTCAAACTTGCTCTAAAAGGCTTCTGTTAGAGGAACATTGCTATGCATATATTATTTATGTTCACTTAATATTAACAGTTCTCCCCATTTCAGTGTTCATACTGTGGCTACCTGCAAAAATAGGGATCTGTCTGTTTAGCCAGCACTCAGATTTAAAGTGAGTTGTCAAGCCTTTAAAAAAAAATCCTGAACTTTTGTGAGCACATGACCTGGAAATTTTGAAGAGATGTACTGATTTTGTAGGATACTTGTATGTGGGATGCAGAGAATATATTGTCCTAGTCTACAGGTTGTCCATTAATTAGACTGGCACACTTTCAGGCTAGTCAATGCTTAGTTTTCATCCAATTTGTTTTATGAAGTTGAATTGCTACACAGAAAAGTACACTGACATAATTTCAAGGTAAAAGTTTAATAATGTTTAGATAAAATGAAATGCAAACAGAATGTTTGTCTGCTAGTCTTATTGGAATGCTTGTCATCGTGCCTTGTTTAGTTGTTTTTTTCCCCCAAGTACAGAAGAACCATTTATAAAACTTCATGTTTCTAAAAGTACAGATTAAACCACAAGCAAAATATACCTGCCAATATTCTACATATAAAACAACTCAACAAAAAGTAATGCACTGATGAATTTAAATCTTCCAACAGTCTTCAGCTGCATATCAGTCAAGATAGCAAATGCCATATCTCCCTGAATCACTATCATGCATTCAGAAATTGCTGTAATTTATCAAAGCTGCAATACAAGTCAAGTTTAGGCAATAAATGAGGTTTGAGGGGATCTGATCTCTATTCACAATGTGTTTCATTCAGTATCAACTAAAGACTGACTTTTTCTTGTTAGTACTACAACTTTTGAAAGGCAAAGGAGAAATCAGCAGAATATAAACTGATAAATTTGGCTGTGCTTTGGTACTGCATCAAATTTTCTTTTGCCTTTACTTCCCCTGTATGAAATGGCCATAACACAGTATTCTGTATTCCCCATCATAACACACAATCTGCCCCAGTCAATCACTGCATATTTGAGAACAAACTACAAATGCTGTTTCATTAGAATAATTCATATCCTCCCGAAACATCAGTTTGGAAGAGAAACAGATCTCTTCAATATTCTGGTCTAGATTTTTGATATGGTCATTATCTTTGGATGATGTTATTCTTTGTCTTGTTCATTCTCTTTTATTGCATAATTTAAAGAATAAATTTTAAAAAGCACTGAGGAATAGTACAAATGTAGCAATTTCCTCAAGCGATCTATTTAGACTGTGCAATGGGACCAGGAAAGAATTGCCTTATTTTGGAAAAAGTACATGTATCAGAAAGCATTCCTAACGACCTTATCTTTAGAAAGGGTACTGGGGCTAACCTAACATTGACAAAAATAAGCAAAAATTACAAAGACAGGAATTTGCTTGGACTGTTTTAAGGCTGATTTTTTTTTTTGATATGTAAAGAGAGGCATTTTATGCTGCTTTTTTGCATTCAGTCACATTTAGAAGTGTAGCTTAAATATTTTATTTCAACAATGTGTCCCTTTTGTATTTTATTTTCTCTCAGGCTGAGTCCTACATTTATACCCTTAGCTTTTCTCAAGAAAGAGATTTTCTCAGTAATTGCCTTAATAGATGCACAGTGAAACACATTATAAAGATTACTATTTATATTACTCTTTATGTTCCATTTAACTTCATGCTACTGCAACCAGATGATGGATTTCCTTACAGTGTCCTTTACTACCATGGCAGAGTAGCAACTAATTTAATCTGCCACTAGATGTCATTCCTTTTTCATGCAAATTTGAACAATGAGAATTTCTAGTTTAAAATTTCAGTTAAAAACATAGGTATTAACATCAAAGAATTAATTTGCTGTATTCACACCTACAATAATTTTTTATTGTTTTTACATACTAATACGATGTTGCAAACTAGCTGTGGACTTTCAACTGGTCCATCTGTGCTTAAAGGTAGAGGTGAAAAGATTGCATATGCTCAAACAGCCTGTTGGTGACCTGTTTGGATAATTAAGCAATTCACAGTAGAAGACACTGATTCTATTCAATGAATTTCAAATTGAAGACATATATTTTTTATATTTCTTTTTAAAATATATTTTCATGCCTGTTCAGCCCCAAATCCTGTTCTTTTAAACAGAACTGCTTTTGCTTAGTGTGCGCCACCTCTTTGCTCAGAACCAGTTTCCTTGTGGTCTTATCTCACACTCTCTCTGATCTGTTAAGGTTTTCTTTCATGGCTATTGAAAATTTGCAAAGCAAATTTGCAAATGCAATTCCTCATCCTTTTTTGTGCTTTGCAGGAGGTTTCATTCTGGATAGTGGCAGATACCTGTAAAGGCCCTTATTATTTTGATTATCTGTGCTGATTAAAAAAATCCATGTTTTGAGATGAGGATATTCGAAAAATCTAAGCAGTCTATAGAAAAGACTCTGTAACATCTCATGTTCAATACTCACAGATTCGCTTTTTAAAATATATAGAGCTTTTTGATTTTTGGGTAAGAAAATATTCAACATTATTTTTTTTTTGTAGCTGTGCTCAAAAATTAAGTTGAATATACCCTATAAGAATAATAGGCAAAAGTTTTGCAATCTTTATGCCAGTAATTGGATGGCCTTTAGCCTATATTTCACAGTCTTTCATCAAGGGTTCTGGGCAGGGATGCAGCACCAATTTTTCAAATATGCTCTGCAATAATTTAAATAACATTAAATATAATAAAAATGTATTCAGTGAAGCATGAAAATCTACATACGCTATTTTCTGTAATCTATGATCACAGCAGGGATGGTGACTTTCTGGTGCTTTGTGAAGGCATGATGTATTTGAAATGGGTAATATAGCCATTGTTTTAATATGTGCTAACCTATTTTGAACTGTAATAGTCTTTTAGATGACAGAAAATTTACTGACGATAATATTCTGCTAAAATATTAAGATGCTGCATTTCCTAACAGTACCATTTGGTATCAAACATTGATGTTTCCTTTAAATCTCACCTTCATTTCCATATACTTTATCAGACTGCAGACTGTCTATTTGAAAAGTGTAAATCTCTGGCATACCTGTACATTATATTATTAGAGATATCTTTGATACCTTTTTTCTTTAAAGATTGACAATGTATCAAATCTAGATATAATACAAAGAAGATAAACCTGTCACACAATGCAAATATTGAAATTTACATAGTGCAGAAACCTTACAGAAAATTTCTGCTTGCTGTATCTTGAAATGTAATTGCTTTTTCCTTTTTTCCCCCTATTATGGAAGACTTGTTCTTTCATTGTTGGTAAACATCTGTAAGCAACATAGAAATTGAATTTTCCTGAGACAAGAAAGATTCACTCATTCTCAGATTTGAGAGTTTGGAAAAATCTGGTTCCTCCATGGATTCCCTTCCTCATCCCTAGACCTGTTGTTTTCAGTGTTATTCCTTGCGGAATGACCCTTGTGGGTCAGCATTCCTGTGCTTCCATGAGAAATAGATTCTGTTGGCACAGTACTGGTACAGGGTGGTCTGGGTCACTGGCTGTGGTTTGGCTCCTGTCTCCCTACCAGAGTAAACTCTCCTATTGAATTGTTTCACTGTAGAAGTAGGAAACAGTCAATAATCTTTGGAAACGCCAGATAAATAACGCTAATGCGGAAGAAGTTTTGGCATGATCAGAGGAATGGCGTCTTCATTGGAACATCCCATTTCAATAGATTTCCTTTTTCTCTATGCTAGAGCTTATAGATGTTTTATGAGTCACACACACCTCTGCTCTACTTTGATTTGAGTACAGACTTTTACTTAAAACATAGCTTGTACAGTGTCAGTAGATGAACAGGCTGTAAATGTTGAAACCCCTTGGCTGAAGCTGTCAATTACCCAGAGCAAGGAATCAGTCCTCTGATGGCAGGTACCAGACACTTCTGCTTGTTTCATTCCCTCCAGCAGGATTGCAGCACAGCTTCAAAGACTCTGGTCATAAAACTCCTTTTAGATTCCAAGGGTGCCAGTATTACTGCTCTCTTCCTCTCAAATATTAACACTTCCAGCATATGCCAGATGTCATCTTATTTCCTAAGATCAGGCTAGTGGTGTTTAAAATAGCTCTTATGTACCTTACTATCTAAAGAAATTCTCTCCATACTCCTTCAGTATTAGTTAGCTTTCAAATGCCTGCCCTGTGACCATGAATTAGCTTTCTGTTTAGTAGTTAATGTCTTTTCAATTAATATGTATGACAGAGAGGCATCTAATAACTCACAGTGCTAGTCCTGAATGTTTCGGGAAATTTTCTATTATCATTTAGGGTAGCAGAAACTGGCTAAAATATTTCATATTTTATGCTTGCAGTTTAAACAAAATGTCTTCTACTGATTTATAGTACAGAAGAGATATTTCCCAGCAAAGCCTAATGAAAAGATGGAGATGGCTAATTCTCTAAAATACCAATCCAGTTCCTCAGCTGTGGCAAACTCACCTTTCTCTCCCATAATTAATTAACATCATGTTGAAATTATATGATTTCAAAGCCTTCAAGGAAAGATATAAAAGGTAGCTTTCATTATGTCATTATAGAAACATATTTTTGGTTAATATGGAGGAAAAGACTTATACATGTAAACTACAATGACATTCAGTTCCTAAGTATTCTTTGTTTTCCAGTGGTTTCTCTTTTTTTATTGGAGTTATGGCATAGTTAATAAAATGCTCCTACTGATTTGTCTCCATTTTTCATAGGATTTTAGGGTTCTTACAAGTTTATGCTAATTCTAAATAATGACAAAAATAAAAATTAAAAAAAACAACCCCCTCAAAAAAAACCAACAAAAAACCAACTGTCCCCTCAAAGAGCCTAAGTCCCTAATTAGTGCTTAAAAATAGGGGTTTTACCCTGGACCAACATACATGGTTAACAGTTATGATGGCCATTTTGTCTTAGGGTGGTCCTTTCAAAATTACTTTCTTAAAAAGGAAAGAAGAATCAAATTAATTACTGTGGTATAACTAACTCTTGATCCTGAATAATCGTGGTGGTTTGCAAAATAGCTCTATAATTAACATTCCTGGATTAATATTGTTGATTTAAGTTTTGAGCATCACATTGCTAATAAATCTGACAGTATTGGCTTTGGCAAAATACATTACTCATGAAAAATATAGCTCTGAGTTTTAAGAAAATTCATTCCTCTGCACTTCTAAAATAGAACAGAGATTTTTCCTCCAATCAATAAATAAAACCAACAGACATTACTATAATTACTCGGAAACTGCAGAGTCTTTTCTTCTTTTTAACTAGAGACCTTGCACACACTTATTTTATTTAATAAACCAGGATGAAATTGTTTAAACACCTAGACAAGCTAAACTTGATGTGAAATGATTTTCTCAGTTTATCAGGTAGAATCTAAATGATGAAGATGTGAATACACAAAGGAAGTACTGTAGTTAATTTTAACAGCCTTTAAAGCAAATCAAGTTTTTGATAACATTAGGGAGATGAAAATAGATATTTCTTGAGCAGAACACCATATCAGTACACTCTTCGTCTTTGGTATAGGGCACTGACTGTAAAATCATCAACCTCACATAACATTTAGAGACAATATGTTGAAACAAGTAAAAAAATTCCAGTTTAGAGAAGTAACATGTGTAGATTACCTGGACAATTTCATTTCTATTTCTTGCAAGATACTAAATATTGTTTCAAAAAATACCATCCACAAGCACAAATATTTTGTAGTCTGTAAAAAATCAGTTATTATCTTGCAACCTGCTACAAAGCAGCAGGTTTAATGCATATTGCAACTATACATTTGTTATCTGTTCTTCACTGAAACAGATTTGTAGGGTTATTTTAGACAGTATTTTCACTGTTAAGATAGTATTAAGTGATTTTTTTTTTCATTTTGGAAATTTTCTGTAATAGAAACCATCAACTCCTGAGGTTATAGGTGACCTTTTATATTTTCCATATATAGAGAATTATTACGTTTGTTGTGTTGCGAAGTCCTATCTTATACAGTAACCATGCAAGAACAGATTTGAATGAAATTCTGTTACAATCTGCAAAAATTCTCTGGGAGGATATTTTTTTCGTCTGACTTTTGATGTGTAGATGCATATATCTGAACTATTCATCCTAAGCCTCTTTTACAGCTGATGAAAAGAAAGGCATTTCCAAGCATGATTCATATACCTGTTTTTAGATATTTAGAGCTGCATGAGATGAGTGTCTATTTATGTTCATTAGCTTCTGTGAAGAGAGTAAAATCACTATCTCTGATGTAGACATGTGCATTTCCTTTCTGTGGCTCCAGCAGGCTTTGCATTAGGTTTTTAAAATGCGAAATTCTTTCCATAGTGCTGGAAAGAAAAACTGCTTAAGCATATAGGTTCCTACATGCTAGTTCCTGTGTGCTATTCCTATACAGGAATACATGATGTGGATTCATCACCCACAAGTTCCCCATGAGTTTCTGTGAGAAAAGCTGAATGTTTTGTTTGACGTGGAGTTAGGTGGCTGTAGTGGGTCTTTTTGACATTGAGATTTATAAATTTGAAAAGATCTCTCATAGACAGTTATGAAAACTTTCAATATGCCTTTGCATCAGCATGTGGCAGAAAAGGTCCATTGTGAGTCTGCCTCAGTTTCACACATGTAAATTGTGTGGGATGTTAGGGACACTGCTTCATCAGTCAGTCTCATGTAAGGAGGTCTTTGTGTTCCTCTGACTGAATTCCTTTTTGTGTTGGAACATGCCTTTTAGGAAATATTTTAATTTTGTTTTTCACTGTTAGTGAAGAACAGAGCTCAGTCCACAAATGCATATCCTGTGCCTTGGAAAAACACAGGTGCTTTCTTCTCCACCTATATATAAACTAAAGTGCTGGAAAACAAAAAGAGGAAAGGAAAGAAGCTCATCATAAACTTCCTTGTGCTTTCTCAGATGCAGCCTTAGAATCTCAGTCAGTAGGCAGCATAGTGCAAATGCAATGGCTGTTTTTGCA
>VWZV01009141.1:411526-503241 GCA_013397155.1 Irena cyanogastra | reverse complement strand
TTTTTTTTTTTTTTTTGATGGTTTCAAGCTCAGTCTTATCCTTTCATATCTGACAGAAGTTTTTAGGGGCTACCTTGCTGCTGCAGAAGTCTGTAGTACAACTGTTGCAGATTAAAGGCACGTAAGGCAGTGCAGAACTGAGCCCAGAAGGAAATCAAAGGAATTTGATTCTTGAGCTTTTTCTTTCAAATCTGTCTAAAATAAGTGTTTGATATCTTCGTATTTAAGTATATAAATTTTTAAATCAGATAATATAATTATTTTTGTGCATAGTTAAGAATGAAAGTTATTATACTTCTCTATGTGGACGTTTACTACACAGTAACCATATGTAGGTTGTCTCTAGGAAAAGTGAATTTAGTGTACAAAACAAAGCCAATGCTCACTACATTCAATTCTCAATATATTAACTTTTCTTTGTTCTGAATGAAGCTAGCATGCAATATTTCTGTCCTAGTATGATAGTCCTCCATAGCATTTTAATTATCATCATAATTAATCCTACCCTTTCAGCTTCCAAAAGTATAAAATATAAGATCTGAAGCTTTTTCTACACGACAACTAAAGTATATGGTACATTATAATTGCAGTCTGGAAGAAATGTTAGATGAAGAATTAGGGGAATGTACCCCTAAAATATCAAGCATAACAAACTAACATATTCCCTAGGTACTGTTGAGAGAAGCTTTAACCATGAAAATATCAGATAGTAGTATCAATTTCTTTTCCTCCTGTCAGTAGCTATCAATAAGTATGTCATAACACATCATAATATGTATTGCAAAGCACATGTTATTCCATAATTGTGCCATTCGTACTACTATTCCACATTTTCTTTACAGGATATGTAACTCTAAAATATAGGGAAAATAACAAAAGGTGTGAAAATTTAAGTCTGTGGAGCATGTAAATTCCCTCAGAGATCAGTCTTTCAGTAGTAGTAATATAAATGTCAGAACATCCAAAAGATAATATTGCTTGTTTGAAAGTGCTGAGCAATACACAAAGTGCTGTGTCACTTTTTCAGTGGTTTACAATATCTGCAAAGTAAGTCACTGGAATCTGGCAGAAATGAAATGGACTAGATGCTGTTTCTTTGTTACATGGAACACAGACTTGTGTCACTCGCTGATAGCCTTCTTTTTGTTAGTGTGCCACCATGGTAAAAAAGTAAACAAGCATAGATCCAAAGAATAGGAACAAAGAATGAACATTCATTTCCTGAAGGAGTCCTGTTAATATTTGCAGATCATTTTGTTTAAAAAGAGTAGGTATAAGAGAAAAGTTAACAGATACAAAGCCATTAATCTTTCACTTCAATTTAGTCAAGAGGAACATTTGGCATATGATCCTACTGACTTAAACATATGTGGAAAAATACTGGGAAATCCTATTTTAGTTTATAGTGTAAGTTTTCTACATTCTCAGGTGACAAGAGAACATGAAATATGTCAGAAGAGTTCCTGAAGAATACACATTTCTGAATTAATTGAGAATTGCACATCAAAATGTGGTTCTTTCAGATACCACAGACAGAGAAGGATATCACCAAATTGCCTACTATTTTCTCAATTGCCTGTGTCACTTAGGGTAATACAAGTTGATGCTCAACCTTAATTTTCAATTTCAGAAAATCAGGAAGATATCTTCATCTGAGTATGAGAGCAGAATAGGAAATACTTTCCATTATGAAAATCCTGCCTGAACAAATATTACAAGTTGAAAAGCAGTTGCTAAGCTGACTCCAGTTTAAATCTATGAAGGCAGCCATGGAAGGAAGTCTGTCAGGGCTATCTTTCTCTACAGTGATCTATCTACTTGCCACAGACTGACAGGAATTACTGATCTCACCTAACATGATCCATGTAAATGTCAGATATACAGGACTTTTCCTAGCTTCCTCCATACTTTGAGAAGAGAGACTGGCCTTTCAGGAGGACATTCCCTCCAATTCTTGATGCTTAGATATGTGCTTGGGTGTTGGTATTCATGACTCCTTCCATCTGAGCTGTTGAGCTGGCTGTCACACAAGAAGGGTGTGTCACCTATTTTCTCTAAGTGCTTTTCAGTAGGAAGAATGGCCCAATTTTTAAGGGAAACTGATGGAAAGGGCTCTCTTCAAGTTTTGGAAAATAAAAGGAGATTTTATTGAACTTACAGTACATCCTCCTTGTCTTTTCTAAATCCTAATTCAGTTAAGAAATACAGGGAGCCAGTAGTGAAGTTATCAAGTAAGTCCACACCAGGACAAGTGAAAACCTACATTAAGAGAAAGTATGAGGTATAAAACCTACATTAAGAGGAATTTAACTCAAGGTTCTACTTTTTATTAGACATAGGTAAAACATTTAACCTAAGTCAATTTTCTGGTTTTAGGGCTTAAATGAATAAAAAGATGACTTTGCAAAGTAGCACAATCATTAGCAGATATTGGCTAACTGAAGTGGAACATTGGCACTGGCACAAAGACCTCATTTGTTTGCTAGACAGGTTCCATAGCATGTTAAGCCAGATTTTTCTGGTCTTAAAGCACATCTTAGGAATTCTCCATCTGTTAAAGGATGCTAAGATTAAAAATTGAGAGTACTTGTCAACTCGTGAACTACTTTGACAGTGTACTTCAGTTTATCCCCTGATAACCACTAAAGACTTTTTAAAATGTCACCATCACTAGAAAGTAATAATCATAAATACATACTTTATGTTCGTGCTTTGATGTTCTACTAAAAGGCACTATGGAATTTACAATCTGTCACAATTACACAAACCCAGGAGGGCTTATTGCTATTTTGGGACCTGGGAAGCTTCAGGCATGGAAAACTCAAAAAAGGTACCCCAATAAACTTGTAACAAATCTGATTTGTATCAAATTTGAGACATGAATATAAAATCTATCTCCACAATACAATCTTGTAGCTCACAGCTGATTTTAAAATATTAAGTTGTTTCACTGTATTATGGCTTTTTTCAAAGTGCTAAAGAAAGGGCTAGTAACTTTTCTGTGATGAGAACAAATGGTGAATCAGGACATCGTAGCCTTTTCCTGACTTCTTTGTGAGTGGAGATATCTACCCATTTTAGGGTATCTTTCTCCATCTGTTGGCACAGCTGTGTTAACAGCGTGTGAACAAGGCAACCAGTCCTTCACCCACTGTGTTCTCCTTTCCACTGACCCTTCTATCTCCAAAAGCTTTCCACTGGTGCTTGCTTTAAGGCAAATAGCACAGAAATATAAAGACATTTGTGCCAACTTTTTTTTTTTTTTAATCTATTCCATCAGATTTAGTTGCTGGTTTTGTTTGTTTGTTTGTTTTTTCTCAGTGAAGAGAACAAAGTAATCTGAAAGAAATTTCCCAGTAAAACTGGGCTAAAGAGGAGTATTAGCTCCTAATGGTCCTTAATGCAGTATAGCTTAGTACTAATTGCTCACTGCTGAGGGGTCTGGGCTGCATTCAGTGCACACATTAATTCCCATCACTTATGTGCTCCGAAGGCACAACACCACAGGCATTAAGGTTTAGATATTTCTCTTCTCCTGTTTTGTCTGTTCATGGACTTAGAGTAGGACCAATGTGCCTGGTGAGTTACAAGCCATCAGAAATAATCACAGCATTTCTTCCACACCTCTTTTCCTTCCAGCTCAAGTAGATTTTGGAACACTATTCATATTATTAGAACCAGGTATTATTTTAACTCACCTATTTATTCTACAAAATGATAATCTCACTTCAAATTTTACTGAAGTATTTCTACCTGACATTTTATGAACATGAATTTCTGAAGTCCATTTTCTGACAAGCATATAAAAAGCTTAGTTTGAAGACTTTAATTTGTATTAAATTGGGATAAAATCAGCTAATGAATTTAAATGTGCTAATAATTTGTTAAGAAGTTGATGTGGCAGACCTGGAAAATAAGGCAACTGAAGAGGCCTCCATTCCTGAAACATGGGGTGATGAAAGATTGTCAAATCCATTGTTAATATGAAACCCTGTATTGGCTTAATATAAAATGTAATGCTTGATTTACAGATTCATTATATATCCAAGCTCAAAGAACAGAAGAACGAAATGACGAATATCCTTGAAAAGGAAATGAAACATCAGTTAACAATTTGGTGCTGCTGCTAAGTTATTAGAAAGCCCAGTTTTTGAGAGTTTTAAAAGGATCCCATGATAATGAATAATAACTGGAGAGTGAAAATGGTATGTAAAATTCCGTGTCAATTGACATAAAAATGTGAAAAAGGTCTTAAAAATCTATATATAATACTAGACTAAATATACATAAAATAAAGATTTCCATTTAGGAAAAATAATTAGAGTATTTCAATGGAAATATACACTGCTGAGCAGGGACCCGCAAAGTAAACTGAATCACAAGAAGTAAACAGGAAATAAACAAGAAAATGGCATTCTATCACTGTAGAAAAACACTGTCTACATCTTGGGACTGTTTGTATTATTGCTTCCTCAGACAAGGGTAGCAAGGGGAGCTAAACAGACTGAGTGGCTTCAGGGTGAGGAGTTGCTAAGGGGGTGACATAATTTATCCTGGAAAAAATGGTTACAAAAAGAATATGAGCAAGGTCTGTAGAATCCTAAGGGATGTGAAAAAGCTACTCAGAGATTTTTAAAATACCCTTTTATAAACCTGAAAGAACTTGTGTGAAATTACGCTGATCCAGGAAAATGTTCGTATAAGATTCTTTGACATGATACATTGTGGATGCTAAAATTTTGATGTAGATTTTGAAATTACTTGAATGAACTAATAGAAGAAAAATTCCTCACCAGCTAATAAGGTAACAACTGCCACCCAGGCCTGGGATACCTGAACTTTGCTAGAGGCTACACTGGCAAGGTATCACTGCTTGTCATGTTCTTATATCTGTCTCTGATATCTGCTATTGTTTGCTACCATAGAAAGAGTCTATGGATACAATAACATTTTTCCTGATCCAGCTTGATCATTTTTATGTTAACTTCTTTCATCTGCTTAAAAACATCTGCTCTAACAGCCCATAAGCTTAGTCCTTTTTGGTTTGTTGACATCACTAGAGCCAGCTTTTACAGTCCAAAAATTAACAGCTAAAGCATAAATTTAAACAAGATTTTCCCCATACCAGAAAAAAACAATTTTAGCAATTATTTTTCTATACACCATGAATATTTATGTACTAATGATCACAAATATGTCAACCAAGGTACCAAAATTTTAGCTGACAAAGACGAGTGAAGGATTTTGATTTGAAGGTTTTCAAATACGTAGACACAGGCGTTGGTTTCCTAGGGACCCCACCGGTATTTAGTGGTATTGAAGGGACTGAGGGGTACATTCCCCAGGTAACATTTGGCCTTTACAGATGTATGGCACTCTAATCTCTCTATGGACACTTTTGGGTAGATGAATTTATTAGAGCTTTAATTTACTTCTACTTAAAACATGTTTTACGGTTAGGGCCCAAAGCCCTTCTTCCCACATCACCCTGAGACAAAGGGCTTCTGAAAAGTGTTTTTGCTCACATCCTGCCTAAGTACCACATTTTATTTTGCCAGTGGAAGTCAGTTGAAGTGGGACCAGAGGAGACACAACACTTTGACCACTGTCTGGATTTATGTAAAAATGACACCTGTATGCACACCCAAGTCAGGACTCCTAAGGCCTTCCTGTGCCCTGTAAGTGTGTGTATGGAGCTTGATATATATGGCTACTCCAAGGAACTAAATTTTTAGGGGATAGGCTATATTAAGTGTCCTTATAGTATTATTCTAATTCAATCAGCTAAGTTTGCTGTCCAAAAAAGCAAAAGAAAAAAAAAACCAACTATGTACAGGGGAAAAAAGGACATCAGACCCCAAAAGAATGGCTTCTTTTCAGGATTACTCTGCTTTCCATGCTGGTAGGTTGGAAGAAAAGGAAGATGGGTCAGAATAAGTCCTTACTTACAGGCTATATTCCTCCAAAACCCTTCTCTAAATAGATCTCAGTAAGCCAGATGTAACACTACATTCACACTTTGCGTAGGATCATCTTACTTAATTTCTGTGGTTGTTTTGCTGAAACTAGGCAAAGAACAGCTTACAGACCTCAAAGTGATCTGACACATAAAGTATTAAAGATCAAGAACTTCATGGCATGGGAGATGATACTTTGGTAAAAAAAAACAGAAATCAGTCCCACCCACAACATCTCTTTCTTTTCAGGGATGCAATTGGTTCACATATTTTGCAACAAATATAAAATTAATTTTCTATCTTGTTGATATTTCTATAATATGTTGATATTTCTATATATTTCTATTCTGAAAACAGTACACAGTCTTATCTTTTTGTGTAAGAAGACATACAGTAAAATACAGCAAACTTCTCCTTCACATTCAAAGTCCTTTCACTCATTATATTTATAGAACCTACACTGAGCTATGACTGAAATCTATGAGATCTTCCATTTCTTAAAGGAAAGCAGGATTAAGTTATTGATTCAGTCTGATCAATATGTATGATGCTTCTGCAGTTACAAAGCTTCTTCAGACTTGTTTTTATAGCTGACTGCAGGAATAGAACAACAAAGATCTGCATTTCTTCGCACACCACTCCACAAGCATTACATCCATCAACTTTTCTTTTTCCACTGTCAGATCTAAACAGAGCCCTTTTGATATGAGATTACTGATGCTGACATTAGCCAATTAGTTATAAAACCAACCTCAACATCTGAAAGCTACTTTAAAAAATGAAAACAAAACATTGCTTCAATTCTGAATAGGATAGCGATCATTCTGTTTTATGTGTATGCCCAAAAGTACAATTCCAACCTGCTTTGACAGAGGGGAATTTGGTGATGTCTGTTACTGCCCCAAGGCCTATTTTCACATACTGTACAGCTCTGACTATGAAGTGTTGTACAAAAATATTTAGTTTTGCAGTGCCTTAGGGGACTTACTTTTAATGGACTCAGTGGGGAATGTTCTGTATTTCTCCATTAAAAAGGGCACAGTTTTTCTGAGTTTATAAATAGCTGTGAGTCTCCTTTATTTAACACTATATAGTCTTATGCTATCTCCCTCTTTCACTCTTCTGTGTAATGGTTTCTTGTATTCCATTGTTATTGAAGTGGTATAGATGCAAGCATACAGTATGATACAGAATTATTAAAGATTACACTGATTTAGAATTTCTAACCAGTATCACTTCATCACCCTACTGACCCTACAAGATGCCTGCAAGCAAAAATGAATTTGATTCCAAGTGTTTTCCATTAAAATTTACCATGATAAAGTAGACTATAGTCATTAGTCAAGTTTCTACATATGATGAACAGGTGGTGTTCTCAATCTGCTCAATATATTCTAACACACCAAGGACCAGACTGCAATACTCTCACCCACACTGGGAACACTTGTTTTTTTTTTTTTTACAAAAGCTCTTTATCCACTGGAATTTCTTGTGGAATAACAGGCCACAGTGTTTCACAGCTGAAGTGTAGAATAGCTTGGCCTATATGAGATGCTGATATTTGGATTTTTGATTAGTTCTGTGAAAAATTGTGTATTTTCTTGTTGCATTGCTCTAAATTTGTCCTTATCCCCTTTTCTCTCCCTCATTCTTATGGGTAGATGAAAGTAAGGAACCTTACATGGGATTATAGTGGCTATTTACGGGGTAAACAGCCCTGCACACCTATCAGCTAAGGGATAATAGATGTGCTACCCACTTATGGGTATATCCCTCTTACCATGGAGTATGGTTGTGATTTGGGTTTTTTTGCCTTTTGATGGAATTTCTTGAACTCTCTTCTGCCAAGGAGCATTTGTGTAATTTTCAGTTTTGCTTTTGCATCCTCTCAGGTCACATTCAGGTTTTGGTTTTTGGTTTTTGCTTGTTTGTTTTTGTGTAAAGGAATAATAGTAGGTTGTTAGTAGAACATGTTTTTTTTTTATCCTTAATAATATGTGCGATGCTTTTTCTTACCTCTCTTTTTCCATTTCCTTGATTTTTACTTTTGTTGTTACATTTTGGCAGGCAAAGAAATGGATGTCATAGTTGCCAAATCTTTGGAGTAGTAGAGAGTAGAGGAGAATTTTAATATAGGAAATTTAAGTTTAGAATCATGAAATCTGAAAGAGAAAGGGGACGCAATATGGCAGAAACATTAAATACATTATTCTTGCTAGTGATACTACTGGAATTAAACATGAAACATATAAGGGAATTTGAGAGCTGAGCTGTACAAGACAGTACTAAACAACTCTTACAGAGAAATGGCTTGTAATTTTGTGATTGGAGAAAACCTCAGGATGCAGCATTATGAGAACATAATACTGGAAGTACAGTCTTTCTCCTCTGAGAAATACAAATTAAGGAACTAACATAGATAAGATGGGCAAATGTGGTGAAGTTGCCTCATCAAGAGAAGCATTATGAGGCTGAGAGAGAGGCTTCATTTCCCATGACAGGGGATAGAACACAGTGTAAAATAACATGTTATTTTATATATTTTTATATATATTTTATATATTTTATATAACAGCTGAGAAACATGTTACTGGGACAGGTAAAATTTAGTCTGTGATCTTATCCTTACTTGCTGTGATTACAAAACCCTTTAACACATTTTATTCTGTACAGTGAAGATGGATGTAGAGCAGGCACCTAATCCTAAAAATGATGTGCTTGGATTACATACACTGAAATGGAACCATTAGATGAACAGAAAATAATATACAATTTATACAGGCTTTATAAATTCAAACATATGCTTATTCATTTCTACTTGTGTCAATTAAATAAATTTCAGTGTTATGAGGAATGAGCTACTAAATGACAATAAGGTTGTCCTGAACCTAAAAATAAAGATTGACAGAGCATTGACTTCAGAAAATTTGAGATATGGAAAAAAAATAATAGTCTAAAGTGTCCTATCAATAACCATGATGAAAATCGGAAATAATCCCACTTCTACTAGAAATGATAGAATCAAACACTGCACCCTAACACTATTTCCAGTTTTAATCCATCTTTATTAATAGCAGTTTACTTGGATAATCAAAGTCACTGCTAGTATAAGTATAAAAATACTAAATATTTTTAAAAGGAATAATTTAGAATAATTTACTAGTACAGTCTATATGTTAACAGTATTCTAGAAATAAAGAAATATCTTAGTTAAAGTTATTCATAAAATGAAAGTTTTCCATCAAATTCTTGTTGAGATCTTTAGAGTCAGTTGCATATCTCTTTTTTTATTATTTTTATGAGGCCGGAAATTATTGCTAACCTTGGGTTAGATCTAAAAAATGTACTGCATTCTTTGCCAGGATATGAGAAAAAGTAAATAGTGGTGCAAAGACATTTGCATCACTTCTCACCTCCCACAAGCATACCAGTGCCCAGCGTGACTCCACGCAGTAGTGTGTGGGGAAAAACCAAACCCCAGTTTCTTTGTTGCTGAACATGATGTTATAAGTCTTGGAATCTGCTTTTGGTAATTTTGGGCCGGCTGTCCTGATGTGTCCCCTTCCATTCTCCTGCTCACTCCCAGCCTTCTTGCTGGTAGTGGGGCAGAGTGAGAAACAGAGAAAATCTAATTGCAATTGCTCAGCAGTAGCTGAAGTGTTGGTCTGTATCAACACTGCTTAGTCAAAGACTCAAACCAGCATCATACTGGCTGCATGAACAAAGCTGACCCCATCCCAGCCAGAACCCCCTACACATTTTCACTGCAGACATTACAACTGTATAATGGCAGAGGTGTTCATCTAAGACATAAAAAGCATGGACACCAATGAAAATTATTACTGATGATAGTCATTATCATACAAAAGATATTCTCAAAATACTTAATGGTAGCTCTTAGGAGAACTGAATAATAAAAGATCTATAAACAAAGCCCTTGGAGGGTTTTTAATATTCTGCTCAGTTTTCCTTTCGTCCCTCTCATCCTTTCTTTCTTGGAAGATGGATCTTGATGATATAAGAAGTCTTACGTGCCATATGCAGGAGGGTAAGGGATTAACATGGGAGATTAAACCAGTCTTCCAGAGATACCTGCCCTTGGTTGCCTGCTCCTTCCTCCTCCTGGAGCTCCTTCACAGGTAGGGGAGACAGAACAAAGTGTCTGCCCCTGCCTTAGCTGTAGGGTGCATAGCTTGTCATCTGTCTTAAAGCCATCTCTTCATGCCACTTCAGTTAAGCTGCAGGATGCTGTGCAGACACACCTGAAGCACAAAATCCTTCCAGCTGACTCTATTGCAGAAGTAGGAATTTCTAAGACAAGGAGCCAGAGACTCCTTGGACTGACAAGGTTTCACAAGTGCTTCGGTGACCCTGTATAATACATTGGAGTAATCATTAAGTTATCCTCACTTTCTGGGTGATCAAAATGGTTTGGAAAGCATTATGGGCTGTTTAGTACAGTGTGATTTTCAATGCTTATGACATCTATGAATTTGTAAAATAAATTATGCATTTCCTACAGCTTTGCATCTCTTATTTCATCAGTTGAATGATTAAAGTTCATGTCAATTCTCCTATGGTAAACAGGCATATCAAATCTTTATCTATACTGGAACAAACAGGACTACTTTTGTCCTTGCCTGAAGGGATAATGTCATTGCCTTGAGCTTACATCTATCATTACCATCAGTTAATTAAAATGAAAAAAAGCTTTAAATGTCCTCACCCTCGCTTATCATTCAGAACTTCTTGAAGCATTACACCGTCAATCACTTCAGTCCTTCAAAAATATGTATAAAAACTAATAAAAGTATTTTTTCAACAGGCTCAACAGCAAGAGGCAGTGAATCCTTTCTGTGCATTACCATCTGAGACTTCTCTAAAAAAAAACTTTCACAAGCTCCTTCTAATCTCTCTTTCTCTGTTGAAACCTTTGTCTTGAAGAGGCTGTGCTCTGCTACTTCAGTTACAGTTATGGCTAAAAATTTCTGATAAACAAGGAAACAAAAGCATAATACTCCATATAAACCATTATTTTTTAAAGTGTCATTTAATGTAATAAAATTTTTAATTTCGATATTATTTGTCAAAATAAACATAATTCCAATTCTTGTTTCTGTAAGTCTTACACCCATGACTTTACAACAGTTAGGTCTGAAGAGATAAGGTGTGGACTTTCTGTAATCACAAAAGGAAAAGCATACTTTCAATAACATTTTTTCACAGCTTTTGATTTGTTGTGGATAAATGTTTTCTTTCTTTGGGCATACAAGAGGACTGCTGAAAAAATAATATGTGATAGAAAAGTATGGGTGAGTGAAACAGCAACCAGCTGTGGAAAGGCTAGCTGCTGGGAAAAGGCAGCTACCATGTAAAATTAATTCCTATTCTACACAGGGCAAAAATCACCTCTGAAAATTATATCCTGTGTGTAAACTCTGCAGGTGCTCACATATACACATAAAACACAGCAAACAAGAGACTTGCTTATAAATGCCAAATCATTCCACTGTAACCCTAGTGGTTTATAAATAAATTCTTGATTATAATCCTGGAGTGGGTTTCTAGGAGCAGAGAACACTGAAAGTTGTTTTGAGCAACCTTTGGCTTCTGTTTGCAGTATTCAATAAATGAAATGTCATACACATCAACATCAAACACAACATTTCAACAGAAGCCCACTTTACCAAGAAATCCACCATAAGAATCCCTCTGATTTTTGTATATTTGATTTCCCCTTTAAAAATGTGGAATAATAGCATTTTGCAGTAGTGGTATAACAATGACAATTCTCTAGATACAGAAAAAGGACAAGCTGTATAAAATAGCATTGTTTTTTATTAGAGGCATGGCTGTACCTGGAAGAAAAAGCAAAACTTTTCAAATCTATAAGCTTTCCAGGTGCCATTCACGTGTAGAACTAACATTGTTCAAGCTAAGTATAGTCTGGGAATAATTGCTCTCGGTTTAACTTAGCTATGTTAATAAGAAAATCCAAGAAGGAAAGTAGGAGTCTGGTATCTATGAGACGTAGGGCCAAAGGGAGGAAACAATGTTTGATTGCTGTTAAGGAGAGACACAGCACTGCCTTCTGCAACTGAAAGTAGCACAAATCAACAGTGTGTCATGAAACTAGTGTTTCCACTGAGTCAAATGTTTTTGGTCTCCAGTGAAATAAAGAATTATAGCTCAGAACCTCTTTTGAGGCTGAAATTGTTTTGAGTTTATGGCTCTTCTTTAAGCTTGAGAGGTGAGAGATGGTGCAGATTTTTAGTGAAAAGTGTCCCTTCCCCCTGTTGCTAACTAACTCTATCAGCCTTACATGTGTCTGTCTGTGAGGTTATTCTGCTCTGCAGGATTTTGGCTTCATTCACAAGAGACATTTTGATGCATCAGATAAAGCATTTCTGAAGCATGACTACCCCTAGCTCTTTTAGGGTTGAAGTGGACACTCCAGTGGTATTGGATATGGGCTGAACAAAACCAAGACAATGAAGCTAACTTTCCTTCTGTTTTCCAGCTGACTAGTACGAAAATGAAAATAACATTCAAAAATTAAATTACTTCCAGAATCTTCAACTCTTTCCAGTAAGCAGAAATAATTTACTCATGTTTTTATCTAAACAAGGTGGCAGGTTCTGCACACCTCTTTTCGTTTGAGTTTTGTGGTATTTTGTTAGTGGTGCAGTATTGCATATCCAACCTAAATTTGCCTTGACTGTTTTCTCCATTAGTTTGTCCATAATATTAAATTTAAGGAAAATTCTTGATATTTGCTAAATAGTTAAGCCAAAGGGAGACTGGTTTATGATCACTGATGTTAGGTTTATAGCATTAACCCCAAAACATGGGTTTTTTTTTCATTGGGAGTGCAGCAGACAGTAGTTTCTTTAAAAGATTGATTAAAATAAAAAATGTTACAATTCTACTATTTATAAATTAAAAATATAGGACTTGCTTCACATGAACTTTCTGACTGGTGCTTTTAAGCCAAATAATTGCCATTTTCTCTTACAGCATCACATTTTATGCTAACGAACAGCCATATCAATACTAGAGAGGAAATAACATAGATGGGTGAAGGATTATTTAAATGCAGTAAAATACTTGTGCCCTGAAGTAACTGAAAGAATGAAGAAGAAGCATTATTTCCCAAAAATACATGATATCTAATCATATTGACCTAATAGTTAAATCAATACAGCAGCTGAACTTTTCAAGAGAATGAGAAAGGACACCTAAACCAGAAATACTGCAATGGAGCATCTTGAAGCATTTAACAGAACAGAACAGAACAGTCTATTTCAGTTAGAAGGGATGTACAATGACCATCTACTACAGCTGCCTGAAAAATTTTTTCAGCTGCCTGAAAAACAGAAGTTTATTTGTGTTACTCAGAGTATTTTCCAATTGTCTCTTAAACACTGACAGACTTGGAGCATCGATCACCTCTCTAGGAAGCCTGTTCCAGTGTTTGACAACCATTTTGGTAAAGAAATTTTACCTAATCTAGTCTGATCGTCTCCTGACACAGCTTTGAACCATTCCCATAAACCTTATCACTGAATCCCAGGGAAAAGAGTTCAGCACCTCCCTTTCCCCATCCTCCCTCATCAGCAAAGCATAGAAAGCGATGAGATCACTCCTCAGTCTCTTTTTCTCTGAACTAGAGAAACCCCAAGACATCAACTGCTTCTCATAGGACATTTCTTCCATCAGTTTTACCATCTTTCCTTCCTTCCTGTGGACACATTTAAGTGACTGAATATCTTTCTCCATTAGTGGGGCCCAGAACTGTGCACAGCACTCAAGCTAGGGCCACACCAATGCTGAATACAGCAGGATAATCAACTCTTTTGATGAGGTGGTGATGCTGTGCTTGATGCACCCCAGGATGGAGTTTGTCCTCTTGGCTGCCAGGACATGCTGCTGGCTCACATTGAGCCTGCTGTCAGAGAGCACCTGCAGGGCCCTTTCTGCAGGACTTCTTTCCAGCTGCTCCTCTCCCACTTCATATTTATGCCTGGTGTTATGCCATCCTACCTACAGAACCTGTCATTCGATGTTGAATTTTATCCCATTAACCATACTCTAATGGTCCAATCTGTCTAGATCCCTCTGCAAGGCAAACAGCCCTTTCCCTTTGTGAACCCATGTTGACTGAGTTTGGTCACTGCTTTGTCCTTTAAATGCCTTTCAATAGGACCAGTATGATCTTCTCCATAGTTTTTTGAGGAAGTCAAGTTAGAGTAACAGGCCTGTAGTTTTCTGAGTCCCTTATGCCATTCTTGTAAACTGAGATGACATTGTCTGGCTTCCAGTCAGCAGGAACCTTCCCAGACTCCCAAGACCTTGGCTGATGGATGATGGAAAGGGGTTGTGCAGTAATGTCCATTTTACCCTTCAATACTCTAGGATGAAATCCATCAGGTTCTATGGACTTAAGAACATTCAGCTCATACAATTTCAGGGTTCAAAACCAGTCAAAAGTTCCCACAGTTGTGCAGTAATGTCCATTATACCCTTCAATACTCTAGGATGAAATCCATCAGGTTCTATGGACTTAAGAACATTCAGCTCATACAATTTCAGGGTTCAAAACCAGTCAAAAGTTCCCCTACCTCAGGTGACCGAGCAGCCCAAGGTCTACCATTAACTTTAAAAACTGTGGGAAAAAAACAGTGAATCCTTCTGCATTTTCTTAGTCCCTATTGGTCAGGTGGCCATCTTCAACAAGTATGAGACTAATATTTTCCTGAGACCTTCTTTCACTATTAATATACTTTTAAAAGCCTATTTTTGCACTAGATAATTCCACTGTTTTGTGAAAAAAATACTGTGTATCCCATGGATTTTTTTACTGAATGTTTCTTAATCTTTCTCCCATTGAATGAAAAGGAGAAGTGATATTTAGATAACTCAAATAAGGACATCTACATCCGAGCTTAGATTTTTTTTGTACCCAGTGAATACCTATGTGTTTTCAGAGTGAGATTCAAATTATATAAGCTACCAATTTCAAAACTAGGTAAATTGTGCCCTAATAGTGTTTATTTTTTCTACCAGCTGTGAATGGAGAGTAGGATGAATTATTCAGCTGAAGAGATCTAGACCATCCACCGCAAAAAATATTAGTCTCAGACAAATAATTTTTTTAGCCCAGAATTAGAAGCTTTACTTTCATCTCTGGCAAAACTTCTGTAGAAAAGCTGTCAAACTTGGATATAAGTGCAGGGAGAAATAGAGTTAGATCCTTTTCTACTGCCTTGCTTTGGGTCCATTTTAGATAAGATTTTTTTTCAAATTCATATATAGAAGTATTTTCATGAGCAAAGTTCTCAAGATATTTGATGTAGTCAGTGAACTCCTTGAGAGATGCAGTACCTAGTGGCACACCCTGATGTCTCATACTTAGCATCATCTTACTCCTTTGTTGTTCCATTATAGTAAGTACATACATTCATAAAAATAAAATCAAGTTAAAATTAGTGAAGTGTCACAGTTTGGCCCCTACTACTTCCATTCCTTTATGATCTGTAAGAAATCAAATTCCTTTTCATGGTGCTCTGGAGTGTCAAACACCCCTGTTATAGCAGGGTGTTTATGTAGTATATGGGTTTCCTTAAATGATCCAAAATAAATTTTATAAACTATTAATGTGCTGTAAAAGTAATTTGTAATCTTCCTTGACATTTCTTGTTGAAAGTGTCATGCAGGTAAAGGTCAACTTCCAAACGTTGCCAATAAAATTCTCTTCAGAAGATTAAAATTGAATCATTTGCAACAAAGTAACTGCAATTCTTTATTATACCTTAAATGTTATGGTGACACATAAGAAATCTGCCCAAGCAATTCCATTGTGTAAATCAACTAATGCCTGTAGTTTCTCTTACATTTTCATAATCAAATACAAATTTCACACAAGGAATAAATGTCAGCTAGTAAATTTTTGAATGTCATAAACATATTCATGAGTTCTACTCTAAATATTTTAGTACATAATAAAGGGAATAGATACACCTCTTATCCATAAAACACAGATTTATGTCAAAGCAAACCCCTCAGTTTTATAACCCTACTAATAGTATTTTAAATCCAAGCTGAGCTGTGATACATAATAAATTGTTAGTTATGCCATTAGATCATGCCAGCTGCACCACAGTGTTAAGGCCCAATAAGAGATTACTGTAATTGGTGTAATCTAAACACATTGGCTAAAAACTACAACAAATATTTAAGCTATGCAAAATATTTAAGTTATGCACTTGACATTTTTAAATTAATTTTCACAAATGCTCCATTTAGATACTTGATTTGGTATTGACTATTGTACATTATTTTAGATTTCAGGTCTTTTCGCTTGCCTAGTAGTGCAGGTAAGGCAGTGATCAACTATTGTCTTACCAAGTTAGCTCTGAATTGCAGTGATTAAATTAAATTCCATGGGAAGACCCACCATACACATAGCTTAAGCCTGACTTAAGGGTAGTCTGCAAATGCAGATAAGCAAATGAACATGTGGATCATTTCTGAAGAGGATTCATATGACAGTCTTAAACAAACATGTGAGATGAATAACAGGCTAATGGGCATTCTGGACAGAATGTACCTTACAGATATAGTCACTGGTATCCTGCCAAAACTGCATGCATTAAAAGAAGCCCCATTAGGAAAGAGAAATAAAATAAAACCTGAACTTGTCGAGATGGTTAAAAAAGACCATATTGAATAAATTCAGCAGAGTGGTCTAACTGTATGGCTACTGTTTTAAAACTAAATTGACTTGAAGATTGAAACAAAATCATCAAATATAGTCCCAGTAAAAGGTCACTTCAATCTTAAGAATGCAGATTATGTCTAGCATTTTACATATACCAAGAGTACCAGAAATCTTTTTTTTTGTGGAAAGAACCCAAAGTACCTTATCTGCTAGGACATTAGTAAGACTGATTTATAATTTATTTTATTTTATAATTTAATGTAACAATCTCTTCTCACTTGCTTTTTATTTATTCTGTTTATAAATGGTCATCTGTAAGGGAATTAGTATTCTAACAATTAATATATACTGACGATAGTGAGAAAACAGTGGATTGTTGTTCTATTCATATCATCTGGAGACATTTTCTTGCAATAAGGGTACAAATTATTTTTTACCCCCTGACAGAGGTCTGCTAAGTCCAGAGACCAGTGTTTGGTGCTTGGTAAAATAAAGTACTAATGTCAAATTTCTGACTGGCAGCAAGCCCTATGGGGATGCACTGAAATTCCTCAAGACATTGTCAGGACAATTGATATATATATACCAGAATATATATGATATAGCAGAATGGTCAAAGAATTGCTTCCCATCACGTTGCATTTCAGCTTGCATCAAGCAGATACTTCTGGTTCCTTGTGGAGAGGTGTTGTAAAGATGACATGAATCATAGAATTATAGAATAATGGCTTGGATTGGGAGGGATTTAAAAAATCTTCTAGTTCCAACCTCTGTGCCACGGGCAGGGACATCTCCCACTAGATCAAGTTGCTCAGACACCCAGTCAACCTGGCCTTGAACACTTCCAGGGGTGAGACATCCACAACTTCTCTGAGCAATCTGTTCCAGTGCCTCACCACCCTCATAGTGAAGAATTTCTTAAAGTAACTCTGAAAGACATTGAGAGACCTACTAAACACCTCAGAAGGACTGGCTATCAAACCTGGACATATGTGTTCTAAGTTCTCAAAAATCTCAGAAAATCTCACAACTAGAAGAGGGTTAAGACAGTTTCTTTTTATTTTTGGGATACTCCAGATATGTGATAAGATGGATCGCAGCTACAAGATTCGCTATCAGGACCTCTCCCTATTTAAAACTGAAATGTTTGCCATCAGAAATGGTTTTGCAAACTTGGAGTAAAGAAGTTTTTCTAGGTATCCATCTACATACTTCTTCTGTCTCTACAATAGGTAAAGACAAAATTTTATGATTTAGGTGCGGTTTGTATGCAAAGAAGAAATAGTGCAATTTTCTCAGCATCCAGAATATCTCTGTGTGTGTCAGACACATGAGAAAAATCAGCCTAGCTTCTTTAATCTGCATGAAGACTATCCGGACAAGAGGCGACAGAAATTCTCCACAACATCAAAAATCAGACTGATCTTATTAAAACCTTTCATTGTAATTGAGAAAAGCCCATACTCGATACTTAATAATTCAGTCTACACAATAACCACATATTTTATATTGTCTATTATATCTACACAAATTTACAGGAACAGAAGAATTGTGTAATCTTTGCAATTCTTCATGCAGTTATATGTTCTGTCATTCAGAAGGAAATTTTTTCAGAAATAATCAGAATTATGTGAAAGTCCTTGAATTCTTTTTCTGATGTATTAAATATTTTCAAGCATTTTTTTCTGCAAGGAATAAATTATCCATTAGAAATTTGTCATATAAACTCTTTCATTTGTGATATAACAAGGGCTGTCTTTTAAAATTAAATTGTTTCTGATGAGGCTGTTAGTGTCTCTTTGATAAAGAATTGCCTAATAATTTTTCTGCTATTCTGTAAGTAATTACAGGTGCCACTGTAAAACTTCAGTATTAAAAAGTCATATTGTCAAGTGGGTTTAAAAGTACCTATTCTCTAATATAGTGGTAATTCACACACAATTAACTAAAACAATTGAAATTGCTGTCAATGTATACCTAGGATAAAAGGTATTACTCTGTTAAATCTTTAGCTATAGGGTTTATATTTTTGCATTTGAAGAGGCAGAAGGAAACCTGGAAATATTAGTAGTTACAGCCATGAGTGGAAATTTATTTTTGTATCCTTAGCAGTGTGGGCATGAGACAGAGTTTTTTAAGTAAATGTTCAAGCCTGAACCTTTTTGAATCACTTTGTGTTGAGTTAGATCTTCATCTAAGAAGGAATTTTTAAATTTTGGATATTGCTCAATTGTTGCCTCATCGATTAAAGATTTCATTAGTGGATGAAAGACAGCCACATATTCTGACCAAGAACTTGGTTTAAATAAGAATGCAAGAATCATAAGACTGTTGAAGCTAAATTACTTTGTTTTGTTTTGTTTTGTTTATTTGTTTGTTGCTGGATACAATAAAGCAGACATTCAACGTCTTGTTTAAAATCAAGAACACAATTTTATGGACAAAAATTTTGTCTTATAGTTAGATGGTCCTGTTTTATTTTCTTCTTTTTTTTTTTTTGATGAAACAAATTCAGAGAAAGTGAGTGATCATGACCAGTGGAGCAGAGCCAGATACCAGCAGGGAACAGATTATTAGAGCTTTATGACATAGGGAAAATGGGTTGTTAGCATCTGTGTCAGAGAGGTCAGGGGCAATTGAAGACACTATCACCAGTGCTCTTTTAGAAGAAGACCATTAACACTCACAAATTTTACACAGATTTATCTCCAGGTGTGATCTACACTATCCACTATACTAAATATGCTAATGAAAAGTATGTGTATGGGATCACACAGCTTCTATGTGCTACAAAAGATTTGACACACGGAGTCAACAATAGACAGTAGCCTATTTCTCAATAGTAACCACTGGCCTACCAGACCTGATCCTCAGGCAGTCTGCAAAGACCATCACAAGAACAAGCTGAGCACTAAAAGTCATAATTCCAGTGTATGTATGAGCTCAAGACACACGCCAGTTTTATAGTGTGCTTGTTTTCTCATTCCATCCCAAACTCAGCTTGATGCTTCTCATCAGTACAGACAGAATTTAAAGTTATCATCTCACCAGTGGTTTGGCTCGGTCTGTGGGAAGGGAATTGAATAGAGAGGTAAATCTGGGACAGAGTTTATATGCAATCAAAGAAGCATCTGCAAAGAAAATTAGGTGTATGCTAGGATGTATGAGCAAGTGTAATTAAGATGTCAAGAGAAATGATTGACATCTGGCATTTGTGAGACCACATCTGGGTATTGCCCCTGGTCTTGCACTCCATGGAGCAAGAAGAACCTTCTGCAGTGAGGCCTGCAGAAGGCCATCAACATCAGGGGATAGAGCACAGAGGTACAAAGAGAAGTTGCAAGAAACAGGTTTGTCCAGCTGAAAGTATAGAAGAATAAAAGGTACTATTTCTGCTTCTTCAGCTATCTAATTGGACTCTTCTCTGATTGGAAAGTTAGAGGCTTGGGAAATTCTGACTAGAAATAAGGAAGAAGTTTTTGTATCATGAGGATGGTCAAACACTGGAGGAGGAGGGTGCTCAGTGGTTGTGATTCTTCATAATCAGAGATAATCATAACAAGGCTGGGCAAGGCTCTGAGAAACCTAATGTAGGCTTTCCCTAAGCAGGAGGTCAGACTAAGTGACCTCCAGAGGTCCTTTCCAACACAAATTATTCTGTGTTTCTACAATCCCTAGGAACTCAGCATGGCGTTTCTATTAACAAGAAAGGAATGCATTGGCAATCTTAAAAACTTCTATCATTTTACATAACTCTTGTATAGGCAAAATACAGCAGCTGGACTTTATATAGATAACTTCCTTTTTGCCACTCTTATTAAAAGTCTGAGCCAAACCAAAAATTGGTCTTCACTGAAATGTTTGTGTTTTGCTATGTTAAATATCATGAAAAGACAGTCTTTCTGTAAGTTTTTTTTTTACTTTTAAGTCTGTAAGTGGCACAAAAACTCAAAGTTTTTGCTTTTTAGATCTCTATGATATTATTTTCCTGCTATTATTATTACTATTATTATTTTTAGTTATTAATATCATCATTAATGAGAATTTTAAAAAGGAAAATAGTATCTGCTCTGTTTTGGAAAAATAGAAATTTTGTATATATGGATATATAATTATTTGTGAAACACTTTCAAATCTTGAGATGGAAAGTGCTGAATAGATTTAGACTATTTCAGATATTGTTGAGTTAATACTTGAAAACCTGACAGTATCCCAGCAAAAGCTGGTCAACTTAAAAAAGAGTGTACATCTTGCACATAATTTTATTATAATTTTTATAACTTTAAATCTAAATGTACAGGACCCAATAAGGATTAGGATATTCAAATGACCAATCCATCCAAGATATTGCTATCAAGATAAAATATTAGTTAGGTATTAAAATCTAAAATTAAATGAAGCAGAAGCTTAGAGCTCAGCATAATAAGACATTCCACAGAAGTGAGAGAGACAAAGTATTGCCAAAGACATAGTGGTAGAAAGAGTAAGTTACCTTCTAAAATGGCAAGCAGATAACCTTTAGATTAAATAATTTCTGGTTATGCACAATCTTTACACACAAGTACTTGTTTCACTGTTTCTTTATACCAGATGAGGATTTCAACATCACGTGTCTGGTGATGATATTACTACTCGTCATGTTTGGTAATTTTGTATTAGTGTTTGAATGTTTTGGCTGTTTAGTTTTGTGTGAAATGCAACCTATATAGTGAACAGTCTGGGAGAGCTGCCAACACTAAATTGCAATAATCCAACCTTGATTTTGTAAAGGCATGAGTCAAAAGCTCAGCATCTTGCTGACACAGCAATTGTCTTAACCTTGTTATGTTGCTGAGATGGTAATATGAAGCCTTATCAATATTGTTGATGTGGCTCTCTGAGAAAAGCTGAGGGTCAAAAATTACTGGAATTTATCATGAAGAGCATTTCTTTCTGGATTCCACTGTCCAGCAGCAGAACAGTGATTTAGCATTAAATTTTCACTGGAATGAGAAAGGTATACCCACTTGCCTGTGGAAGCACAGCAGGACATAAGCAGAAGCCAAGAAAATTATATAAACCTCAGCAAAATTAAATAAAAGCTGGTATTTACATTTTCACTGATGATTATATGTTTTTAAGTTTGCCCTGTAGGTTTTTACAGAAAAAATATAGATTTCTAGTCTGTTCCACCTTCTCTGAAATCAAATGTTTCCAGGAAGCCCGTACCTGGTCTCTTACAGCTAGCACATCATAATGGTGTGGAAAAGACCATACTTCCTTCTTAAGGAGCAGTCTGAGATGAAAGCAAATGAGATTAACTTAGACATTTTTCAGTAACAGACACACATAGAGTTGTAGCTTCTTAATTGAGGTTTAGTTTTTGTTAGTTAGTTAGTAAGAAGGACTGCTTTCCACAGAAGTGACCCTTGCAGGGGCAGATTTAAAGAGCTGCAGCCTCTGGGAATGACTCACACTGGAGAACTTTATTGAGAATTGCTGTGGGAGGGACTGACTTCCACTTAGGAGGAAGG
Source organism: Irena cyanogastra (assembly GCA_013397155.1). Classification (NCBI taxonomy): domain Eukaryota; kingdom Metazoa; phylum Chordata; class Aves; order Passeriformes; family Irenidae; genus Irena; species Irena cyanogastra. The sequence continues at coordinate 481,051 of VWZV01009141.1, read as the reverse complement.
AGCAGCAGAGACAACGTGTGATGCCCTGACTGCAGGTCCTGTCCCAGTCCCTGTAAGTTGCTGGAGAGGGGTGGACAGAGAAAATTGGTAGTAAAGTCGAGCCTGGGAACATGGGAGTAGTGCTGGGGAGGGTGCTTTTAAGTTTTTCCTTTTTTATTTCTCATTATCCTACACTGATTTGATTGGTAGTAAATACAGTCATTTTTCCCTGAGTCTGTTTTCACTGTGACAGTAACTGCTGAGTGATCTTTCCTTCTCATCCCAACTCAAAAGGAGAAAGTTGTATTTTCTCTCACTATCCAGCTAAGGAAGAAAGTCATAAAGCAGTTTTGTTGGGTACCTGTTATCCAGCCAGGAGCAATCCATCACATCTGTGCATTTACTGTTTATCTTTTTGCATCCCCATAGCATTGAATAAGAGTGTGAAGGTTAGAGAGGCTATAATTTTACTCAGGTTCCTCCTAATCTGTGTGGAGGCAGGTGCAAATGGGAACTAACCAGTTCTTAGCTCAATTTCTGCAGTCACTTCATTGAACCTTTTGAATTTTTTTAATCTCTGAAAGATGTCTGCCTTGAATGATATGGAATTGTCCAGAGAGAATATTTATGCTCAGAGGATCACTATCCCCTCCTGTAATCCCGGTTCTCTTGGGTTTCAAGACATAATGGAGCCAAAGCCTGGAAGCTCCCAGCCATGTCCATTCTGTGATTAGTGAGATAGATTAGTTAGGAGGTGACTGGCTATGCCTCTTTAGGGAATGAGCATCTGTTTAACCTGCTTTCTACTTTCTGTAAAAACCCTGCCACTACAAGAGGCCTAGCAGACACTCTGTTCCTTAAAAACAGTCTGGTGAGGTCTCATCAGCCTTGAAGAGATATGTTCCAGGCAAACTGGATGCATCCAGCTTCTGCAACAGACAGGCTGTGGGGAAAATAGTGAAGAGAAAATGATGCTGGCAAGGAACCAGGCAGCAACAGTGACCTTGGCACAGACATAGATAGTTCTTTTGACTTATGCCATAAAGACCTTCAGCTGTGATCAATCAACAGATATGTTGATTGTAAACAGAAACCATCAGAGAATGACAAAACTTCTTTCAAGGAAAAGGTTCAAAAGTCATTTAGAATAACATGAGAGCACATTATTTTAATGAAAAGGCCATGCAATTAAATCCCATTTTCCCACATCAAAGAGACACAGTCATAAACTCCTGAGATGTGGGCTAAAGTTTTCAAGATGAAATTTAAAGTAGTGTCAGTTTTCTTCTTATATAGAGGAACAAACTGCTCCTCTGTGGTATTGAGATCAGAATTGTACAAAAAAGCATTTAGTAAAATCTTTGCAATCATTGGCTAAAATAATTATTGTTTTCAAAAGATGCTAAGCTTGAAAACGACTGACTATCTTCCTGATGTCTTCACAGGATACAAAAGATACAGGAAGAATTTGGTTGGCTCAGAACAATTTGCTTCATTTCTGGAGCTACCCATTCTGGGCCATGTTAGAAGAAAGCCACCAGATCAGTGTACAGGGAAGGAGGTGACTTTGCATTTTGCAAAAAAATCCTCCTTTAGAAAAGGGAGCTTTTCTTACTACAGACATCCTTCACCTTTGCTCCACTGAACCAATTTAGTCCACAGATGACAGACCTCCTTGACAACAAGAGAGAGCTTTTCACTGGCAAAAGCATTCAAGTCAAAAACTGAGTTAGAAAAGAAAAGAACTTGAGTTCAGGCACTAAAAAAAAGATTTCAACTGCTGTTGGAAGCCACACCAAGCGAGCTTCAATCCGTATATCAGAAGGATCAAAAACTGTTTGGCGTTAGTTTTTTTGGGTTTTGGGGGTTTGTTTGTTTGTATAAATAAATAAATAAAAACCATTTTACTTCTGGAAATACAGGAGACACACAGGGGAAAAATTGTATAATCATTCATCATTGAGAAGGTAATTTGTTGACCTCAGGTCAATGGTTGGATAAAGCTGTGAGTTCTGCATTACAGGTAGTTACTTTAAATCCAGCCTACGGATACAGGTATCATCTCAGAACAATATAATGTTGTCATTTTTTTAATAACTGTAAACAGCGATTCAAAAATACTTGCCTATTTCCATTAGTACTTTTTAGGCCCAATATAACATACATATTGAATACACACACATTGGATTATTTCATGTTGTATCTTTTGACTGGTATAGAAGTAAATAGCAAATTTGCAGACCACTATTTCTTTTAATTCATTCTGAAAGCTGTGAGAAGAGGGAATACAGAACAATAAAGCAGAACAACCTGTGTTCTAAATATAGCGCTTTTTTCAATTTATGTTTCCAATTTATAACTAATTTTGGACAAAAGGGGGTAAAGTCAATGATCTGTTAGATTCTGTGTTGCCAGTAAACTGCCTGCCAATTCCCACTTCCTGAATGTGTTATAGCAGCACAATGTCCCCAGATGCTGGCTGGAAAACCAAACTACAATTACCTACCAAGCAGAGAAACTACAGAGATACCGTGCAGCATTCTCTTTGATTTTTATGGCAAATTACTAAAAACCATCTTAGATATAGGGACCTGTTAACAGTTAGCCTATCCAAGGACTACATGTAATTCTTTCTGTCTTTCCTTCTGAAAGATGTCCTTCATATTTATTTTGACTTTTATGACACTGCTTACAAAAAAAAATCCCTTATAAAATAGTATTCCAGCAATCAGTTCTATCATTCCAGTAAAACTAGGCTTTCCTAAAGGTATTAGCAACTTCAAAGACTGTAAGCAAGAAGGCTACTCTGCACAGACCTGGATTATATACTGGCTTTGATTTATAGGCAACAGGTATTGGATATTGAGCTAATTAGGTCCCCAGGGTCTCTGGATACTGACTGAATAATGTCTCAGTATCTAGGGTCTCTTTCTCATCTGGAAACAGATCTGAAAATCATTGCTGGATTTTCTTTAAATTTCCTGATAGGTTTAATAAGTCTGTGCTACTGAACTACACTTGTAGTTAAGCTGATACATTTTCACACGTTTGTACAGCATTTTCTTTTCTATGAAAATATTCTGTAGTGACTCTCAATTTGAAAAAGATATTCACAGCAGGGTCATGGTATTGCAGATCCCCATTATCAGGTGGGAAATGAAGGCAATATGTACTCTTGGAAAGATCTGGTGGTGCTATGGGCAGGTCAAGGCAAAGGAATATTACACGGAACTCAATGTAATTTATTGACTAGCATATAATCCACCTGAATAGCTCTTTTCAGAGCATGCAGAGTGCTTAGATGCATTTGCTAAACACACCTGATTCTTAAGGCTTTTGTTCCTCTTACCTTTGATTGCAGGCATCAGCCTCAAGATGTAATTTGTGGATTTTCTTCTCTAATCTAATTAAATGAAGGGAGGATTTCTACTGTGCTTTTATTTTAGACTGAAATATGCATCTTTACTTTCCAGATGATTTTGTTTTGGTACTCACCAGGTATTAACGTCTCGGAAGACTTCTTATGAGACATACTCTTGTCCTGTTGAAAGCCTTCTTTTTATCTTCATTTCCTATCTGCCCCTTACCAGGAGACTCCCATGGTTCTTGTCCTGCCAAGCTGCTCCCTTCCCTCTCTCTGCACTGTGCGGGGAGGAAAAGAGGTATGAGAGACATGCCTTCCACCTGATTTGTTCATGACTTTCTTTTCAATGAAGAAAGAAGCCCCTTGTTGCAGTTCTGGTTTTGACTGGGACAGAGGTAATCGCTCTGTTACGTGTGATGGAGCCCTGCTTTCCTAGGGATGGCTGAACGCCTGCCTGCCCACGGGAAGTGCTGGATGCATCTCTTGTTTTTCTTTTGCCTGTGTGCACCACTTCTGCTTTACCTACTAAACCAGCAATTCTCTCACTTTTACTCTTCCAATTCTCTCACACATCCCAGTTTCCAGGCTTAGCAAATGTGTGTTCAGCGCTGAAAATGGATTAGAATACAGCTTTAAAGGCAGAAAGTGAGGTGACATCACAGTGACTCGATTTTGGCAGCAGAGCACTTAGTACATCTTTGCCAATTTCTGACACTTTCTTCAGCTCATCTCTGGATAAAATCCACAGATGCTTCCAAAGGAAGTTTTCCAAAGAGGAGTGCTCTGGTGGGCATTATGGACTTCCTAAGAAGCACTCTTGTGCAGAGGGAACAGCTGATCTACATGGCAGAACATTTAAGTGTGCAATTATAGACACATGTACTGTACTTTCAAACACTTGGGTGAGTCTGTCTTGGTATTTTATCCTAAGGGCTGATGAAGGAAATGAGCCATCCAAGCCTCCACCTTGGGTGGAAGATATTTGGCGAAATTTTGTCTTCCTGAATGGATGTAGAAAGCTAGCAAAGCACTGGCATGGTCTGCAAATTTGGAGGGTAGAATTTTACCTGTAACATGCAGGCTTGTAATTCTCTGTAATAAAACTTCCCATAAATCCAGATGGGAAACCATATTTTTTGAGAATATAGTGCGTGTCTGGACATGTATTTGTTTTTTTCTTTCTTCTTAAGAAGGGAGCATTCTGCAATCCAATAAAGCTGTTAAGAGTAAACTCTGATTCTTGTAGATTTCCTTTCTAGGGGACCCCAGGGAAATAATCACAATTGTTTACTTTTACTTATTATTACTGAAAGTAGCTTTTACCTTAAAATCTGTAGCCTGGTAGAGATTGTGATGGCTCTTTGTGTTCCTTTAAGAATCTCAGATACAATCCAATTCCACTTAAATCTACAAAAATGCTGTTAATAAACAATTTTAAAAGGGTAATTTCTGCAGTTCTTTTGATTTTCTTTCTGGTTTCAATTTGCAAAGAGTCCAGTGACAGCATAAAGAGCAGGATTAAAAGTCAAAAGAATTTGATTTTTTTAAAAATACTTTTTATTTGTATAGGGTTTTTAAACTTTTTATGTCAGACTAAGACTCATTCTGCCTATAAATGAGAAGTCTATTTGCTTAAGTTAAGGATATGCAGAAATATACTGAGGATTTAGGAAGTTATTATAGGACTCCATTATGTTCAGCATTCTTGAACTGGTTATTGTGAATGAGATAAAGTCTTTCCCTGTTCACAACATAATCACTGACATAGAGAAAGAGGATCAGTCTCCTGTCTCTGCAAATGAATTAAAATTAAAATATTCTGAAAGCTAAATCTTTCATATCACAGGAAAGAAACACTGGCTTTTATACAGTGCCTGCATTCTCTGTTGCGTTGTCTCTGTCTGGGAGCAAATATGGTAAGTAGATCTAATGTTAGCTGGAATCTCTAAGTGTTTTGGATATTTTCTGTATCATTTCATCTAGCAGAGAAATAAGTTAGTACACAGTTGAAAATTAAACCATATACCTTCACATGAAAAAATACCCTTAGTACTTCTGCAACAAAGAACTTTCCTTTTTGAATGTTCTGAGCAGCTAAAGTAGGAATGATAGTTTCTAGTCTAGGCTTTGACACTAGAATATTTCATATTTAATTTCCTGAAACATCCATTCCTGCTCTTGACAGCATAGAATGACAACAAAATTAAGTACAAAGGCCTTGGATATGATATACTGCTCCCATAGTCCTGGAGTGGTCTCTGCAGGCTCCAGGTAAGTGCCAAAAGCTGCCATGATATCAGCTATAGCACAATTAATTTATTCCATATTGCTGCCTTTAATGATCTTTCAGCAGTACCAAACTGATTTCATTTCTACAGCTACTGTTCTTCCCTATCTCATCTTCATTCTTTCTCCCAGCTTGAATTAAATAAGAGAGGTGAGAGATTTATTTTTGATAGTTCATTGTTATAAAGGGGATAGCTCTGTAGCATTGTATAATATAAAAATCTTCATTACACAGATATATTTGAGTGCATTCTTCTCTAAAAAAATCCATATAGGTGAATTAACTCCTAGTGTACTCAACACATAAAGTATTACTTCGATTGTGGTACAGCTCAGTAAGCACTGCTGGATGGCAACAGGGGGTTGCCAGCACTTTCAAAAAGGTAGCAGACTAGAAGCTTGTTTCTTGTAGTTATCCTGACACACTGTAATAAAACTCAGCAAGCAATCACAGTTCTGATTTATATTTGAGTGACCACACAGTTCCACAAAGACATTTTAATATGCAATCACTTGACCGCGCACGGAATTCACATTGCGGGTGCTTGTGTATCGTGTCCTGTGGAGATTTTGACTCAGAGGTGCCAGCAGCTCGCTTCTAGACCATTAAAGCTGCTGGATCTTTTCTGATGCCACCTTCAAAGAAAGATAAAGTGCTTTTGGAAGGCTGTAGGGAGTAATTGTTTTTGACATATTAGGTGGATTGACGCAGCTAGAGAGTTGCATTTTCTTGGTATAATTTTATGATTTATTTGTGTGTATATATCTAAACTAATTAATATTCTAAATGGGTGTAACCATTAAGAAAAGTATGTGCATTGTGTTTACTGTAATAAATTAGTGATTAGTCCAAATGGCTAATAGCTTTGGACTACCTTGCACCCGTCAGAGCAGAGATATACAAATGGATGGGAGAATTCTGGGAAGCAAGAGGCAGAAACAGGCATAGCAAAAAGTTATGATTTGCCCTAGCTGCAGGGATTGCTGTGAGGAGTGGCATTGCACTGATAGCAAGAGTGGGAAATAACTTATCACTCTCCATATTCAGCAAAGGAGGTGCAAGCTGCACTCTCCCTGCTAAAACAGCGAGTCCCAATTCCCCAGTTTGCTCTACAGGAAGCATTGTGCCTGTGCTCCTAGTGGGATAGTGTAGTCTTATCCCATTTCCTTCCTTGAAACATACTTCAAAAATCCCATATCATCCTTTATTTGGTTTAAATTGGAGTAAAAACTTCCTGAGCACTTGTTTCTATTATTAAAATTGTTTGTACTATCATAGTGCCCAGAAATTTGTTCAAGGTTCTATGTGGGTAAAGGATATAAGGTTACCATGGTAGATCTTGTTTCAAATAGCCTTCAATTGAAATGCAACAGAAAATTCAGGTGATGTGGATGAAACGTGTGTGTGGGATGTAACAAACTGCCAGCATAGAAAAATGCTGAAACATCTTCATGCATGACTTTCCACATGTGAAGAGAAACATGTAAAATCCCAGCAGTGTCTGTTCCAAAATGTAATCAAACTGTCACATGGAGGGACAATCCTGTTATTTCAAGCCAGAGTTTGTAGAATGAGAGTTCAGCTAGAAGGACTTTGACAGTTAAGACTATCAGCTTGTGTTTGATATGAAAAAGGGACAAGTAACAGCAGGACTCAAAGGGACAGATAAATTTATTAGTCATCCTTGGAGTGATATTGCTCCACACACTATTAGGAGAATATGGGCTGTATGACAAGGTGGGTTTCTGTGCAGAATAGAGAGATCCTAGAGATAAAAGAATGTGTCAAGTTCAAAGTCAGAAAGCTTGAATTGTCACTGAAGCTTGAGTCAAAGACTATTGACCTGAAAGACAAACAGGACAACCTTGTGGAATAGTTGTGAAAAATTTAGGTTGCAAAACTGAAGGAGGAAAAAATGAACTCATCTCATCTCTAAACTACTGTCATAAATATTTCCTAATACAGGAGTAGGAATGGATGAAATAATGTCAAAGGCGAGCCACATTTAAACTTAACAAAAGAAATATTGTAATAGGAAAGATGCCTGGAAGAGTCCAGGGGGAGATTTAAAGCACAAAGGGAATTAACAGGCCCATCAGTAAAATAGAGGAGTAGAGGAGGGAAGAGGAGAGAAGTAAAAAGGAAAGTAGGAGATCAGGAAACATAATGTGGCAAAGGCTTGAAGTGGGGGATGATGTCACGGGAGGAGAGTTAAAGTCATCAACAAAAAAATGGTGCTTGGAGAAGACCAAGGGAGCAACAATTTGTGGTGAATAAAAGAGCTTCAGGCTGAATGATGTGATTAGGAAGAGAAAAGGAGTTATGGGCTGAGGTGATTTATGGACTGATTTCAGTAAGGATGGTACTCAGAGAAGGTTTTATTTTCTACCCCAAGGATGATTTTAAATAGTTTTACATTCAAACCAGCTTTAAGCATAAAATGCGTAGGTAACTTAATCAGGAGCTGTTTCTCAAAACTTTAGTCATACTATCCTCTCCTTTTACTTCCGATCTCGTCTTGTTTTTTGAAAATTTAGTTTTAGCAAAATGAATGAAGATGATACTTATTCAGGCCAGGTGACTCAGTGATCCCATCTGGGCTTGGATCATATTTGAAATTCAGATATTAGCATTCCCAGAATAAGCATTTCTGTAGATGATTGTACACAATTAGGCAAAGTCCAACAAAGCTTGGGACTGAAGAGAGCAGTATCTAAATAGCTTATCTGCCCAGAGAATGTGGCAGGCCCAGAAGGAAGGAAGGTTGGTAGATGAGACACATGACTAAGACTGAGTCCTATTCAAAGTCTTTGTTGTACCTGCAATTCTATCCATGTGATTGTGATACTCAGTTTTTCACCAGTGTGACTATTTTACATGTGATCTCAGATTGATGTGCATGACTCATTATAAAAAGTTGTGAAGTAGGATTTTGAAAGTTGCTGGTTCATATATTTTGATAATTTTAATTATTTAAACAGAGGAAGAAAAGGATCATTGTCATTGAACTGCACAAGCTAAGAAAGCAGTGCAGTGTTATTAAACTTTATAGCTTATAATATAAGTAAATTGCTTGTGCAAAGCAGGGTGATTTTTCCTTTCTATTATTCTGAATATTAAGTACTGGCTGCTGCCCAAGAAAAGGTAATAAGCAAGATGGAACAGTGGATTTATTGGATATGTCAAATTCAGGTTTCCTTTGAAGGAGCGAGCTCTGACCTGTGTCTCTCAACTCCCATAAATACAAGGAGCCATATATTTGAGCACTGAGCAGTTATTTTTCTCTCCTTGAGTATACAGCATGGCATCCTCTTGACATTTTGTCTAAATACGTAAATCAAAATGGTTGTCATAATGTATCTGGTACTCCCTGCAGCACAGGGGGAGGTGTGTTTTTTTCTGGTGTAGTAAAGACATTGAAGAATCCCTTTTTAGTTTATGTGTATTTTGCCATATGGTATAACAAATAAAGTTTTCAAAATGCTTTGCGCTTTTAAGCAAGTGAACATAAAACAAGATGCTCAGTAAACAAACACATCAGGTGTATATCCATACCTGTGTACAAACACGAGGAGCAGCTGAGGGAGCTGGGATTCTTTGGCCTGGAGAAGAGAAGGCTCAGGAGAGACCTTATCTCTCTTTGCAACTGCCTGAAAGGAGGTTGTAGCCATGTAGGGATATGCCTTTGCCCCCAGGCAACCAGCAACAGAACAAGAAGAAATGGCCTCAAGCTGCACCACGGAAGTTCAGATTGGAGATCAGAAAGAATTTCTTCACTGAATGGGGAACAGTGGTGGTGGAATCACCATCCCTGGAAGTGTTCCAAAAGTGAGCAGATGTGGCACTTAGTGCTATGGTTTAATCACAAGGTGTTGTTTTTGACCAAAAAAAAGGCTGCCTTGTAATTGACCCAAATACCACTTTGTACTTGTTATCTTGGAGTCTATCTATCTATCTATCTATCTATCTATCTATCTATCTATCTATCTATCCATCTATCCATCTATCATCTCTGTGAATAGATCAGCTAAAACCATGGTAGGTATTTTTTTTTCCTGAAGACTACCCACGTGAATGAGACTTTCGTCCTACTCCAGGGAAAAATTAAGAAGCTATGTTTCAATGCATTCTTACACCTATTACATCAATTATATTCTTTAAATTGATGTTGTGATTTTCCTTTTGCCAACTCATTTTTATTGTCTCTTACAGTTGTCCATGTTTTCTTTCTTGATATGACTATCAGTTCATATTCACTTATACGAGCTCTGATATTCATTGCTTCATATCCTTTAGACTACAGCTATGAAGAAAAGCACCAATTGTTTTAATTTTTTTTTCTTCCTCTCCTCTAAATTTTTTTAGCTCAGTGTTGGAGATAAGAAAAAACCAGTCCTAATCTGTGTTTAGACTACTGACAAGAAATATTATACTTCATACTGTTCTAATTACATTATACTCAAAGACTGAAATATTTTTCAGCTCTCTAAAAATATAGCAAATTCATAAGCAGAAATAGGATAATTATTTCCCTCTTATTTATTAGACTCTCATCTTTTAACTATTATAGCCTTCCTTACCTTTCTTCATAGACTCTCTGCTCCATGGATAGCTGTTTTGAACAGAAGCAGTCTCACTGTCCCCTGGAAACACTGTGGAATCTCAGAATTACCTCTCTTCCCACCTGCATCTCCAGTGCAATGGCAAATCTCATTATTTTTAGCAAAAAGTAATAACTTGTGACAAATTTAATATGTCATAATTCATTTTCCCCCCCACAATGGATTAAAGAGCAAGTTAGGGCTGCTCATAGACAAGTGATCTGGGTTTTGACAGCTCTGAACTCCTATGCTGGAAGCTAATCAATCTCATTACCTTCTCAGAAGGGGCCTCTGCTGAAATGGAAGAGACCCTGCTACTCTGGTACCTGGTCTTACTGTGTCTTTGGTTGTCTGAAGCACAAAAATATAGGACTGATTTATGTCCAGGCATGGGTAGTTTATCTTTTTCCACTGAAAAATTAAATTTCCTGTAACGTTCAGTTCAGCCCCTTGAACTAGACTGTGGTAAAAATGCTCTTCTTTTGCAATACTGCAATGTGTAACGCCAACATAACCAAACTAGTTTACTGTAGTAGAAAAATACAGCTATCTCCTTTTATTCTGGGATCATGGTAAATCATAAGCGTGTTTGTGAAACCGAACCTGTGTGTATGCATGTATGAGCTCCTGCACAGAATTCAGTTTTAATTCTCAGTTACAGCTTTCCCTACTTGTTAAAGCAGGAATTATGAAGCTTATCTATCTGATCATATTTCAAGGTAGAAGGCTCTTACGCAGGAGGTTGATGATTACTGACAGAGGAAAGGGAAGGATTTCCAAACAAAGAAAAACAATACCCCAGGCTCTATCCTGTCAAAATCTGTTACGCAACAAAGATCTTCAGAAGTGTGTGATATTCCTGTTGACAGTACTGAGTGTTTATACATGGGCTGATTACTCTCCAGTGTCCTCTGCAGACGACAGTGACAGCAGTGAAGGAACTGACTTTTCTCAGCATTTGTTTAAATCTCAGCCAATGTTAAATTCCATCCTTTGAGTTCAATGAATCAAAACCTCGTGCTGATAATTATTGTATTTGTAATTCCAGAGACCTTACAGCCCTTGAGACAGAGCAGTAGCATTCAGCTAAAAAGGAATCAGACTCAGAGAGCTGCCTTGTTAATTGACTCAAACATCATGCAGTTAATGAAGTGTTTTTAAGGATTCTATAAGCTCATGAGACATCTGAGTGATACTGGATGCTCTTAAGAAGCAGAGAATCTTTATCAATGCCAATGAAGGCAAATAGTCCCGGCAAAAAAACTGGCACACATTCCCATCATGGAAATGAACATAACCTTGATTCTAATTTTCTCAGTGTCTTAATAACGTTTTACACGCCTCCTCTTTGAAAACACTTTTAATGCAGTGGAGAAGGTGTGAGGCAGTGAAACCTTCCCACGGTACAAATAAATTAAATGGTTGTGGACCCTCTCACAGCTCCTTACAGCCCCACACCACATACAAAGCTACAAAGTATCAGTAACTGAAGAAGATTCTCCTGCCTTGCTCTGTAAAAGATTATCTGCAATACCTCGGTGTCTGGGGGTGATCATTTGCTTTCAAAGAAGGGGAGTAGGTGAAATTGCAGATTTGCAAAGAGAATTACAAATGGATCTGCTCTTGATGAACAGCAAAATGCACCTCACCAAGAGGAAGTTTAAACATGAGAAAGAACTTGAAAAAGTTTTTTGTTTTGTGCTTTTGTCTACAGAGTGTTTTTAAAAATGTCCAGCAGTACAAAACCAACTGCACAACCCCTGGCAATAACCACTGAGTAATATTATTGCTGTCCTTTTTTGGCAGGCACACTGTACAAGCCCATTTGCTGATATTGAGAATATAACCATCAGTTAAAGAGCAATTGGAAATGGTTATAAAGAGGATTACTTTTTAGCCTCTGGTTAAGGATATATGATCCAGTACCAAGAAGTCATTTCAGTTATTGAAATGTACAGCCTCCCCTCTTAAAAGGAAATCTTCCCTTTCTTATCTGGACACAACTGTAAAATACTGCATAAAACAAAACTTAGACAAGAAAGCAGCATTGGTATACACAAGAGAAACCATCAGACTGGTAAAATATTCCTAAGCCTGTAACATCTGCCTAATTTTGCTACCATGAATATAAATTGCAAAAATCTTACTGCCAGTTTTTGGGGATAAAGTTTATCCATCTCTAAACAACTCCAAAAATCCCATCTTTGGTGCCTTGAAATCTCATTATATTAGTGAAGGGCAGAAGTAATAGCTCATAGTATAAAGCTAAAACTGAGCTGTAAGAAACGATGTAATTGCAAAAATGGTCAAAACACTGTTTGGAAGAAAATGTGGAACTACTCTGTGAATTGAGGATGCAAGTTTCCAGTTTCTGAGTGCATCAAAGGATTATGCCTAAAACATTAATTACAATTTAAAAAACTCAAAAAACAACAAAAAAACCAAACCAAAAATCCATAAACTAAAATCCACCAAAGTACACCCTGTAAGTAATTAAAAGTTTGGTCTATAGATTGATTTTTAAAACAATGTTAATTTGAACTTTGTATCTCTGTATTTGTGACAAGCATTCATCTGGAATAATTAAACACTTTGAAATGCAATTAAAATCAATGTCTTTCTTTGACACAAACTTATTACATACATTTCTTTCCGTTTCTCTTAAAAACACAATGCTTTTTGAGAAGCCTTAAGCTAGCATTTGCACGCAACGAGTGGTGTTTGAAATGTTTTGATAGCAATAGCATCCCTCCTACAGGAGAAGACATTTAATCATTGTGGCAATTTTTGTCATTTTTCATATTTAATTTTTTTTTTGCAGCATATTTTATAGTTACTTATTGTACATTTCAGTCAAATTCACAAGCTGCCCAGCTGACTGTTCAGTGAAAATTGTTATTCAATGTAAATAAGGATGTCTCACTTATTCCAAGAGAATAAGGCTCTAGTTTGTAGATATTTATTCATTGAACATGATCTAAATTGTCCAGGCAGATCAGCCACTTTTAGGTATTTCTTGAGCAGTGAACTTGCAATAAAATGCCATTTTTAAATTTTGCAGCCACATGTGCATTCATGGATCAATAATTTTATATCAGCCCCAAATATGACGAAAATTCAATGAAAAATGCAAGACTGCAAGATTAAAGATAAATAGTGCTTGGTAAAGTGACAATCATGTCTCGCCTCCACCCCATACCATGTGGCAACCTCTAGTTCACATGCTGAAGACTAATCTAGGTGGGTACAAATTGTTCAGTTGCACAGCAGAACGCTTACATTGCTTAACTTTGGCATTTCAGCCAGGCAAACTGTCACCTCATCAAAGTCTCTTACAAAATGTCAGCATAACAGTCTGCTTGAATGTTAGTCTTCCAGTCACTTGGGGATCAAATGTGTCCTCCTTTATGCCACTTTGTGTATTGTTCCTTCACACTTCATTTTCCTATCCTGTTAGCACTTGAGAGGGACTCTTGACATTTTTGGTTTGCCATGTGGTCTGAAAAGCAATTTTTTCCCATTTCCTGGGGCATGCTGAGACTTTCCCGCAATTTTTTTCTTTTAATCCTGGAAGAACATTTGTTGAAAGAGAGGCTGAGTTCTGGAGGTCCCTTAGCCCTTGGCTTTGGAGGTCAGTACTCTAGGTTTCAAAGGAAGGAGGAATAGATCCCTGTGGACAAATACAGACTCACTTTCTGCAGGAGTAGTTTCTTCATATTGCATCTAATGTGTACACTGAAAGAGGAAATCTATATCCCAGCTTTTTTCTTTCTCTTTTTTGTTTTCTGAAAGCTATCTATTGTCATCTGTGTAACCAGACAACGGTTATTTTTATAACGTATCTAAGCTTTGAGTAATTTTAATCCCTTGGCCTCCTTTCATGTTTGGTATCTTATTCTGTTCTTTTAGTGATCTCATTATAGAGCTTAATAATTTGTCCACCTGGATATTTTAAATGTTTTACTTCACTGCTTCTCAAAGAAAAATATCTAAGATAGCATTACATTAGTATTTGTAATAAGTTCAGGTTGTTTTATTTATTGAAATGCAACAGAAAATTATATCTATTAGAAGAATCCAGACATAACAATCATAACAAACAATCAGTGTATCTGTAGGAATTTTGCCCTGGCAAGGCAAGTATTGTTTACCCAGGTACAATTTAGTCTGAAAAATCAAATCTTAATATAATGAAACAGTGGCATTTGATTGCTAAAAAGTGGGTACAATTTCGTTCTTTCTCTTTCTGCCACTATTCTCTAGATCTGTTAAGGGAGAAATTAGTTAAGGTTTATAGGAGAGCTGTTTGTTAGATGGGGTATGTTTTAGCTTCTCTTTCTAAGCAGCAGCTATTACACTCACTGAGAATTAAAAACTTTAGAAGGCTTTTAATAATTTACACAAAGAAGAGACCTTAGCTGAACAAATGGAACAAGCTGAACAATCTGAAATAACAAAGAGATAATTTTTTCTTTTATTTAGAAGACATCTGATACTTTTTGAGATAAAGCTGGAAAAAAAAGAGCCAAAACACAGATTTGATTGTTGCCTGAGAAAAAGATGTCCTGAAAAATGGCATCTAAGTAGTGGGAAGAATATCTACTTGTCACTGCAGACTGTTCAGAGACATTTCTTCAGAGAGCAAGCCAGAGAGAAACTCCTTTCAGAAAAGGATGGATAGATTTTGCTGCATCAGAAACTGGATTATACAACACAAGAAGCAAAGCAGAAACTGAAACTAATACCACTAAATAAAAGGAAGAGGCAAATGGAGCAGCTCAGGACCATAGTGGAAAGGCAGAAAACAGAAACAAAAACAGAAACTCCTCACTTTGCCTTCATGGAAAGAAACTGAAAATTGAGTCAAAACCATGGAATCACAAACACAGCAAATAATGTAAAGGAAAATAAAAAAGTAAGATAGAAAGCAAGAGGTATCCCAAAGAAAAGACAATATGGCAGAGACTTATTATAAACTGACAATCAGTCATATCTTTGTACAAGGATAGCTGGAATCAATTTTACATCTGAATATCTCCCTCTATGTGATGCTTCATTGTTGTTCTTCAGGATGCTAAGAAATGATGCAGCATGAGAGACTCCTCTTTGTTAAGTTTTTAACAGCTCTTTCCTTACTCAAAATGCTTCTGGGAATTGACAGCCATTTCCAAGAGCAAATCAGCCTTTCTGTTTCTGTTTACAGTGGGAGTAATGCACTTGTGTTCTGGGCTATTACACAAGCTCATGAATGTATGCTGCGTGGCTGCTGTTTTGTGCATGAAACGTACAAGCTTCCTAGGTAATACCTTAATTTTACAGATTTTCAAAATAGGAAATCAATGGAAAGTCTTCTAATGTAAAGCCTTTTCTGCCAATCTAATCAACATATTAAGGCACCCATTTAATTTAAAATTGGTTTTAGAGAGTATTTCTTTTTTTTTTTGCCACCATGCCTATTTAAGTTTGCCATGGGCTAGAATCTTAAAGCTTGTGTTCTCAACAAAATCTGTGCAAAACTGTTGGAGTACTTTTAAAGTCTTTAATGTTTTCCTACTTAAATATCAGATTTACTAGGGTGGGGGAGTGGGGACTGGAAAGAAAGAGGAAGTTCTGCATTCATACCCACAGGCTCATACATGACCCTACTTCTATGTCCCCCACAGAAATGTACTTGTCCTTTGCCTCACTGCTGTAAAAAACTTCAGGTTTTCTTGTAATAGAGATATTTTCTTGCTACTGTCATGAAAAATTCAAGATGCATTTACATCTGTAGTTCACGTCACTGATACTCATCTATGTCATATCGCAGTTTGCCATGTATCAACTCAGCTTGCATAATTCTTTATTGCTGCCCCACTGCTACCTTTTTGAAGACAAAAGTCTTTTCCAAGAGGCAGCATGACTGAGAGGGAACTTGTAAAGGCTTGTAAAGACTCAGGCTTTACCTCAGTCTTTACCTCTCAGCAACCTGTGTGCTGCTCAGAGCTCTGCTTGGTTACTGCAGGGTGTGTGAAAAATGCAAATTCAAGTCAGCTCGAAAATTACATACTTTAATTATTTATTTGATATATTTAATGTTCTTTTTTTGGCACAGAAAGGTTCTTGAAGAATTTCCGAGATAATTGTTTACATGTGTCTCTTTTAAACTGTCGGAAGTTATACCTAACATGCTAAATTGCATTCCTGCTCATATGCAGTTTTCACTAATCTTGTGAAGCTGTGGCTACACTGTTTACTTTGCAATTGTTTTTGTTTCCTTGACTGAACTGTTGCTACACCTTTAACAGCTTTTGGCTCGTTACATAAATTGCAGCATTTTCTTTTCATAGCAGGACTTCTGAGTTTTCAGCTGAATAAGTGTGTGCATGAGCAAAGGTGTGGACTCAGAAAACGTAATGTTAAACTGTTCTCATGTTGCTAATGAGGTGCTGGGGTAAAAGAGGCTGCATCTGGCTGAATAGCATCTCACTTGAGGGCAGTGCACAACAGCTTGTTAAGCTTGCAGTCACAGACACAGACCCTCAATGCTTCTCCCTCTCTTCCTCATGCTTACCAGTCCCCTGTCCATCTAGCTAAACTCTCCCTTCTAGAACTGAAGAGGTCTTCAGATCTGGCACCAGAACCTTCCTTGCCACCTCATGGGGCTCCCACCCACTGGCAGTCAGCTCATCCACAGCTCCTTCCCATGGACTGTCAGGGAAGGCAGGTATCTGAGAAGAAATTGTGGTTGCAGGTTAAAATCTAAGGGGGTATAGCTTTGGAGGTAGGATATGCTGATGGCTTAGGTGTAGCAAACTGTACCTTGTCCTGCAGGTCCTAGTAAAATGATGTGAATTTTCCTTCTGAGTCCCAGAGAGCCCCAGCTCCTGTGTGAAAGCCTCTGTCAGTGATTGCTCTGTGGGGCATAATTTCTGTGAAATTGTACAAGCAATGGAAGCAGGAAGAGTTGATGTGGCCCCAAGGAAAGGGAAGCAGGCAGCTGTTGGAACCCAGGGCACAGGGAATGTTCCTCTGTCTGTTCTGACAAACCNAGAGAGAGAGAGGCCTTCCACAGGCAGCATCCTCTGGCCCTCACTGCCAGGAGAGTAGAGTTTGGTGCCAAGGGGATCATATATGCCAAGGAAAGCTCAGCTGACTGTCTCCTCTGACTTTGTCTCCACCGTCACAGCCTGGCTATGCTCCGTATGCCCTTGCCTGGTTTCCCAGCAGCAGCAGGACGTGTGCTTGTGCAGGAGAGGTGCTGTGTTGGGTGAAAAGCTCACTGTAATAAGGCATTCACTTTAGGACACACCTGATTCAGGGTTTTCGTGGGAGAGACAGTTCTGCTGAAATGTTGTCATGAAAACACGTGGGAAGAAGAGGTGGTGAGCTTTTGCTCACTTCTGTGCATCCCAGATAATACAAATACAGCCATGAGCATGATAAGGCTGGTTGTGGATTTTCATGACCTTAAAGCTGCTTAACTTATTTTGAATACTCATAACAACAGGAATAATGTCCAAGACTGATTCAAAACTGATTGCAATTTTATTTTTTTTAAATATCCTGCTTTTCTCCATAGTTGTATCAGCCCACTTAGAATAGTTTGTGCTTTTGCTTTAGCTAAACAAATAAAACTAGTCATTGACTGAATAATAATCTTCTAAAAGTTGGCTCCAGAAACTTCATGAATTAGCATAGAAAGAAACAGATTATTAAATTTATTTCATCTGAATGTGTTTACATCTCTGAGAATGGCTTCTGTGGTAAAATGAGTCCATTTTCTTTACAAAAGACTTTTAAATATAGCTCAAATAAAAATTAAATATTCTGACAAGTGTTTTGAAAAAAGGAAAAGAAAGGAAACATACTGAAAGTGGCTCAGAAGCCCAAAGGCTCGTTCTCTGAGCTAAGAAATGAGCAGCTGCCTATGAAAGAGACAGCTGAACTGGGAATAGGAGGTAACTCACCAACAACTCAATGACACATCTTGCCCAATCTCACACTGTAAATATCCATGGTTGCTGGGCTGCCTCCTCCAGAGCAGACACTGCTCTACTCCTGTCAAAATATTATGAGTAATTCTGAATTGTCTTCTAGAAAAAGTTAGTTATAAAAATCTGATCTCTTTGGTTGAGGAGTCTGGTACTTCTCACACACGTAAAGTGGTCTCCTTACCCATTCAGTCTAAACTTCATTTTGCTCTTCTTTCCCTGAATTCATTGCAGGGGTGGGGTTGAGGTCAGTGTAAAACATATTCAAAGATTCTTGCAAGTGTATTGCAGTCCCTGGAGAAAATGTTTTGCCAAAATGCTACAGAGGTCTAATACTGCCCATTATAGCCTACTCCAGCTCTACTTCTAGCCTAGTTTATACTCATGACAGAGATGAAAACATGTGAGAAATTACATCTACATTGGATTGAATCAGACACATTGTTCCATTTCAGTCTCATGGTTGAAGTTCAGAGCTACATTACAGTAACTAACCCTTGGTACCTGTGAGAGAAACAGCTTTTGTGCTGCTGTTAGGATCTTTTCCTTCTTTTCCTTTATTTTCTTAGTACATCAGGGAACATGGGAGGCTTTGCAGTCCTCTAAAACCCAGAGTGTTTCACGCAAGGAGCATATATACCAGTCACAAGTATGTAAGATATTAAAATTTCTATTCTTTTACTGCTTGTGACATAAAAGAACCATGTTAAATGCAGTGATATTTACACTTTTCTTCAATTGCTTGTAAGATTGCCTAAGCAGTAAAAGTGAAGTTGTAAACACATTTATTCATACATTAACAGTTATACCCTTGAGAATATTTCAAGCAAAACTGCATTCAAATAGGCTGTTTATTTGTTTTAAGGACTTTTCAAAAAATCAACAATTAAATAGTCCATCTGTTTCCCAAACACTTCTAGTTAAACATTTGACTATACAGTTTTGAAATGGCAATTTTGCTAAATTAAACATTCTGTGTTGCTTGTGTATAAATCCTTGACTGCTACAGGGAAGCAACAGAGTAGACAAAAGCTTGGATTTGCCAAATTAAAATATGGGGTATATTAGCAGAATTACACCCACTTATAGTACATTAGCTTACTCTTTTTCTCTTTCTTCTTAGAAAACCACAAGTTAAAAATATTCCCTCCTAAAAGCTGGGTTAATCTTACATTAGAAAACACAACAAATGGCTCTAAAATCACTAGGAAAGTACTTTCAGCATGTGTTTGTGGAAATAGCTTCAAAGTGTGTTTATATCCCCTTCTTTTTCCTACATGTTAATATTGGGCTAGAAACTGCTGATATTCCTGTTAAAATGAACCTCCACTCTAAAACCAATTCAAAGACATGCTAATGTTAAAAATGCATATAGACAAAAAATGGGTGACTAAGGATAATTTATATTTTTCATTAAATGAATGTACATTATTCTCAGGGCAAAGTGCTTTATTATTAATGGAAATTCATGTTTGCTATTAATTACACATTTTAAAGTGCTTTCATTTTAACCTGTTACAAATTTCTCATAGTAAAATGATGTGTTCCCACTTCAAACTGAACTTTACTTTGCTCTTAAATTGTGTCAAGGTTTTCCTTTGGACAGTCTGGTTTTTGGTGAGCATTTCTTCCACTTAACAATAACTGTCCCTTCAGTCTTCATCTTCCTTCCTCAAACTAGTACTTTTAAACTTGTTTAATTTTTTTCTAGAGTAGAAATACCTTGAGGATACAGAGTAAAAATTTAAGCTGTTATTTTATTGCCCCTACTATAATTGTTAATTTGTGCAATCAGGTATTGGAGACGAATTCAATATGCTCATATTTTTTCCTTGCATGCAAGTTAGTTAATTAATGAATGAAATTTTCCTTCAGGATTTTTTTTCCTTTTATATGGGCTGGCAACACTTCAAGAAATAATTCCTTGAAATGATTGTATTTTGATTAATCAGAATATATCTTCAAAAATCAATCTGTAGATGCACAATTGACATGGAGGCTGAACAACTTTGTAATCACAGATGGCAGGACAGATGCTTCACATGAATTACAGTTATAAAGAAACATCAGCACTCAGAGGAATGAGTATATTGTCTTCAATGTGTCCTGAAGATGCCAAACAGAATTGCATGAAATGAGGGAAACTTTGCTTTACTATTATTTTAGAGGTGTTCCATGACTGTGACTAGGAATACTATTTGAATCAATCTGTCTTTGAATACCAGTAGAGAAATTTAAAAATACAGGAACCAGCTCAAAAAAGAAAGCAAACCAGCCAGGAATATTTACATAGGAAAGAAGCTAGGTGGTCAAATAATATAATAACAAAAAGTAATAAGGAGCAAAGTTTTAAACAGGCATGGCATCAATGTGTTTGTCTCATACCTTCCTTCTGCCTCTGTGTAATTGTTCAAATTTTAGAATGAATACTTATTGCCAAACTACCCTTGTTTCTTTTTACTGTTTTAAATTTTTACCTTTCCTTTTTTAAACATACTTTTTTGTTCTGGCATGTTATCTGTGATTTTCATTCAATGCTTTTACTCTTTTTCCCTGATTAAGACCCCAGTGTTTGTTTAATTCTTTCTAGTCTGGAATTCTCTTTGCAAATAGATAAATAATCCTTCCTTCCTTCCTTCCTTCCTTCCTTCCTTCCTTCCTTCCTTCCTTCCTTCCTTCCTTCCGATATACTTGGAGACAAAAGGCAAAAACAAAGAAATAGCCAGTCATTTCTGAACAGGAGAATAGAAATATGTGAAAGCTGAGAGGCTCTGCCAGAGGAAAAATTTGAAGCGATGAGTAGTGAGGTAATTTGAAGTGTAGATAGGATTATTTCGATTAAGCTGGAAGTCTAGGAAGGAAAACGTGTTTTAGCAAGGATATAAAGAAAGAAAAGGTGATTTAATGGCAGGTTGCAGGCTAGGAAAGAAGGACGGAAATGAGGCCAAGGGAAATCAGAAGATATTGCAAATTAAATTAAGTCTATTGAACACAGAATCTGTGGGAGGAAATATGTCTCGTATACTGTGATGACTTCACCTGTTGTCACAGCACTGGATTTAAAGATGAGTCACCAGGAATGAATACTACCTTATTTGAAGAGGATAAAATGTTAATACTGATGTCAAATGGACAAACAAAATGATCCTTGTGGATCCCTTCCAGATCAGAATATTTTGTGATTCTGTAAAATCAAGTTTAAAAAATCAGCTGCAAGCTCTTCATACATATTAAATTAAAGGATATGTTGCTGTTGTGTCTTTGGAGAATTGAGCAAAGGAAAACAAGAGGTAAATATGATTTTGGGGGCTTTCTTTTCTCATTTTTGTCTGTGTGGATTATGATTGTTTTAGAATGCTGTTCTACTCCTTTTCCCCCTTTTTTTTTTTGGCTTCTTTTGTAGCAATAGGAAAATTAATGGGACTATTTTCCAAATAGAAAAAGCCAGCTAGCTTTGAAAATTCATTCTTCTTCTTCTTCTTTTACTTTACTACAATGAAGATAACAAAGTTGAGCCCAAACAAAAATCTAAGCCCAAACTTACAGCAAAACACCTGACCAACGGCAAGCTCCACAGGTAAAAATGAGGATATGTTCTGATTCTTGCATAACCTACACTTATTGACCCATGATATTTTATTGTTAAATATGTTTTTATATACTGCTAAGTGCTTTATGAAACAGATGAAAAGAACAAGGTTTCTGCCCTGAGAACCTGTGGCTCTGATTCAGATGTGAGGCAGCAAGGCAGTGAGGAAGAAAGGGGATGTGAGAAGAGCAAACCAACAGAGAAGGGAGGTTGTTTGCCTGCACTGCACCTCTGGGGTCAGCTAGCTTAAGTTACGTGCAAGAAGAAAGAGTTCACCTGTGTCCTAGACTCAAAACAGAACCAGTCAGGGTTAAATTGTACCTTAGATTTTCTTCCTTTCTGTAATGTTTTAAAAATATACTAAAGTGTATAAGCCTTCCAAAAAGTGCTAATTTGACTAGGAGGTGTTAAAACCAATGTGCTAATATTTTACTGGCCTATTCAATAACGAATTGGGGAAAATGACTTGTCTCAGTTACATAATTAGCGATCTCTTGACATGGAGCAGCCACTATCCCTAGCCCACCCAGGAATTTACCTTCCTTTTTTGCCATGAATGCTCTAGACCCCTGGCTTTTTGCACCATGCTTGGAAGTTATTAATGCTATTTCCAATCAATGCAGGACACAAGCTTCCAAGTGCTCAGATTCTGCCTGCATCCTGATGCCAACAGACCTCTTTTATAATGACAGCTTTGCTTTCCTAGAGAGGTGAAGGGGTGTTCTCAGCGGAAGACAGATTACAGGCTGTGCTAGGTCCTAAATGTTGTCCCCAACACTGAGTTGCAACTACGCCAGCTCTGATTTTGAGATAAGAAAGAGGTGAAAAGTCTTAAAAATAGAATGTAATCGCGGGTTTCAAGGTAAGGGTTTCCTTGGGCATTTAAGAGTCATAAAGAAAGATGTTAATTCTTGGTCACGATAGAGAACACAATCTTTTCCATAAAACAAGAAAAAGGAATTAAGAAGTTATGTTTCCTTGTTTCAACTGAGAAATTTTAATGGAATGGTACTGGAAAAGTGCAGAAAAAAAATATATTAAATTAGTGTTTTGGAAAGATATTAAAAAAAAATTCTGCCAAAGTGAGATTGCAAATGCCGCATCCAGAGAAGCTTTATATTAATTATCTGTGTTCATAAAGTAAGAATGATTACATCAATAAAGGGTGATTCATAGTTAAGTGGTGCCTTTCAACCATACAACATCTATTGAGAACAAACACTGTGCTCCAGATGGAAGCCAACTAATGCACTAACAACATAATTACAATGATTGCAGCTGTGACAAAGGGTATGAATGGCTTCCAACCATAGCATACAACAGCTTACAAGAAATGCATTTTTGTTAGTTAAGTGTGTTGCACTTTTGGTTATGAGAACAACTAGAATAGAGCTGGACCTGTTGGCTTACACTAGACATTACAGAAATAAGATAAGAAAGGGAAGCAATTATTAAGACTGCAAGAAAAGAAAGACTCTAAACCCAAGATCGCATTCTGCTACTATTTTTATCATATTGCTGTGCAGACATGAATGTTCATGTGCATACATATGCTGAAAAGAAGGATAGTTCCTGTTCTCAAATGCTCACTCATGAGAAAATAGATTCAGGGATGGGATTCTTTCCACTGGACTTTGACTCTTGGCTCCCTATACAGGTATCTGAAACGAGCAGACTCTTTCAGAGTGTGATTCATTTTGTCATATTTTAAACCTTGATTTTTGAGTGGGACTATTTTTGAAGTAGCTGATCTGCTCTTCTGAGTAAAGGGAACTAGGATGATGTATTCACATATGCACATAGGCATATTGTAAAAGTCTTTATGATTGTATTACACCTTTGAACGAATACAGAAAGACCAATGAAAGAGTGCTGACATTAATAAGACCATGCATTCAAGTTAAGAATAATCATAATACCCCAACATATGTTGTCTTTTGTGTGTAGCAAAACAAAAATGAGCTTTGAGAAAGGCAAGACTGGTGATTATTTAAAGACTACTCATTCCAGTAACAGGGCAACACTTGGAAAGAAGTGGAAAATAGTGAAGCTCTAAAGGTTTAACAACACTGAATACTGCAGGTATGTTGTGAATGGAACTCTGCCTAAAAGGTGACAGTCTGTGAAGGAGTTCCAAAGCAGACAGAAATGTGTGGCTTTGCAGAAACATTTCTGGTGAGTAAATACAAGAGGAAGGTTTATCCTAAAGCCCAGCACCCAGAAGTGCAACCACACAGATCTTTGCAGTTTGACATGACCCACCCATATGTTGTACCTTTTCCAGATCCACCATAGACACAAGCCTGCACTGTTGTCTCTGAAATCTCTGTTTCTGAGGAGACAGCTCACCCACAATCTTATATAGTCATACCACTACCTATACTGCAACATTCTGAGCAGGCAGAATGATATAAAAAGTATGGCATTCATTAAGCAAAACTTTTGGTCAGATACTTTATTAAAGACCTGGGAAAAGTTTGCCTAAACCAAAACATTCTATTTTATTAACATTATG
Source organism: Irena cyanogastra (assembly GCA_013397155.1). NCBI lineage: Eukaryota > Metazoa > Chordata > Aves > Passeriformes > Irenidae > Irena > Irena cyanogastra. The sequence goes on along the minus strand of VWZV01009141.1, from coordinate 456,743 downwards.
CTAAATTTTATTGAAAATCTAGGACTTTAGGTTCAAAGAATAACTCTCTTTCCTTCTTTCTTAGCAGCAGCCAACCCCCATCCAGCCCTCCATCCAGTTAAAGAGAGGTGGGAATATTCTATCCCCATAGGCACCACTTTCCTGTTGATCCCCTCTAAATTGCTTTTACAGCTTCTAAGTTCAAGATAAATTCTTCTTTCTTTCTTTCTCCATCCTTAATTCTCACATCTGAGCTCAGTGAAACAGAGCACTGATAGCTTATCTAGCAGTAGAGGCAAAAATTAACTTTGCTATTTAAAACACTTTCTGCCTTATTACAGTTGGAAGCCTTTTTCAATCTGCAAATTACATACTGTAACAAGTATTAGCTATACATATGTTCTATTAAATTAATAATCTTCACTGTGGCCTTAGCTTTTGGCAGGGACTACTCGTCGCAACCCATTATTACTTGCTGACACAGGCTTGAGAAATGTTCTGTCAAAACCACCTTCTCCCTCTTTTATCCCATTCTGTTGCTCTCAGAGGTAACTATCAGTGAAATAAGTAGCTAGGAAAAATCTAAACAGAGTTTTAAGTACTGTTTGGAAAAGAACAGAATAAATTGGAAAGCACCATTACCAGGCTGCATACATCCAGGATGTCCCTGCTTCTTAAGCATTACTTTCAGTTCTGTTTGTTGTATCTCAAAGGGATAGATGCTAAGTAGAATAAGTATAAAGACAGGCCTCAAAAGTCACAAGAAATATGGAAAAACTTCTGTGCAAAAGCTTAATAGATAAAGATTTTTGAGATTGGAAAATTCATCCAAATATCAGTTAAATGTAAATTTATATAGAAGATGGAGATGTAATTTATTAAGTAATTACCACAGTGAAAGAAAAAGAGGACACTGACTGAAATTATTGGGCAGCATATTTAAAACAAACTGACAATGTAGCTAGTGAAAGACTAAACTTAGGTCAGTTTTCCTAAAATGTTGTGTTGTCCAAGGTATAAGCATATATAAAGAAGTTAAGGAAAATTTGAGAGAACAGACTTGCCCAGGCTTTTTGAGTATCATGTCCCAACGGTCTCCAGCACAAGAATTCCCTGGACATTTGCACTCTAGTAAATTGCAGGATTTTTTGTTGGAAAGGAGGGAGTGGAATAACTTTTTGTATATGCTAGTCTACCAGCCTCCAGTTCAGCAGGCCTTCAGCAGGAGTTTTACGTGAGCTGTCTGGATTAACCCTGACCTGAAAAAGTTCTGCCTTGAATACTTGAGTTCACCTGGCTCAGACAAGTTAAGTTTATAGGTGACTCCATTTTAACCACTTTATTTTTTAATAGTAAGAATATATGTTATACTACCTTGAATTAAAAGTTAGTTTAAGAATGTCCACTGAGTGAATTCACCAGTTTAGAAAATCTTTAAAACTCATTTTATTAAGTAGACAAGATATGTGAAAATGTGACCTCATCAGTGTCATTATTCTATTTTTTACAAGACCACCTTTTTGTCAAGTGCACTAATGGGCTAGAAAGGAAATGATTAGATAAAACAGTACAGGCAGATTATATTGGAGCATTGTAAGAATAAAAAAATTTCCTCTTCCAGTATAATTTTTACTGATTGGGAAGTTAGTTTAAAGCAGAGTGAAACATTAGAAAAAGCTTTTCAAGAAAGTTTTTGTGTTCCTTAGGAACTTATTTTTTGCTATAATTTAAATATATGATACAGAACTAAAAGAAACCTTTACACTTCATTAGCAAACCAAATATGACTGTGACTCTAATGCTTTAAGATAACACTGATGATGAATGATTTTCTATGCTGTACTTTAATGGTACCTGGCTGCTTCAAATTTTAGAGTAGGAGATACACATGGCTAAACTGAATTTGATAGGTAGTTTACTTACCTCTGGAGTTGCCAAGTTGACACTTTACTGCTTATAGAGTTTTCATGCTTGCACCTGAATTTATAAGCAAAATCTTGGGCAAAAGCTTGTAAGTGGGATTTGTCCATAATCTCTGCATGAATTAGGTCAGGTGCCTGTGCACCAGAAGAGAATTTAAAGATCAGTATCAATGGCAGTCATAATCTGCCAAAGTGCAGAGATTTAACAGAAAACTAAACATGCAAATTCTGTCAGCCATTGGGTATGCATCTGTTGCTAGTTTGGTGCTTTGGCTCTCAGAGCAGTCAAATCTGACTCAAAGCTCAGATTATCTACAGGATGAAATGCTCATCTTGTTAAATTTAGTGGCAAAATTGTTCTTGTCAGGAAACACAGCTTTTCAGAATAGTTTTCCATAGAAAGATGAATCGTTCTGAGGTTGATAGTAGTCTTGCTACTACATAATTTTGCTACATATAGAGTTCATATATTTAAAATTTATTTCAGCCATATTTTGTATATTTCTTTCTACTTATTTTGACTTGAGTTTTATCTTTTTTTTTAAAACACTCACCTGTTGGGAAATAAATCACACTCCCATTTGATACTGGTAAATGCAGGAACTATTTCTACTTTTTTCCTGATGAATCTTAGTGCTTCTCCTTATCCTATTTTTGCTTAGCTAAAACCAACTTTTGTTTAGGGACTCAATATTTCTTGGTGATTTTGCTGGTAAATTTTAATTCAGCCTGACTGTATTAAACATAAAATTGATAGCATTTAAGTGGTACTGTACAAAACCACTGTTAGCTGAGGTAGAGTACATGTTTTATGCTTTTGGTGATATCTAATAGGATTTTTTTTTCAGTATTTATTCCCTCCACTCAGCACATCTTCTGATTCTTGTCCTTACGGGGTGAAACTTGGTATAGTGTATCCCAAACAAAACATATCTCAGATGTTTTTTCTGAATTTTTGTTTGAAATAGCATAGTTTTAAGAATAAGTAGAATTTATGTTGGATCCTCCTTATGCAAGTTGTTGTATTTGGACCTATCAACTAGGTCAAAATTTGATCTATCAAATGCCAATGACTATGACCCATAATAGCCTGTTTTAAGGGAGGTATCAATTTTTCAATATTACTGCTTGCAACAACAACAAAAAAGACATGGCTTGTTTCCTTGTTTCCTATGGAGATTCAAAATTCTCCTTCAGGTAAGATTCCTGGCTTTTGGATCCCCATCTGAAGGTTATCCAATTAATTTTGGATTTAATTATTTAAAAAATAAGATGTGAAAAATTTTTTTAAAAAGTTCAGTGTTTAAAATTATGCAAAAAGTAGGGGAAAGTGAGTAGTTTCATATTCAGAAATTGTGGGAGAAGTTTCATCTAAAGCAAGATACTCGGAGATGAAAAATGAGAACTATTTTCTTTTTATTTAAGAATGGCTTTGTGATTTTGGAAGTATGAAGATTTTTTGTTGTTAAAACTCAAAGGATGCTCCAGCTGTCCTCAGAGTCCTTGTCCAATAGCAAGTGTTCTGCATGTTTTTTGCTGCACCTTTATAATAAAAAATAATTGCAGTGTCTCTGATAAAATTAACTTCATTGGAACAGCTGGCAAATTCTAGTTTTTAAAAAGAAGACCACTGCTGAGCAGTACAGTTGCAAAGAGGATATAAATTGCAATAAAAAATCATGTAACATAAGAGACAAGATATACATGGTCAGTGCTGATATACCAGAGGGCTATATAACACCGTTCTCAGTACTTAATCAATGCTAATAACTATATATTTGCATCTGTTTTCATTCAGGAAATATCTTAAGGATACACTTGAGGTTAAGCTGAAGTTAACATGCTAGCTTACTGAGACCTCTTTGATTACATAAATAATATTTTTAGTATAAGATGGGAAGCATGGATCAGTATTTTACTTTATTAACTATATTTGAAGCCCAGATTCTGATGAGAAATGTAAATTTTGGCTCTTGTCAATATCCCATTGTTGGACAGTTTTTGACACTTCAGATGAAGGTAAAAATTACCCTGAAAATACACTTGGGAAGTAGCACAAGACTTGGACCATTTCAGCACATGAGCCAAGAGACCTGTGACTGCTTTGAACATGCTGTTATGTACAGCTGCCAACACTATCAGCTTTCTGAGGTGGTGCATGGAATCTGGCTCTTCCTGTGGGCCATGAAAGAAACAGAAACATCTATGTGCGCATACATCCCATGGGGAGCACTCTGATGAGCCAAATGAATCCCAGACACAGAGACTGAAAAAATACTAAAGGGTACAAGCGCACAGAGCCTGCTCTCTGACTCTCTCCTTCTCTCTCTCTCAGTAAATTGGTTACGATGTTAAATTGCCTCTCATCTCTCAAATTGTTTTTTTGCTGCAAGATTGAAGTAGTCTGACTTTTAGGCTATATTCTTCAGAGCTGCCTACAGCTTTGTTAGCAAGGCAGAATAAACTGCCCTACCTGCAAGCCTTTCGGTATGCAAGTACATTCACAGTCTCTTGTTAGATCAGTTGAATTCTTTAATTTTCACATTTAAAAGGTAGGTTTCCTGCTTGGGCTATTTTTATGTCTTTCTTTTGAGCTCCTGTTTGTATTTTTATGTTCTTCTTAATTCATTGTTTGACCAGCTGGTTCCTTCCTTGTGTACTGCATCAGGTCATATCTGCAGTCTTCTTGGGAATGTGCTGGTGTTTCAGGATTCCATACAAAATCATGGCCAGGGTGCCATTAAGAGGGGTATTTTCTCCCTACTCTTTCTCATATATGAGAGTGTGTTGGTTTTGCATGGCCTGTGGTAGCAGGGGGCCACAGAGGTGGCTTCCGTGAGAAGCTGCTGGGAGCTTCCACCATGTCCAGTAGAGTCAACCCCTGACGGCTCTGAAGATGGACATGCTGCTGGCCAAGGCTGGGCCAATGAGAGACTGTGGTAATGCTTCTGTGATAACATATTTAAGAAGAAATCACACCAAAAGTAGTGGCACAGTGTTAATTCCAGTCAGAGAAGAGGCGGAGGTGAGAACACGTGAGGGAAACAACATGGAGACACCAAGGTCACTGAAGAGGGAGGAGCAGGACGTGAAAATTCCTCTGCAGGCCGTAGTGAGACCATGGTGAAGCAGCTGTGTCCCCGCAGCCCATGGGGATCCACAGAGGATGCAGAGATCCACCCACAGCCCCTGGGGATCCACGGGGGTTGCAGAGATCCACCCCAGCCCATGGGGATCCGTGGGGGATGCAGAGATCCACCCACAGCCCGTGGGGATCCACGGGGGATGCAGAGATCCACCCACAGCCCGTGGGGATCCACGGGGGATGCAGAGATCCACCCACGGCCTGTGGGAGAGGTGCCCACGCCAAAGTGGGTGGATGCCTGGACGAGACTGTGATCCACTGGGACATCTGGAGGAGAGAAAGGCCCTGCTTCCAGTCTGTCCTTGGAGGGCTGCACCCATTGGAGTCCCATTGGAGAAATTCACAGAGAACTGTCTCCTGTGGGAGGGACCCTATAGTGTAGCATCAGAACTCCTGAACTCCTCTGCCTGAGCAGTGGAGGGAAACCTTGGATGTCAAACTGACCAAAACCACCACTCCCTGTCTGCCTGCACTGTCCGTGGGAAGGAGGGAGGAGTTGGAGGGGAGAGAGGAGGAGGAGGTGTTTTTAAGGTGTTTTACTACTCATTATCCTCCTCTGATCTTTGTTAGTAATAAATTCACTTTAAATATTTCAGTCGAGCCTGTTTTGACCTTGGAGTGTTTTCTCCCAGTCCTTATCTCAACTCATGAACCCTTCATTATAATTTCTCCCCTCTGTCTAGTTGCAGAGGGGAGTGAGGTTTTTGTGGGTGCCTGGCCTTTGGCCAATGTCAAACCACAGCAGAGAGTTTCCAGAAAGGAAGCTGAGCAAGTGCTTATGCTTTCTGTGAGAAAAAAATTTAAGGTATAGCAGAGAAGTTTTCTGCTAAGCAGAACAGAAGGCTTCAGCTCAGTCAGTGCTAGTGAGAGGAAGGAAGGAACAGTTACAGGCAATCAGAGGTGGGGGGTGAGCATCCCAGAAATCCAGAACCTGAGGACTGCTCTGCCAGATCAACACAAAAATCTGTGAAAAACCCCTAGAAATCTGTGATTTCAACATCCAGTCAGAAGAACTGGATATTTATCTCCTGCGCAGTCCTGGATATGCTCCTTCTTTTTTTTTTTTTTTTTCCTCTCTTTTTTCTTTCAATCTGAAAGGCTTTCTAGTTGCTTTTTGATTGCAATCTGATGTCACATTGAAGTGATGTGACGTCACACATCAGCAGCCTCTAACTTACAAACTTCTGGTCGTGATGCCAACTGTATTAAAACTTTCAGTGGGTTATAAGCATTTAATTAGGGAATACAGTGTTCTGAACAGTTTGTCTTCCTGATTATTTAATGCTCCAATGAATTTTGTGTCATTTCCAAAGTTTATCAACAATGATTTTATGTCATCCCTTAGGTTCCATGTCTGCTGTATTTTATAGGACAATGCAATTATGAAGCAATATTCTGTTGTGAACTATATGAAGACGTTTGTTTTGATTACTTGAAACAAAATGGCCAAACTGTCATGGGAGCTTTTACAAACAATGTAAAAGGAAGGATAAATAATTCAATAAAACTATGAAACCTGAAATTTGCTCCAAACCATGGACAATCTGTTCTGCATTGCTGTAAAAGACAAGACAGTATAAAATTATCTTTTGGCTTCTCAAGAAACAAGAGTGTATAGCTCTGTGTGTTACTCTGCCCTTCAGATAGGCCAGAATGGGGCTCCTTCAGGTCAGCTGAGAGTAAATCCAAGGCTGCTTTGCCGCAAGGACTCAGTAAAGCAGGTAGTGTTTAGTCTCAGTGCTTCTGCCACTCAGTATGTGGCACAAACCAGCTCACTCTAACTTTCCTGAAGAAAGCTCAAGGCCTGTGAGCACCACAAATTGGTTCTGCACCACACACTAATGATTATTCTTAAAGAGAAGCTCTTACCATGCGAAAACCCCTCCCCAAAACTGCAGACAATTCAGAACAGCTGGAGTGCTTCCAGAGTGGCCTGTGTGTGGTGGCCCTGTGCTTCACAGACCTGGATGGCGCTTGAGGTGCTGTTATGATCATAATTCCAGATCATGGTGAAAGCAAGCAGGTTTCCCTGTGAAGGGAACGGAGGTTCCCAGGTTACTTTGCATCTACAAGAGTTTTATGACCTACCCCAGGGGGCATGTTTGTGGAGGGGTGGTCTTTGGTGGTCACAGATGAACAGTTTCTTCTTTGCAACTTTTGCTACAGTGGACAAAAGTCCTCTGATGATCTCAGCAATGTCTAAGCCATGAGCATTTCAGCCTCTCACAGAGTGCTCTGCTAGCTGAAACACAGCAGTGTTCTCATTTTGATGCTGAATACTGCCCCTTCTTAAGTATGCCCAAAGTGTACCCTTTCAAAAATTCAGGGTGTTTTATGTTGGGATTTATCCAGAATCCAGAACTTTTCCTACTTCCCGTATTATTACTAAAGACCATTGGAAAGTTGTTGACCATCAATTAAGCTACCAAAGAGCAAATCTACTTCTGACCCATCGAATACCTGGCACAGTTTCCTGAGATTTTCAAGGATATCATTTGCATAGATTGATATGCTGGAGACATCAACTATTTTGATTTATAAAGTGTTTAATCTTAAATAGGTTTACTTTTAGAAATATGTCTGAATTAATTAAGATTTTAAATAATTTCACCACTGCTGTGTAGAAAAATAGTGATTAAACACACAAAATCCAGAAGCCATTTCAAGGCTGTTGAACAGTTAGGTAGACAACTTAGTATGCTGAATAGACAGTGATACTCCCCTGAAATTATCTTCTAGTGCAGTTTAAAGCATCCTATATGTCCTGTAAGGCATTATTTATACAATGTTAGGCAGTGCCCTCAATTATATGGCTATCTGAATTGTTATGAGACTGAATGGGAATCACAGTGGGTGTAATTTATTTCTGAACAGGAACTAAAAAATTGAAGTTAGACTAAAAATTGGAGTTAAAATGTCAAGCTGCTCATCACTTCGGTGTCATTAGCAAAATTTTTATTTTTTAATTTTAAAATGCTTTATTTATTAGGGCTTTTTTGAGTGTGCTGCATTGAAGAAACCTTTTATTTGTTGAAAGGGAGTTTTTTCTCTGAAAGTCTGAAATTCTGTGACAAATCATTCTGTTGTCCCAATACTCAGATTGAGATTATTATGTTGTTCTTCCCTAGAAACTTTTATGATAAGACCTTGCAATTATGCGTGGTCAGACTTCTGTATCTGTGGGGAAGCCCTGTGACAATGTCTGTCAAAAGCATTTTTAGTGTGGATTCAGCTGCAAGAATCAGTACTTCCTAAAGGACCACATCTCCAGGTGGATTTGAGAGCCTGGTCATGAAACTTTCAGCCATGTGCTTGTTCCTCTCACTGCTCTAAAGGGATTCTAGGCATGATTAAGGATTAATCAAGAGAATAAAAGTTTGCTGGATCAGGTCCCAATTCTGGAATGTGATTCATTCATTGTTTGAAGTAAATATGCTGCAATTTTAAATATTACAAAATACAGTAATAAATAAACAACGCTGATGTGATTCAGAGCTTTGTTGAGGATTATCATGAATTCCAGTTTGTGAATTAGAACTGGCGGGCTGTGCAAGGGTTTTAAGCCCAGTGCCATGGATCTCCTGGGAGTTATTTCAGCTGTTCTAGTTATGCAGCAGCACTGATGCTGATTGTATAAGAAGCCAACATATTTAAGAGGAAAAGAACTGAGAGGACAACTGTAGTAAACCAGAAAATTTTTCCATGTTACAGAAAACATCTGAGAAAATTTTTAGCTATTTCTAGCGTGTGAAAATTTGACCTTTAGCCAGATAATGGTTATAGTACCTAATTATCTCCTTTAAAGTAGAAAAGAAACCTCAAACAATAAACAATTAAAGCTATTAAATATATTATTTCACTATTAACTGTCATAAATCTGATGATTTCTTGATTATAATTTTTATTTATATAACCTTTTCTCTTGTATTTTTCTTCCATTGAGACTGATTACATTTACTCAATTTAATTTATTCCCATCTGAAACAAATAGATACTCCTCAATAATAGTTTGGGCTTCACATTTTAAATTACTTCATTACTTCAAATTTCTGAAGAGGTGGGCTGCTGAAAAATGTGTTCATTATTTTGTTGCTGAGGAGGTGTCAGGAAGAGATTTCATTCTGTTTGCTGACTCACTAGAGGGAGCTCCAGATGCATGGGAAGGGAAGGCTTTGTTCTCAAACTATACAAATCTCAAGAAACCAGAAAGAATACCTTTCCCAATGGACAGTGATTGCTAAATGTCTAAAAAAGAAAAAAAAATCCTTTTTTTCTTCCTAGTTAGAGCATTTTATGTGCATTTGTTTGCCAATTATATATGCCTCACAGGCTAGTAACTACAGAATTGAAAGGCTGGTAACAAATAATGTCCAGTCAAAAACTGCAAATAGAAAGCTTGGAAAGTGCCAAAGACCCGTGCCTGTAAGCCCTTCTAAGCAATAGCAATCAAGATATGTGGCTTTTTCAAGTGCCTGGTTTGTCAGAGCTGATGAGATAGATATCCAGTAGGTTGGAACTGCATCTTTCCTCTGATGCAATGCAATGATTCTTAAGCAGCATAATATATCTGTAAGTCCACTGGTCTGATATTCATATAGGGCAATTTCTCTTATGCTGCTAAAATCGGGATCACTTTTGATGCCCAAAGGGAAATTCATTTAGGTGAAACATAAAATGGAAGAAACACAAAATAGCATTTTCTGAAACATTTTCAGTGTTTATTATTTGCAAAATTGCTTCTAAAGTGCAGGAATTAAGAAAGCATTTTGTTTTGGCCTATATTTTAAATGTTTTTTGGTTTATTTTCAATGTTTTTCAAGGGGATGCCTTTCTTTACATTACATAAGCTGACAAATGGTTTAATATCTTTTAATAGTTAGCATTGATACCTTGCTTCCCCAGAATATTTGAATTAAGCCAGTGGAAGTTCTATAAATATACATAGGCAAGCACAAAGAGCACTAAGATGGAGCCCATCTTTTTCAGCTAAGTAGTGGTCACCGAAGTCATTAAAAAAAAATCTCAGTATACAATGTATAAAATCATCTCAGCTCAATGTATCTGCTTTCCCAGTACAGTGGGGGGTTTTTTTATAAAATATTCTCTGAATATTCATTCCTATAAAGTAATCTTTACAATATGTATCTCAGAAATACCACATTTGACGTTCTGCTCTTATATAAATACCTAGAAATAACATACTGAGTCATCAAGATTTTCAAATGTATTTGTCACATGTCTTGTTACATGTACACTATAACTGTATTATGTTTTGTGAAGATTGCAATAAACTACTATTTCAGCACCACAGAATGATTAGGACTGGGAGGAAAATTCATAAAACGTTATATTCAAATCTGCTGTTTCTTCATATTGGATGACAGAGCTGCAGAAAACAGAAAAAATAGCTGCATGTTTTCATACTCTGATGGATGATATAGAAATGTATGGCTCATGAGAATAAACTAGATCCGTTTAGAATTTATGGCAATATTAATCTTTGACTTGCATAGTATTTGCACTATTTACTGATTCTATGAGGAAGAAGGAGAAGTGCTTTATTTGGAGGCTGTTAGCTGACAAATGGTGCTATAAAAGTTTGTGTATTGGTACGTATGTATCCCAGTTATGTGGTAGCCATTGTTTAGGGAGTGGAATTGAGAGCTGAGTGAAGCATGTTCACTTTTGTAATCCCTCCCTGAAGTGCTTCATTTTGGCACAATTTTTTGGATCTCATCTTCTATGAGTTTTGGTCAAAGAATACATTTTTATGCTACGATGTCATTTTAATCTAGTATTATGTTTGGGTTTGAAAAATGTAGGGAAAAGAGGAGGACGTTTTCTTCCCTTCCTTACTCCTTACTTTCTAACACTAGAAGGTAAAAATATTTTTTCTTCCCCTTTGTTTTTTTAATGGAATAAGAATATGAAAGATGACACTTCTAAGATTTTTGCATACTGGTTTCAGAAAGATCTATTTAAAGCCACTCAATGTGTAAAAGCAGCAGGATTGGGCCTCTAGAGGGAATCAGATGAGTGTTCAAAAAACCTCACAAACTCTTTTTCTGTGTAGCATTAGGAAGAATCTCCTGTAATTTTGAAAAGGGCTAAAATTCTCTTTTTATCTATTGTATTCCAAATGTTGATTCAAAGTAACATAAAAAACCACAAATAAAACCCTCTGGGCATATGGCCATATATGTTTTTTCTTAACAAGAGCAAAATAGAAATGTTGTGGTGTGCATATTGTTCAAAACTAGAGAATTAAACTCACATAATTTTGTGGTGTTTCTTTTGTAAAAAAAGATAATTTTTTTAGCCCTGCTTCTGTATTTGCCACATCTTTCTGAAATGTTGTACTAGACACAGGAAAATTTATATGATGCAGTTACTCCTCATATTTTCTCTCCTACCTGAGAAAAAGGCTGTTAAATAATTTAAGCAGTAAATGGTGTCACAATTTTAGCCAGAAATTGTCAGGAAATATATTCCTGAACTCGGTTTCTATCCCAGCTCAGGTTCTTAGTGTAGCTCGTACAAGGATGGGAGGAGAATGCTCAGCTTTGCTGTTTAGGCCAAGTCTCAGTGTAGCTCACATTTTCCAAGCACTGTGTAAATGTTAACAGGTCTTCATGACACTCAGTGAGGTAGGTAAAAATTAGCAGCTTCATTTTCCAGGAGGAAAATACCTTGGGAAGAAGAGAATTTGTGAGCTCACATAGGGAAGCAGTGACCCAACAGTTTTTAGAAGTCCCAATCCACTAAAACACAGTGTTTTGGGCTCAAAACCCACAAAAAATTAAGCTGTACAATTATTCCACTAGAGACAGTGCAAAACCAGATAATTAATACAGGTCTGGTGTAGAATGCCAACATATAATGATAGTGTCACAAAGTGTACTTTAACGCCTTGAAATAAGTAGAGTCCAAGAAATTGTAATTATCCCTCACTTATATTTTTGTGGCCATTCTGATTTGACAAGTTGGAGATATGTTTCATTTTGTAGAAACAAATGTACTGAACTCATGGTTATGTGTGCACTGTGTCTAGACACCAGAGCAATTATAACGAAAATCACATTTTCATTTCTATTGCAAATTGTCTTGTTAATCTGCTCAATATTTCCTTGTCTAATAATTTTGTTCTGCACTTCTCTTCTTTAAAGAAGGTCAAACAAGCTCTTTTCAATGTTACTACTGCCTGCTGTAGCTATAATATGGGCAATAAGAATCATAGTTCATTACTATCATACAAAAAATCTCATTTTTATAATGCATCTGGCTGATTTATGTTTTATTTTTCCAATATTTAAAACTATAAATTTATCAGGGAGCAAGGTCTGGTGAGTTCTCTTCCCTAGAAATACATGTTGGCCTTTATAGTCACTGCTTTTCTTATACCCACAAGAACTACAAAAGATGACTAAATATTGCCTCCTCCTTTTCTCTCCAGCTGTGGAAGAAATAAAGAGAGAATTTTGCTTTCAGGACCAAACAGAACTATTACCACTGCCAATACAGTGTACAAAGCTCCCAATTCCAACATGGATATAAAACATAGTGGCTTGGGAACTGAATCTTTTAAGAAAAGAGGAAAAGCACTTTTGGATCTTGTCTGGCTGGGAATGCAAGTGAACCCCACATATCTGCCTTCCTAGAAGGCAATATAGTTGATACCATCATTGTGATGAAATCACCAACACAGTCATCTGGAAGAAAAGAGGAAGAGTGCAATTTTCATTGACAAAACACAGTGTTTAAGTGTTCCGTACGTAGGTATGGAAAATGGTGCCTTGCCCTGAACAGAACTCTCAAGGAGGGGCTTCATTCCAACTTCCAGACAAGTGACCAGGTCCAGAAGCAAGACAGTGCTTTTTCTTTTATGGTTTAGTCATTTTTCTGCTGGCTGTTTTAGGTGTCCCTTCGTACAGCTGACTGGGAAATCCTTTTGTAGATGCCTAAATCCCACGGGTTAATAAGGAACTTTGGTTTTACTGCCATAGAAGGACCTGACTCAGCACTTCCGGAGCTGAGTCCCTCTGTGCACTGTAGTGTTGACCATCACAGGGCTGAAAAGTCTCTGGGTGTACAATGACTGTGTAGAAGTGCCAAGATTTTTTCCATCTGAGCCTAAATATCTTCTACTCTTGCATAAACTTATAGAGTTAAATTATTTATTGTGAGTTTTTGCAGCAACTAATAATGGCCTTCTTAGAAAATGTAGTTTTGACTTGTGAAATGAGAGGCTGCCTGAGAGTGAATAAAAATGAGGAAATGACCACTGAAGAAAATAGAACAGTGGGTAGGGAATGATTTAGTATGACAATTATGCAAACAAATAATAATCTAAACTACTCAGAAGGTATTTTACCACTGAAAATTGTTAGCATTGTCAACAGTTTTTTGAAATCACAAGCTGTTTGCGGAATTTCTGAATTGCTCCTACTAGGGTGCATATTTCTATGTAAATGAATGCCATTAAACAAATGCTCCTGTGGTGATGATACGAGTTCCTTTCCACATTATCACAAGTTCTTTCCTTAGGCAAACTGCAGGGAGAAAAAAACTAAAAAGCCATTCATATTATTCAATGTCCTATTTGTTCCTAAAATGCAACAAATTTCAAAAACAGTATTTGTGTCTGTATTGGTGTGTGTAACTCTTCTATAGGGCATATGCCTTTCCCTTATTCTTGGAGAATATAGTAAAATGAAGTCCCCATGTTGGTGCTGATTCTTGTCAACCTTGTTATGATAGTGCCTTGTGCTTGTTCTGTTCATGAAATTCAGGGCCTCTGTTACCATTCAAATTAACCAAAACCTGTGAAGACATGGTTCTGAATATTTCAGCACATTTTTAAAACCATGTTACAAGTTAAGTAAAGCTCAAAGTTTCTCTATAAGATTTTCCTATGCCATTTTAAACTCAACAGTGCTCATTTAGGAATTCCTGAAACAGTGTTAGAGCATAAAGGGTAAATACTTTAGATTATGCTGTTGGCAGATTGTGGTTATGTCCTGTTCATAATCTAATACCATTTATCAAAGAATACAAATTTACCATGTGCAGGAAAATCTTGATTTTCCTTGAGATACCCGATATCAGAATTTCCAGGTGTTACGTGCTGACTCTTCTAAACATGTTGCAGACCTTGGAGTAACATGATGGGTTTGGTTTTTTTCAAGATGGTAGACCTGAGCTTAGAAGAAAGTGAGGAGGGACAGACAGGAGGGAATGGGTTTAAAAAAATGTTTCTAACGTTATCTTTTATCTACAAGAAATATCTTGTACCAAATGAACAGTCAGCGGTATCTACAGGAGAGAATACCCTACCCACATTACCAGCCTGCTTGGCCCATATGGCTCACTTTCTTCCTTGCTCCATTTGGCAAAAAAATGTATCTGTTGTAGAGGTTTGTTTCCTTTTGAGTCAAGTAATTTACAAATTTTCTTGATTATGAAAAACCTACATTTTTTAACTAAAGTATAATTAATGCCAAAAATATTTTTCATTCTAAGTGAAAGAACAGCTGTGAAATGTTTAGTTTAATAAGAATTAAGTGGAGAAACCTGAAGTTTTAGTAATGAAACACTGCAGTACTCAGTATTATTACAGTATTTTTTCTGTGAAGTTTCTGTTGGCTGAGGTGAATGTAAAAGTTATGATGATGATACAAAGAATAAAAAGAATTGGTAGATAATCAATGATTCTGGTATTTTCACAATGTAGCAGAAAATTTGCAGCAAATACTGAGTCTTCTGTTACATTTGATTGGCATTCAGAACAAATATTGAAAGTGGAAAATAAAAAGGATTCCAGTCAGATATATACCTGTTTCAACTGAGAAATTTCTGAAAGTGATTTTTTTAACATGATAGTATGATTATTTTTAGATATGCATTATTTTTTTGAGATTTTTATTTTCAGGCCACTTTTAACGTTACAGAATAGGATGTGTAGAAGGAAGAATAAAACCTGTGTATTGTGCTTTCTTGACTCCGTCTCTTTATGCTCTAATTCTTAAATAAAAGCCTGCATTTCAGATTGGCCAGCTATTGTTGATTGAATTCAGTACAACCAGAATTTTTTTTGCAATTTCACGAAAGGTTGTGAAGTAGTCAGTCATAAAAGCAACAAATGTCCAAACAGTGTGTTAACTGTTTAATTCATGGACCGATTTTTTTTTTTTTTTTTTTAAGTAGAAGGTCATGCTGTCCTAATCTCCATTGACAGAAATCTTGGATAATCTTTCACTCAGATACTTTTATATTAGAAAGGCAAATACAATTATATGCTTTCTGTTTACCCAGCTGGAGGTTTGTGTTTACCATGTAGAAGAGGTATCAGGTTGTCTTCTGAGAACCTGCTGAAGTCTGGTTGACACAAACTGGACCTGTGCCTTACTGTCTCCTGGCAAATCAGCATTTATTCCTTCTAGATGCCTTTTATTTTCAGAAAGCACTAAAGACAGCAAGCAGGGAATATATCTTACTTCAGTATCTTTTAAATGGAGATGGTGAAAAAGTTTCCTTTGCTATCTCTATCATCTCCTTTCCACCACCTTCTATCTTGACAGAATCAGTAAGGCTCTCTTTATATATGGACATTTACAGTTGTATCTAAGGGTTTAAGAAAAAAAATATAGTCATCCTGCATCATTTTTGTACACTAAAGGAGCTTGATTGGCTACTCTTCCCCACAGTCCTGGTGTTTTTAGAGAAGTTTCTCAGCAGGAGGTGTAAGGTTTGCAAACTTTGAGGCAATGGCAATGACGAATAGTAGTTTCTAGTGAAGATGTAAAGGCCACATGAATAAAAGAGAAAGAACTGGGGAAAGAAATAGATCTGCTGTAAGAATATTAGAATATAATTCTGGCCTTCACTCAGATCATAGTTGGCTGTTTCAGTTTTCCCCACATTTGTAAAGGATACACTAAGACTGAGCAACTTTTGTATAGAAAGTGTGTGTATCTAATTGTTTCCTTCAAGAATGCAGACATGCAGACATGGTTTTACAAAAAACTGGGGAGCTGAAGTAGATTCTAACTTCAAACACAGAAAGATTTTCCCTCTTTTTGCAGTAAGTCAAGCTTTCAAATCAGAAGTGCACAGTTATTATTTGTGTTCTTTCCTCTATGTGCCTTAAAACATTGCCTTATTTATTGTTAGAAAAATTAGAAAAGCAAGGAAATGTGTAAATAAATAAAGGACTACCTTTATTAGGTAATCATTTTCCTTTGTTTTAATTTACCTTATTTAAGCTATAGTTCATACATGATTTTGGCTTCACAACAAATGAAATGCTCCCCCTTTGAGACCAAGAATCAAAGAGGCATTGTCAGCTTGAATTTGGTCCTAGATTTAAATTTAACAAAAAGGAAGATTTAATTAAACCTAACAGTGGAAGGAAAGCTTTTGTAATTAAAAAGACTTGAACTGTCCCATGTTGGTAGATAAAGATTTTCCTGCAGTCCTTGAATCCCAAATGATGCCACACAAAGAATATGACTTTAAAAGAAAATTGCTTAAATTGAATTAAACAAAAATAAATTGATTTTTGCATTCCAATGCCTCAGCTGTAGAAAATTTAAATCAATATGAAACAAAAATTGAAAACAAAACTATTTTTCTCTTTGAAAAGCAATGGTCAGAGCAGATACATAGAATCACAGAATCCATAAGGTTGGAAAAGAACTCTAATATTGAGTTCATCCTTTTACCAAACTCTGCATTGTCAATTAAACAATAGCAATAAGTGTCAGTCATTAAATATAAATTAGTTTTTAAAGTATTCAATTTAAATAGCTGAAATTTTGTATAATAAAGGCAGAGAAATCGTTCTTGCCAAAGCTTACAGATTTAGAAAAACATTATCAAGGCTAGTTGGTGAGTGTTTTTTACCAGAGACTTGTAGCCTTGTGTTAAACATGCTGCCTAAAAGCTGTCTCTTCTCTTGAAGTTGCCTGCTGATAAAGGGACGTGTTTCTTCTCACACTGAGCATGTTTCTAGTTCAGTCTTCTTTATTTTTTTTGTGTTTAGTTACATAAATATTATAAAGACTTATTTTAATATTAATTTCCATTCTCCTTTAAAAGTAGTTACATACAAGTTGACTAATTCTTCACAATCATGGTGCTATTTGTTCAAATATTTACAAAATCTGGCTGTTTAATTTTCTGATGGTCCCTAGTCTTAGGCACCTTGAATGGAAAGAATTATTTTGACAAAATTTAAGTAATAACTTATAGTAGCATATATTTTTAACAAATATCATCTATCAAAGCTTTTTTTTAAAGGTTAAAACTGGTCTGATGAATCACTCTTCTAGAAAGTCTAAACATAGTGGTTTCTAATTCCCCAAACTCCCTCTAATTCTTAACTTCTAAATTCCTAAATTTCTCTAACGTGTCTACAAACAGATTCACTTGCACCCCATTCTGCCTGGAACATTCAGCCTCTCTTTGAGGCTGAAGAAGGAGTATCCTGTAAGATTTCAGCTTTGAGGGCTCTGGATTTTCAGCACTCGGACTACCAAGGATATTTTGAACATTAATTTTCCTAAGGATTTTGATTGGAAAGAGAATATGAATTTTGACCTTTCTTAAAAATGTTAAGATATTCTTTCTTCTCAATGTGCAGATAACACAGTGAGTTCAAATAAGTAACCTGGAACCTCCACTGAGGAAATAAAGCTCTGTCAAGGAAATCCACTCAGGATTTTTACTTACTTTTACTTTTGGGGTTTGTTTTTTTTTTTTTGTGCAATTCATGTATAACAATGGTTGAATCCTTTGATAAATAACATTTGATATTTTTTAAGTGAATGGGCCACTTATTTGCCTAGGAGATACTTTAGGAATTCATATTCTGCTAATAATAAGTGTGCATTTCACATTGCTGTCATAATGAGGCCAAATAAAATTCTTACCAGGTTTGTAAGGACAAAAGCATCCATAACTATTGCTTTCCTTGGGGGTTCTCCAATCACTGTGTAAACTGAGGCTCCCTCTTCTCCCCATCCCAGCCAGAGATCTCTCATTCCTGACTGTCAGTGACCTTGTAGATGAAGATCTTCTCTCTCATGCACATTCAGTGCCTCTTGCACAGAGGAGAATCTGAGCTCTGGTGTTCTGCTTTGAGAATGGAAACTGTGTATGGTACTTTAGTCCCATAATATGTATTTATCACAGTTTCATTTTGGAAAACCGTATGTATATATTTAATTTTGTATGTGACTAGAATCCTAGTTACACTTTTCTCCTAAAGTGAAGGATTGGAGAAATAAGGCTGGTGGCTGACTTACCCTTCATATTTACCTTTCATCCTAAGCCATTGAAAGCCTTTTATAAGACATTTATTGTTGAGTGCTAGTCAATACACCTTGCTGGCTTCTTTTCTCTTTCTGGAGGAGCTGTGAGGAGTTCTGACCCAGCATCACTTAGAGCTTCTATGTCCTTCTGCTCCTCTCCTTCAGATACTGCTTTCTGATAAAAGCGATCTAAGTTATCTGATATATGATGATTCTATCTGCAATTGGGAACCTTGATTTTAAGACTGTATTATAAAAAATGTCCAGATTAAAACCAAGTTTCTGGTTTACAGATTCGTGAAATAAAAGATGACTGGGAGTCTGAAGGCAATAAGCAAGCAACTGGCTCATGTTCATTCGGTTTTGGTATAGAAATCCCACGATGAGTCCTCTGAGTTTGATGGATTGCACTTTTACTGAAGAATAAGAAAATATGTCTATGTTTGGTACATACATTTGATGGACTTATGACACAATGTAATCTTTTTTTTTTTTCTTTCTGGCAAAGCTGTATAGAATTCATGCTTTATAGAATGAACATTTAGCTACTGAATGAGTAATTAGTATAGCATGGACATTTTCATTGGCCTAGAGGTGAATTTTCAGATGATTTACCTGCAAAAAGGTAGCTGACTCTCTTCATTGCTCAAGGCCTTTGCTTCAACATCAGATATGTTTAGTTTAAGATTTGTAATTATCAAATAGTTTACCTTTACCTAGCAATTACCTACATCTTATTTAAAACATTTAAATTATTTTCTTTCAAAACTACTTTTAGTAACTGGCTTTAATGTCTAATTAGACTGTAATTGCAGTACACATTCAGAAAAGTAAAATATGCAACAGCAAAAGCCCTACCTTGAAAAGGGCATGAATTTTGAAGTAATAGATACAAATAGAAGTGAAACTTATTTTCAATTTTCTCATTGAAATTGAGGGGATGAAGGTCACCAGAGGATTTTTTTTCTCTGAGTGATTCAGATCACACCTCCTAAGGAGCTGGAAGCCTCAGCCCTAAATGATAATGTTTCAAAGAATAAGAGGCAGGGGCAAGTCTCAAAATAAAAAAAAAAAATCAAACAAGCTTTGCTGTAACTGCCTGCTGTAACTGCTGTATTCCTTCAACCCCATATATAGGTAGTGTCAAACTAAAGGAAATGATGACTCCTCACTGACTTAAACAGGTGCAGGATCAAACCCTTTGTGAACCAAATATTCTGTTTAATATGCTGGAAATGTAATGGGAGACACAGACCCCCTGGTCCTAATCAATTCATAGCAGCACTGGATCTGTTTCATTTTTAACAGTATGTGCACTAGGGCATGGATACAGTTTGAGGGACTGGACTGTTAGTGGTTAATGACTCAAAATATTTATCCATTTGTGGAAGCACCAGCAAGCTTTGGTGAAGCCAGGCTTCGAGGCTGACAAGAAGACAGGATGGTGCTCTTTATCATGGTAATTGTCCTCTGCTCAGTTGTAAAACACCCCTCCACACACAGGGGCAGGTGTGATGGGGCATTTCTGGCTCAACTGCACTGACGTGGGAGGCAGCTGTTGTGTCTTAGAAGGTGTCATAAACCATCAAAGATCCTTGAAGTGCCCCCAGACTAATTTCTAAGGCCTTCCACCTGAGGACTGAAATATCTCCCCCCACAGGGGAGGTACCAGGCTCTTCCCACCTGAATCTATGTGTTTATTAACCCATCAGGCTGTGTTTCATTGGCTTCTTCCCCCAGTCCTAATGGATGAAGATCATTGCTTCCACAAATGGCGTCAGTGTAGATCCACTGGTAGTGATTATATACGTGTTTCCTTTCTTTTTCTTCCTTCCTTTTCCCTTATACATTTGCATTTTTTGTGCTCTCATATTGCTTATTACCACAGATAATAATAACTAAAATGGCTATATACCTGCTTTCCATTGCTAACAGATTGTTCTAAAATAAACCCTACATATATATATATATATATATGCACTCATCATTCAGTGTTACTTCACTCTAGTCTGGCCCAAGGCATCTCTTAACAAGAACCTGGATTACTCTTACCTTCTGGGGTGTAACATGCAGATATTTCCCATCCACTAGGATACCAGTTTTTATTATCCTGGAGCTTGTGTCTCCCACAGTATGCCTTTTCAGTTTTCCAGTGGCAGATAGAGCCACTGTGGAAAGCACATTGCTGCCACACGTTAGACAAAGAATTCCTTTTTTTTCTGGCTGCGCTTCGTCTTCTTTGGACCACATTTCCACATGCTGTCAAATCATGGTATTTTCCCCTGTGTTACAGCTCCTTCAGCCATGGATGAGGCCAAGGGGAGCAACTACACTATCAGCAGATTCACATTAGGTCTTACTTTTGTTCTTTAGTGTACTTTTATCTTTCCCCTCTGAATTGTATACAACAAAATAAGTTTAGTCCCAAATGCCAAAAGGTACATGATGAAATGAAAAAGACATTTTTTCTGTGTTGATGTCACTAGTAGCATGACATCAAAAGATAATTTTACTGTGAGAATGACCATAAAGACAAAAATTTGTGTTATTTACTATAACTGTCAAATATATCTTGCGTCTTTTATATCTTTGTTTCCTGTTCCTACATAATAAGGAGACAAAGAAACAGAGTTGTTTGGAGAAAGTTGTTTTATGAACTTGCTTGCAAAGTTTTTCCCTGGTGCTGCAGTTATAGTGACAGTAACTGTCACCTAAAAACAAGTAATATTGGCTCCACAGTCATACACAGATATATGCGCTTTTTTAGGGTTTTTGATCTCTTAATATAATTTAATTTTGGTTATGGTCTAGACAACATAACTTACTGTCCAGGCTTGTGACTGAGTTTTTCCATTAGTGAGTATAAAAATTTAATATTATGGTGCATATTCATAAACCCAGTGTTTTTATCTTTTGGAGGCTAAACACTTACATTAATATTAAATGATGTTATGATAGTGATTTTCTGAATTTTGCAATCCAGCCAAAGCAGAATGAATTTAAATTTTAGTTTTAATTGTATGCTACAAATTTGTTCTCTCTTCTCTCTGGTTTATTTGACACCAGTTAAGATTTTGATGGGATTTTGGATGTTGTCTTTATGGATGCCTCAAAAAGCAAGCTCTTTAAATCTATGAATACTTTTTTCTTAACACAATCATCATCTTGCATGTTGTGAATGAATCTGTCTTTAAGCAAGCAGAAAATAATGCCCTGTTAGTGGCAGAGAAGTGCAATACTTCAATAAGTGGGGTTTGTGTAAAACTCTAGTTAGACTAAGAAAAAAATGCCACTTTCTCAGTCCATCTTCTTTCCAATCATCTCCTCTTTCCCTGCTTTTCTACACATGCTTATCCTAACTATAGTACACAGAACAGATTGCAACACCAAGTATATTTATAGGCAAAGGTTAAAAGGTCATGCTGTCAACATTTGTGGATATATAAAGAAAAATATGAAAATTAGAGATACTTTATTGTTATATTCTTTTCATGAGGAAACTTTCCAAAATAGAATAGATGCTGTCTTACTTTTACAGAAGCAGCAGCATTGCCCCTCGAAGTGACAATAACGTAGGTATGCTTGGGAAGAGAATTAGAGAATTTTCTCTTAGTCAGGATACCCTCTTGGCACTCTTTCCATCTGGGGCTCAAGACAGAAATTTAGGCTGTACTTCTGGCTGAACTAGTTAGTTTCTTTCTTCATGTGACAAGCCTTATTAGTGCAAAGCAGTACAGTTCTCACCTTTTTATGCCAGGAGGAGTGATTCTAGCATATAAAGAAAGTAATATTCCTTTCTCTAAAGAGCTTATAAGCTGACACGTTTGCAACATAATGAGGAGGTGTTCATGTTTAAACAACAGCAGAGAAAGACAAGAGAAGTTATGGTAATGCTTATCTTTTTCTCATTCATTTTGTGTTACAGAGGAGACAGAGGCAATCCTTTAGGACCTTTCAGACAGAGCACACATGATGATTCCAAATTTCAGTTTGAACCACATCTACAACAGCAGGAATTCCTAAGTCAGCAGGAAAAAAAAATGCATATTTAGACTCATTGACTAAGCTATTCACTTGAGGTCTTCAGTTTGTCTTTCTCATTCAGCTACACAAGGAACTTCTAGGATTACGTAGGAAGAACCTCCAGACTAGATATCTAAAACATAGGATTTCATATCTATTTTCTCAGGATTTCATATCTATTCGCTTTTTTCTCCTTTTTTTGTCATGTTTTCTAGAGAACACATGACCAGAACTAAATGCAGCATGACATAAATATTCCACCATAAAATTTAAAAAGTATTCTATGTACAAATATTTTCAGGATATTTTATCTTGCACTTTGTATAACCTAATATTTTTTTCTTTAGCCAATGTTAGCAATGACTTGAAGTTTTCACTGAACTATTGATATTGATGACAGGGTGCTCTTTCTGTATGCCTCCAGTTACTTTATAACCTTCTAGTGTGCATACTCAATATTTTATCCCCTTTCAATGTGCATTACCTTGCATTTGTGAAAAATTGAAGCCCACATGCCAAACATTTCAGCATTTTCATGCTGTTAAGTATTAAGAGCTAAACGTGTAGCGACCAGAGCTGTAAAACCCAACAGGTTTTTCTCTTCAGTTTCTATCTGCTTGGAAGGGGGAAGGAATATTGTGGTTTTGGAATATGTGAATAATGACTACATTCTAGCTTTCAATGCACATAACCAGAGATAAGTAAATAAGTAATACTTTTTATAAACCATTACAAATATTAAGTCTTTGTCACGAATATTCTTATAGAGATTGCAATCGGCACTACATCTAGTGATGCCTAACTCCATGAAACTCTGTTCATCTTGAAGGATTTTCATTTTGTTTACAAATCTCAGAGCCCCTGTTGATGATGGAAACACTGAAGAAATATTTTTCCAATAAAACACACAAAGAAATAGTTTTAATCTTTTTTCATCTCTTTATGTGTCTCTATTTATATTTAAAGATCATCTTGCACCTGGGGCCCAACATTAACAACATGTTGCTAAAACATTCTTGACCATGCTTTATTCTAGTTTGGGACATTTCAGCTCTTTCACCTGAAACAGAATTAACAGGTTAGAAATGTTCAGATTTCTTAGTGTCAGGCTACATGAATTTACTTGACAAGAGGTATATTTGCACAGCTATACCACCTACAGAATTTCTGTCCTTCACACTCTTTCTGGAAGTCAGTGGCAGAAGAGAGATTAGACTAGAAGCAGAGGTCTCTGCCTGACTTGTTGTCTAGGCAGTGGCCCTTTTCAGGTAGCCATGGAAATCAAGATTTGGAATTGGAATGATGACTTAGATGAAACTTCTGCGTGCGTTGTCCTTAAGAATATGAAGTCTTTACTCTGGAAACCGTAAAGACTGGATGACTTCATTCAGGGCAAGTGCCTGGAAAGTCTTTCTTATCATGAATTTCCCTGGAGTCAATTGTCCTGAGGATTTCCTGGGTGAGATAATATTGGCTTTAACCATGTGATAATTTTCAAGAAAATCATGTTGTTTCTACTGCATTAATAAATCTCACTACTTCCCAGAAGATTTATCTCTATTGATATCTCCATTCTTTTATTGCGTCTATATTAAACTTCATTTTTGATGGTATGCTTTTTTCTTCCTTTTTTTTTTTTTTTTTTTCCAAAATATGGAAGAGGTTTTGCATGACTTAAGCTTCTGGAGACATACTAAAGTACGTTGTGAGTTATGCTTTTAAAATACATCAAATAACTTTCATGGTTGAGAATAAGTATTTTGATTTGATGTATATTGCCTTATAAGTGATGATGATTTTATCCCCCTCTTGGACTATTTAAGAGGGTTTTGAGTGTTTTTTGTGAAGTAATGAATCGATCAATTTTCTCCTTCCTGAAGCAATAGTTGATCTTTATGACATAACCTGTCTAGCACCTTGGAACCACTAGAAAATTCAATTGATCTTTGGAAAGAAAAAAAAAATCACCTCTCTTTATTCTAATTCCTCTCAACAGTCACACTAATTTTCACCCAAGGGCAAACCATTTTTATTTAATTCTACTTGTCTTTTCTAATAAATGGGCACATTAACAATGTCCACTAATAGAGATGATAATTTTTCCATTTTAACCTTGAAAGTTTCTTGCCAATTCATAATTCAATCAGAGATACATTTAAATAGTCCATACAGGCATTTCTTTGAAAGCCTGGTAGTTTCCTTTTGCTTCAAAGCAATAAATATTTTGTATTGTATTATCAGGGATAAATGGTGAAACATAAATACTGTAGAAGTCAAGGTGAAAGACAAATCTCTAATATTACAATTCCTAATAAACATAGTGAAAGATGTGACTTTTATTCTAAATGGTTTTAAAAGGTCTTTAGTGCTAATAAATTGGGCTTCTCCTTCCTGGTTCTCCATGACAATGGAGCCACAATAGCAAGTAATGCACCTCTGAAAGAGTACATCCAAACAGTTTCTGATTAAGTCTCTACATTCATGGTTTTTCAGAAGGTTTGCCTTGCACAGAATTGTCTACCAATGTTGATCACCTGTTGTTACTGCATTTGGTGTTCAAAGCTACCTGACCACAACCATTTCCTTCTTGAGTATGGAATCACCCTGGAGATGAGACTTTTGTCATTTTTTACCAGCCCTATGTCTTATATAATGTTCCCATACGGATACAAGCCCTATTTTTATTCCTGCTCATTCTACTGAGCATTCCTTGTTGGTGACCTCCTAGCGCCTGCTACCCATACTTCCACTTGCTGAAAAAAGGCTCAGTGTGAGGAAACTGGTGTGTTCTTAGTCGCCTGAGGCATCTTCTCTGGGAGAATACTCTGAATGGTCTAACACCTGGGCTTCTTTTAGCCTGACATATGACTTCTGAGAAATTTCAGTGTTGAGACAGCTTTGCCTCTGGGAAGCCACAGCTTCTGTGACCAGATCATCTAAGGCTGGTGGAACAGCATCATGCTTGGGCAATGTAACAACCAGCAACAGATGATAAACTTTTGGAAGCGCAGAGTCATGGAAGCCTTCTGTTACCATGAGCTGTCAGACAAAATTTCAGAGCCCAAACTGACAAACCACTTGGTGACTAATGGCTCCTGGAACCTCACAACTTACAGGAAGCTAACCATCCCAAGGTGTGCAAAGTTTGACTGATGTTTCAAAGACGATCCACTGAGCCCTTAATTTTGGATAATACAGGCAGCAGATGCTGAAAAGCACGTCTAGACCTCCACTGTCTATTGCTTCTGCATTGTGGAGGCTCTTGTAGGATGCAGACTCCAGCCTGATGTCTGGTGGCAGGATAGTGACATCTGTGTAGAAGACTGCATGACAACATTGTCCATATCTATTTCCCTTTCTGAATCTCATTCCAGAGATATATAAAACCTGTTCTCTCTATGTTCTCTCTGTTGTACTCCCATTTTTTCCTGACCCCTGTTCTGTATTTACAGGCTTCTGATGTAAAATAAAGAGAATAATAATGAGTTGTTGTCAGAATTTAATGCAGATGTATGATTTCTGTAGTTATATGCCATGGTTTTAGAGGACAAAAATGTGTAGAAGTCTTGGCAGGTCCTGACTATGCAGATGCAGAAGGCAGCAAATCTCTTTAACAGAATGTCTGCCTTAAAAAACCCCATGATTGCATCAACAGTCTCTCAAAATGACAAAGACTCTCAGGAAAGACAGATGCAATTAAGAGACAGACAGCAAAATATCTGCTTATGTTGCAGATGTTAGAGGCTCAAAATCTCCCTTCTACTCATGATCCCTTCAAGAGCTGTAGGATATATTCTTGAACCTGCCAGTGCTGTTCCAGAGAATTAATGAAGACAAGATAGATCATCTGTATCCCATTCTGTTTCATGGTGAAAAACAAACGCTCAGAGTGAAACTCGGCAACACACTGTTTGTGGCAGCAGTGGTCACAATAGTGACACTGCTCACGAAATTTCTTTAAACAGTTTTATTTTTTGCTGTGGCAAAAAGTATTGCAGTAGTGTCAGACTATGAGACCTAAATTCACTTCTTCTGAGTTAATAGACAATAGGCTCTTCTGAATTTATTCTTTCTATATGTGATAACACTTTTTGAAAACCACGTTGCAATTGTCCTGGCATATCTTTCTTTCTCTCTTCTTTAGGTAAGTTTCAAATGTTATCTTTTCTCCTCGAATTGTTTTTGCCAATGTTTTATCTCTACATAATCACAAAATATTTGTTAAACAAAAATTGTCAGACCTTTACAGCTGGACATGTATTCAGCCCATAGATTGTTTTTGGCAACTCTTTTGGAATCTTTTGGCTCAAGCATCATTTTGTTTCTTTTTTTTTTAGCTAGATACCTAGGTAGAATTAGGTGTAGATAATTATATACTGCATAAGGAAATTCAGTTTTTTGAAACAAGGATTTAAAGCGAACAGAGAACCATTTAAGATGTAGGTAACTTTTAAGAGAACGGAATCCAAAAACTGAAAGAAAACTTGGGAAAGTGTTCAGTCGTTTTCTTTCACATAGATCCTATAATGCTAAAACGTTTCATTCGACCAGATCAGGATGAATAAAAAGCAGACGTGTCTCTAATAAAAAACCAGCAAAAACATGTAAAGATGCCTTTGAGGTACTTTTATATTTACATTCTGTTGAATGTTGAATTGTTAGGTAGAATAAATCCCTTAGAGAATTCCTGTGAAGACTTCCAAAGTTACACTTCTGACTAGGGGTTCCTAATTTGAATATTTTTTGTATGAATGACAGAAAATGACAGAAGTTAAGAAAGTTGTTTAGCAATCCTTGCTTTATAATAAAATGAAAGGACAAATACTGGAAAGCCAGGAAGCTTGCTGCTTCATTGCACACAGAGATGAAAACATAACACGATACCTGTTCTTTGTGAGAAATGTATATGTTATTAACTGAAACCCTGCTTTTAGGTTTCTCTCTATATTTTAGCCCTTGGAACACTGTCAGATTCATCTCTGTTTTTAAACAGTACCTACCCAGCCAAAGGGTCCACTTACCCCTGTATAGAGCTCACCTCCATTTTATATTCCTTCAGTTTAATCTAATGAGTAAATAGTTTACAGAGAAAATACCATATTTTAGTACTCACTTTTGCTGATTTTTAGCATTCATTTACCTCTGCTGTAATTTTGAAAACAAATAGTTTTTCCACTCTATTTACTTTTTTTTTTTCCTGGGAAATTTCATAAGTTGGTGGTGGTGGTGGGTTTTTTTGGTTTTTTTTTTTTTTCCCTGGAAAGGTGTGTAAATGTCTAAAACTCTGAGACTTTCAGGATAAGAACAACTTTAAGTGAAGACACTGCTTATTTCTCAAAGTACCACCCTTTTCTGGCTAGGCACATTTCCAAGTGGACATCCAAGCAGTGACCTGAGGAGATTGTTCTCTTTGTGACTGTGAAATTCTGTGTCTAGAGGAGTAGCTTCTGGCCTCTTTACCTCACTCAGTCCTTCCACCTTTACAAGTATACATATTACATCTGTTAAACACACTCAGTTCTCCTGGGTGTTTGATAGCTGCTGAAACAAGGAGGGATCTTTCTCATGGTGATTTTGCCTGGCTTGCCATGTGGGACAGACTGGGATCTCTTCTTTGTAAGGGTTTGCACATGCAGAACTTCAGACTTAAATCTGTTTTGAATACTCCCTTTAGCTGCCTGAGTACTTCTGGGTTTCAGTAAAGTACTGTACCAATTGTAGGTGCATATAGTTGTCCAAACACAATACCGTTTCATACAACTGAGCTAAGAAAGATCACCTACAGAGGCTTTAAAGGCTCTTTATTTCTTTATGCAATCACAAGAATCTACTCCATGAAGGTGATTCAAAAACATAAAATAATGAGAAAAAAATCTCTTGCAGTTGCTAGGCTTTCTAGCAGTTGCTAGGAGATAGGTAGCAGTGATAGCAGTGATTTTGGAAAATAGGTCCCACATTAGGCAAACAAGGACTGATTTTCAAACTTCTAGCAGATTTGTTGTCTGGGTACTGCATGAGCTAATATGCTTCCCTAATGAAGTATATACACAGTTACATAATGACCTTATTAGAAAAAATTTAAATGTTCTTGAGCTTATAAATTTAAAAAAAATTCTCCTTTTACTTTTCCCACTTTTTTTGGACATCCTAGGCTTTAAGAAATATCAGAATCAGAAACAGCAGGAGGACCAGCAGCATTAGAGATAGTATGTTTGACATTTCATTTCAAGCAAGCCAGAAAGGTTTTTTAAATCATACTGTCTGCCTTTTCTCTTTGGCACATCCTTTCCCTTTGATTTCCTTTTCATTCTCCCGAGTTTTTCATTATCTTTCCACTACAAAACATTAGACCACCGTGCTACATAATGGAAATGAAACATTTAAGGGATACTGAGTGCTGTGGCCTCAGTGCAGATCAGAATGTGACTGTGATACATGTAAGTTTAACTTCTTTGAAAATCATACTGCTTTTTGTATGATAGCTGAGAGTAGCAGAACCATACTGGGTTCTAAATTAAATGTGTAGGATTAATGACTTGCTCAGGATTCAGTGAGACTTTTCTATTACTCTGACTGGATTTTGAGTTTATAAAAATTTGTTTCTGCCTTCTTGGGAAAAATTATTAAATGTGTCAGAAAGTCTTCTGAGGTGAATTTTGAACTGCAATGATCTAATTCAAATAATATATTGGATTTCTGTGAGTCTCAAAACCTTTATAAAGTTAAATTTATTCCAGTGAAGATCAGATTTGGCTATGTGTCCTTAACACAACTAACCAAAAGATGCTGAGCATCAGTCAATTAAATGTTTTTATTTTTGAATTGATTTAATGCTAAAGCATGTTTTGAGAATACTGACTTCTAATTTTTGTAGAATAGTTTGAAAAACCTGTAGAATTGAATGCTAATTCATCAACTGTGGAGGCTTTCTGTAGGAGTAGAAGAGAGAGACATAAATGATCCTGCCAAATATGAAAGGACGAACACTGTCTGATATCAGAAAGTTGCTTGCAAGTGCTTTTAGAGTGTTTAATTAAATTGCAGATATTTTATTCTAATGGAAAAAGAAAAAAATAAACCACAAAGTGAACATAATATAAACTTGTATTGGTCCAAAGAAGACTGATTTTGATCAACTTGCAATTAAGTTTTAATTTAATTCACAAATTTATGTTTTAATTAATTTCCTTGGCCAAAATTTCTTCTGTTGTAATCTGAAAGAGAAAACAATCTGAAATCTTCCATCCTTTGCTTTGCCTTAGAAAAAGTGGCTAAAGCTCTGGCTTCCCATCTGAAGACTGTGCACTTTGCAGTTGAAGGAAGGTGAAGTGCCTACAATTCTGGGGATCACCATGAAATGACAGGATATGAAAGAAATCAGTATTCTTGCAGAAACTCTTGTCTCCCTGGGGTCAGGGAGGCTGGAAATTTGTTATCAACCCTGAAACCATTCTTAATGCTGGGCATTTTACAAGATCAAAGGAAACTTGAATTTATCATACTACAATCAGGAAGTACAGGGAAAGGAAATAATACCCCTAAACTTGACTTAAAAGTAGTATTACAAAGTTTCTGTAACCCCCTGGAAAATTTCTTCTTCTTCCAAGCTGGGATACAGAATTCACCTCAAGACTATTCCCTGTATGTTGCTTTACATGAAAGAGAACTGAATTTGGATAGAAAAAACCTTTCTCACATTTCTGTTCTCACTTGTATTTCTTCTGACTGTAACTTCTCTCCTATGCACCCCAGTGTCACGTCTCTTTTACTCAGAGTCTCAGAAGGATCTCGTTTCTCAAGGATCTCTTCTGCCACCACCACAATCCATGTCACATGAGGAAACATTTCGAGAGCAGCTTCACACTACTGAACCCAGACAAGCTCATGAAACAGCTTGACTCTTTTGAATAATTCTTTCCCCAAAGCCAGTAACTAAGGGAAGCTTACACCACCATGGTTTTGCATATGCTTCTACATGTAGTTTCTGATGCACCTACCTGGAACTAATCCTTCTCCAGCATATTGGTGACAGCGAAGTTGAAATTCTAGGCCAATTTAAGGAGACAAAGATCCTTAACAAATTATATATAATGCAATCCTGTTTACAAAAGCAGTTCAGTGTAGCTCTTCAGTGAAAATCACCAGCTATCCCCAGGCTCAGTCCTGTACTGAAAATAAGAGGGCCATATTACAAATATGATAGGCTGAGCAAAACTTTGACCTATTGTGCTCTGACATGAAAGGTCATCTTCATTTTTATAGCTGTTTTTGTAGCACATATCCTAACAGGAATCAAATCTTTTATTTCAATCCTCAGGTCCTCAAACATCAGTGAAGTGAATGAGGTATATTGGTGTACAGTGTTGGCAGGAACATGTTTAAACATTCTATGCTGCATTTTCAATTCCCTGATGAATTCAGTAGCCTTGTTTATTTGAACCATGATCTCTAGCTCCAGTATTCAGCATTGGACAATGTATTTGTAAAAATGGGAATTCAGAGTTTCCTCTTCTATAGAGTTGATGGGTCAGGTGATATAATCACTTAAACCCCCCTCCTCCTATATTTAAATATTATTGCTTTAGAAGGTTCATTCAGGAAGCATTACATGGATTATTCACACACACACAAAAACATTTACACTTTCATAAGCAGTAACAAGCAAATACAATAAGATTGAGGTGATGTATTCTTCACTAAAAACCTTTATGAGATGGTTGATTGTTGCTTTGCCCTCCTAGCCAAAGGTATTACATTTAAGAACAAATTTTTCCCTATTGCCATTACAAGCAAATTATAATGTTTGCCAAATTTGTAGAACACATATAAAGAAAATTATTCAGTGTAACACAGTACTAATATGTAATGAACCACATTTACATTTTTTTCATTAGCTACAGTTCCCATATTTCTTCAGCAATATCTTAATTATTTTTGGAGGATAATGTTCTACTTCTGCATAAACACCAATGTGAGTTCAGAATTACAGTGTTTTTAAAGAAACCTGTATTTCGACATGTGTATTTGGAATTGTATTGAGCCAGTTTGACTAGATCTGTAATTATAAAGAGAGATGTAGTTGAAAGATTTTGAACAATTGACTACATGGTTTTTAACCATGAAGAAATCAGATTAATACAGAACCTGCAACGAAGTATAGATAAAACTAAGCAGTTGTTTAAAACTGAAGCTCAGGTTGTGATTAAGGATGAGCAAATCATCTCTGGTCCCATTTAATCTGCCCTTTCTGCTGTAGAAAGCACTTACCCACAAACGTTCTTGTTTTACTTTTTTTTTCCAAGGAAGATGGAAAGCAGGGCACTGACTAAATGTTATTCCTTAATTCCTCTTGATGACTCAAAGTTGTGTTTTATTCATCCTATAAATAATTTATTTTCTTGATCCTGCAATAAGGTAATGCTTCCCTCTTCACACTACCATTCACCTCTGGTTTTCTTTGGAGATGAGGTTTTCTGTGCTTACAACACCTGAGGATAAAACACTGTTTTCAGTTCCAGCGTACTTGCATTGATGTTGTTAGCCTTATCTGAGCTGAGTGCAGTTTGCTGGTATCAGGAAAATAGTCTAGGGAAGCATGACTTGTACCTTGCATGCTTTGTTTTAAAATGGTTTCTGAGGCATTTGCTAGCCTCTGCTTTCAGACACAGTGTTCTGTGTCAGGTGGGCATATGGTCTCATATGGGGTTGTTGGTCTTTCATAGGTCTGACAGGATGGGCCAGGGATTTGTCACTTAAATATAACATTAGGTTGCTATGCATTTAGGTTACCCTATGTCCTTTACATGCACATTTCATCTCCAGGGAAGTTGTCACAGCAGAAGCCTGACAGATTTCACTAAGTGTTTGGACAATGGCACATGGTGAGATTCTGGAGGTTGTCCTGTACAGGGCCAGGAGCTGGACTTCATGATCCATGTGGGGTCCTTCCAAATCAGGGCATTCTATGAATCCGTGATGTGATTAGGGGTAGAAGAGTCCACCTGAGAACTCCTTTTTCTTCAGAGATGCAAGGAGGTGAGAGCTGGAAACTTAAGGCAAAAGAAGTGTTTTATGCAGGTCTTAGTACCACTTAACAAGAAGATGAAGCTCCTTAGACGCTTGTACTTTTACTCTGTCTATGACAGTCTTTTGCCACTGTCTCCTCTCCCAGCTTTGGTCCTGTTGCTTGCTCGATCTGTGTCTTGCTTTACTTTAAACTCAGGAATTTAAGTGGATAAATTGTTTAATGTCTGAAGGATCATCTTGAGTTATCTGAATTAGAAGAATCTTTAACAAGGGGCACTTTTTCCTGATCTTGCCATAAAGATATTAAGCTCATAAGACAGATTTTCTTCAGTCAGAGCAAGAGAAGACTTCTACTACACAGTTTCTGCTCTGCAGTGAAGTTAAGAAAAAATCCTCAACTTCTCAAGTAGAAAGAAGCAAAGGTAAGCACACCTCCCATCAAAACTCAAAAATATCTGAGGAATCATCAAGGTGTTTTTCTTCACAAACCAATTGGTGCAGATCTCTAGGCTAGTGCTGGGTTGTGTATTCAGATGATAAGATTAGGAATCTGTGTACTTTTCCTGAATATATCCCATAAACAGGCTTTGAGCCTTCCAGAGTATTTCAGAAATGCTAAGGATGGATGACTATACAGGGCTGAGAATATGCAGAGCAATTCTAGAGTCTGCATACCTACTTAGTATAGGAAGGAATCTTGTTTAGGATAGCTGCATTTTAAAAAATATTTTTCCTAGATTGTTTCTATTACTCAGCCCCCGCAGCATATCAAATATATGTAAAAAGAAATAACACAAGCTAATCCAAAGGAGCTATGTCAGCACACAGCAAAGAATTGATAAATTTTGTTGACAGGCAAAGCCTCAAAATAACTGCAAAGCAGAGAGGTTAACAGAGCAGTAAAATCTGCTTTCCAATTGGTTTGTAATTTATTTCTGATTTTATTTGTAAAACAAGTAATGATAAAGTGACTGTAGCATTCCTGTTATGTCTAGCTGATATACTTTGGCCCCAGCACAAGAAGAATAGCAGAGCTATAAACTTAAACAGAAATTTCTTGTCAAAGTTGACAGGTTAAGGAGATAAGCTGGTGCAATTAAAGAGAAAGTAGATAAGATAGTATATTCTATCACAGCATGAGCCAAGATTTTCAAGTTGATTCTCAAGGGTGAAAAAATAGAAGATTGCATGCAACTGAGGGACCTGTTCACCTGAGTGTAATTGCCATTGGAACAAGATAGGCTATCATAAAAACATAACAAACATCTGCTTTGTTGGTATTATATAATTTGTATGAATGTCAAATATTACAATGAAATCTCATTTCCAGCCTTGGCTTTTTTGCTATTTAAAGTGACTCTTCTTGTTTTGACATACTAAACATCTAAGCTGACCTCCTTGATACAGCTCCAAAGTGCATGCAGCAGAGGAGCTGAGCTCTGGCAGCTGGACAATCACATGATGGAAACCACTGCCCTGGTGCAACTGGGAATTGCTTCACATGGCACAATGAACACATCCTACTCTTGTTGTGTGTTGAGACACAGAGAAAAATTTAGTAGTAGCAATTCTATTTCAGGTTATTCATTCATAAAAACCAACTACTTTGAACCACTCTCACACCATTTTCAGTTGTCTGCCTTGCACAAGCTGTTTGTCCACAGTAAGAAGTCAACATACTCCTTTCCTGTGGAAGACCTCCATGAAAAAATACAGTTGCACGCCAAATGCAGCTGAGAAAACAGAATAGAAGAAAATACTGGTGAAATGGCAACAGGTGGAGAAACAAGTTGCAACATTCAGATAGGACTGATTTTTTGGGACGTGGTATGCCACTTGACTAAAATTTTGAATTTTACTCTATTTACGTTTCAAGCTCCCTGACGAAAATCACTACAGCTCTGGACTGTTTAAATGAGCTAGGATCCAGGAGCTGTCAGTGTGCCAGAGATTTGACACAACTTCTTTTCACAACTGTGTTTTTTCTCAGTAAATAAGTAACTCAACAGCTTATTCACATTTGAGTGTTAGCTATTATGAGTATAAATTTCTTTACTTAGAGAGGCTGAAAATATTTGTAGACAAACACTGCTAGTTCTAAAAGCTCTAGCTTACAGCACGATGATGTAAATTAAGATAACAAGGCATCTCAGAAAAAAAAAAGAAATTAAAAAAGCATTCAGGTTAGAGGAAATGAACCTAGTGACTGCTTCTTGTTTCTTTGTTCTTCATCCAATGTTTTCTCTCAAGCAGACACATACCCCAGCTTTTGAACTGGCACATCTAATGGTTTGCACTGTCTCTGTGTGGTGGTCTGGCCCTGACAGCAGACCAGCACCAGCAGAGCTGCTCTTCCACCCTCCTCAACAGAGAAGAAAAAAATAGGAAGAATGAGAGAAAAACACTCAAAGGTAAAAAATATAAACAGTTGAATAAAGGAAGGTAAGATAAGGAGAAGGAAAAAAAGCCAAACCACTTACCCCTCCCTCTTCCAGACAATGAGCCTCTAAAGAGTGGTCACCTCAAAAGCCACTACAACAATCCTCTATTTCTTTTTTTTAACACTGGGCATGATATTGTATGGAACATTCCTCTGGCCATTTTGAATCATCTGTCTTGGCTGTGTCCCCTTTCAGCTTATCAATTTTTTCATAGAATTATTCCCTCAGTCAAATTCTCCAAAGGATGCTGTTTCATCCATAAAAGGAAAATGAATTCCAACCCAGCTAGACCCAGTAGGCTCTAGTATGAGTCCAAAGGGTCTGCATATGACTTTAAGAATTGTTGATTTTGCTGATGTCTCAGAAACAGGTACGTGATGGATGCAGCTCATATGACCAAACGAAGATACCTCTGTACCAGCTACATATAACTGCTTCTACAGTCAATAATGTCAAAAAAGGTGCCTACAGAGAATAATTTGGCTGGCTGACTTTGGGAACTTCATTCACCAGCTCAGGTAGAAGCAGTTCATACCATTTGTGTCTGGGAAGTCAGACATGAGGCCTATAAGGCTACATGAGGTCTCAAGTATTAGACTGTCCTTAGAGCCCATCAAACTCTGTGGCAGCTGTTTACTTAGATGGGAGCCTGCCATAACTATCCTCTGCAAACAAAGAAAGTCCCCAAACAACTTTCTCTTTAACCTCTCAGTTCTTCAGAAAAATGTATCTGGAGTTTACTTCCATGCTAACAATCAGCTCCAAAAGTTGCAAACGTTGGGAAGGAAACAAAATGAAGGAATGACACCTATGAATCTGAACAAGCAGTAGGAGAGAAATTCATCCCCCTTGACTGGAGGTAAGCAAGGTTGTAGGATGCCTTAGTGGGTGCCTGAGACCTTGTGATTCTGTGAGTGCTATCTGGGACTTTGTGTCCTCAGGCTGATTTATCAGCTTCTGTCAGCAGCAGATGTCTTTTTAGGAGCCTGCAGAGACTGGAATGCAGCTGTGAATCCCTTGGCCTTGGGAAAACTTGAAGGGCAGCAGAAGACATGACACAAACCTTGTGAGTGATGGATAACAGCTGGTTTGGGAACTGGTTATGAACCTCTACCAATCCAGATGGAAATCTCTCCAGGGCATCTTTGAGTCTGTGATTAGCCATTCTCTGACTGGCTAAAAACATGTTTCTTCTTTCTCTGTTTCTCTTTTTTTTTTTTTTTTATTTTAACATCCTGAGAAACAGGTATGTGATGTAAGGCGCAGTATATAGGCTGGAAAGAAAGTTAGTGAAGAAGGAAAAGCAAGCAGTAATGAAACAATAAACTGAGTTCAAAGGTGACTGACTTCCAGGATTCAGGGGAGGCTGCCCACCTGCCAGGCAGAGACCCCGTGGTGCTTGGCTTGATTGTCCTAGACTCTTCTGCTGGGTTTTTTATGGCAAATCCTGGACACTTCTTATGGGAAAATGGGAACTCTTAAATTTTAATTTTTATTTTACTTTATAAATTCTTGAATTCAATATCTTGTGTGGCAGGAATACAGCTGGTACAACAACAGAATAATAGAAATTTTTTTTTTCTGCCTTTTAACACTTAATATCAAATTTATTTTTTTAAATAAAAGCAATGACATAAACAAAAAATTCAATAGGGATGTCATAAATATATCCAAAGCCACATAATAGATAGATACTTTCCATGGTTTCTGAAAGAAAAAATCAAGCAGAAAAGCGTAGCATTACATAGCAATATCTGACATAGTGTATGCATAAACTGAATATAGCAATTGTTTAAAAATTTTAATTGTTCTACCACAGAAGAAGGTAATTCATTTGAGAAAGAAATTCTCCTTTTCCCCTTTGGAAAATTCCTTAATAGTGTTTAAAATAGTAATGGAATAGAGGGAGCTCAGAGTATATTTTAAGCAACAATTTCCATGCAAATATAGTTAAAGCCTATTCAGTTATGCATTTCTGTGTATCTATCATCAATGTATTTAACTAATGTTGGTCCCAATATTTCATTTTCATTGATCAGTGGCATTTAAAACAAATGTGTTCTAAATACTGGTGGAATTATTTTCCACTTGAACCATAAAATGTTGGCATATAAATTCAACACTTTTCAAATCACAGCTGAGGTACTGCAGCAAAGTTACCTATTCTTGCTCTATGAGTAAAATTCTCTTTTCTTCAAGATGATTAAAGACTTGCCTACCTGACCTTTGTTGTTTGCATGCACTTCTTGGCAACAGAGATGTTTCTGAGATCTGCCAAGGGTCTTTCATTTTCCATACCAGTCCTAAAAAACATGGAAAAGGGATTATGGTCCTTGAGGAACAGGAGTGAATAACAGAAGAGATGGTAAGACAGTTTCAGCTGAAGCATGCTTTGACTTTACTGGCAAACTGATTGTGCTGATTTCAGAAGTTTATCTAAAATTCAGCTCTATTTTTATTGGTTTTGTTTTTTTGTTTAGAGAAATAAGTAATGTCGTAACATTTCCTGGGCTTAGTCCTCCTTGAAATGGAAAACACAGAGCTGAATTTGAATAATTCAAATAATCAGTGTCTCCTTTACTGACTGTATTGTATATGTGAGCTTAAAGCTGAGTTTCCAGACTGACAGCCAGGCTGTTGCCAGTTCTGTAGGTATGATCTGGCAATAGAGAAATGCCATCCTCAGGGCTGTCAGTTCAACATTTGAATAGAAACAGGACTCACACATATTTAAAGGACTGTACTCTGCATGCATTTTAAGTACACTGTACTATTACAGAGTCTAAAGGGCAAGATCAATCATTTCAGCTGCTCTCACCTGATGAGCTGGAGTCAGTGTCAGGGTTTCACAAGAACTGTTCCCCTTAGTGTCTGGGTGAGAAGAAGCCCCAAGGCCAGATATCCTATTTTGGCAAGGTTCGTTAACAAACTACGTTTAACATAAATAATCCCAGTAAATAGTTGTAGCAATTACATTTTTTTACAGATATTTTGTAAGCTGCCTAATTAAGATATAAAATTTCTAGCAAACTGTCACTCATCACCAAAGACAATCTGACCTGTGCCACTTATATTTTCTGTTAACTGGCAAAACTATGGTCTCATCCCAAATCAAAACCAAGTTTTATGCATATTCTTCCAATGTAATTCATATACATTTAGTGCCAAAGGGAAATATCAATATGAAATTAAAACATCTCTATAATTCCCAGGTCTAGTTGTGTGATTCAGTCAATTAATGGGAGAGAAACTTGCACTAAAGTGTTCTCAAAGTTAATAGCAGATGATTATTTGATTCTGTCATCATTTTTAAAGCACTTGGTATATCACTCATAAAACCCATCAAGCAAATAAAAGCTGTGGTGCTTCTATTTTCTGCTTGACGTTTTAAGTATGTATCTCTTTATTTAAATGTCCACACACTTTTTTATTGCTCTGAAATAACACAGTTGCAACCAATACATTAAAACCCATACATTAAAATATGAGAGATACAAATTTAAACCAAAACAAGGACATCTCTAGTGTAGGTTGTCACTTCAAGTGAGCGGACTGACAGTTGAAATGAGACATTTTTTTCTTTTGTCAGATCTTGTTAGACCCTTAACGTAAAATTAATGTACTGTGAAGTAATTTCTTTAGTTTTCATTGCTTGAATGAAATATAACTGGAATGGCTATGATGAAAACTGAAATTAACAGAAAAAGGAATATAAAGACTTGATATAATGCCTGTCCCTTGAGGCCATGGAAAAAGTAGCCCAACAGCTATGTTTTTTGTGGAAAGCATGAGTCTTCCGAGCAAAATGACTCTGTGCATTCCTGTTCTATGTTTGTACGGAAGAAGATTTCACTGCTGAAATGAAAGCCAACAATAATGTCACTTCCTGCAGGTGGATTTGAAAATCATTAACTAAAACAAGCTTAAAATATTTGTTAATGTGATAAGCACTGTGGTCACAGTTACTGTCAGCCGCAATATTTGTCTTACTTAAGTAGAATTTGTGAGGAAAAAGATACATTTAATGATGCTGCTGAATATGTAGCAACATTGCCCTATAAAAGTGCTAGTTGTGGTGTTATTATCTCTGATGAGAATGCAGAGCAATGAGGATGCATATTGGAGAAATGCTTCGTACTTAATGATGTGAAGTTAGTATGAGATTTCAACACTTTGCCAATAGAGCTGTGTTTATTTTTAAAGTCTGTGCTACTGTCTCTCTTTTTCCAAGTGTGTATTTGTGTATTTAAATAACTTGCTTCATAAGGTCAAAAATGTCAACATTCTTCATGGTTAAGAATACTAAAAGTAATGTATTTCCCTTTTGACATGCTGGTATATGTCAGACAAGCTAATTTGTTATTTCCTCTTTCAGTATTTACCTCCTTCTAGTGAACAGCTGATAATATCTTCTCATTTTTAAAGCCTTACCAATCAGAGGGTTAACCTGCAATAGTGTCTTCTTACTCTGTCCTTTTTTTCCTTCTAAGAACTCTTTTATTTTATCCCCTCCTGATTATAAATTGTCTTCCATTTTATCATGTCGGATTAGAACTGCCTCCATATTCTCATATGTATGTTTTATATATATATATAAATATATATCTCTATATAGTAAAATCTATATATTATATATATATCTATATATATANTAGTATAATATTTATATTATATATAGTATATATATCTATCTATGTAATATATCTATATCTATATCTATATATAGTAAAATATTGGGGTTTTTTTGTTATGAAAAATTCCTTTTTCCTTTTCCTTCACTTTTTCTAGGTAGTAGATAATATTCTTGATATTGAATCACATAGTCAACAAGGGTCAGCATTAAAACGTTATACATTGTTGAAATGCAAACTTGTCCAATATTTTTACAGGATGATGGTAGAAGTTGCTTTACGAAAATATTACAGTCAGATGATAGAATAGTAAAGCGACCCTTCACACAGCAGGATTGACTTATGAGCTGATTAGCTTAATAGCTAATTATTAGCTTAATTAGCTTGTATTATTGCTTATTTGATAGTGGCAGAAATAGCAAAATATGCTTGAAATTATATGCCCATAGTTTCTATTTAAATAGGATAAACATTATTATAAAAATATTGTCATTTCCATTGTGGTAAAAAAGTTATGCAGAAAAGATTTATTTTAATTTGTGTCAAAATTTATAGTTACTGGGAAGCTGCAAGAGAAGTGATTTTGCACAAACACAAGAAGACATTAAAAATACATAAAATAATTTAAGATTATGTTTTACCTTTGCTCAGTTATGATAGTAATTGTCTTCACACAGAGGAAATCTATTTTTGCGCTATGAGGTCATTATAAGAATAAGATTAAATTATAGTAATTAGACTGGATAAGAAAAAATGGGGAAAATTACACTGTACCAGAATAACTAATATTTTGCAGCCCTGAGGAAAAAAATAGTGGTGTTTCTATATATATATATATTTTTTTTTTTTTTAACTGACTTTATAGTTGGCGAAGCAAATGAAAATAATTCACCCTTTTCTACACAGGAAGATCTATTTCTTAACCTGTAAGAACTTCTGCACATTTTAAAATCTTAATATCTTATACTTCCACTTCCCTTAAAAATAAAATTGTGGTTATTACCAGCCAACTTATTAGATATACTTCTTTGGTCATTTTAGTAACAGGTACAGAAAGACTCTGAATACTTCTAAACCATTATTCCATATTTCAGGATATCAGTCTCGTATTTTCAAGTTTGCACAGAACAGCACATTTTTCTTCCTGTTAAGTGCTAGCATTTTACTTTTTCCCTCAGCTCTAAAAATGCTCTCAGAAGTTCTGATTGTGCTTGGTACCAAAAGAAAGGGTGAGGAACTGAGACCAGACTTCAGTGAAGAACAACATGTGATAAATTCACTAGGTTGCTTTGAAGGTTGTCTTGCCTGCAATAGTGTTTAAATACTAAGGAAAGAACCATGTTGTAAAATGCTAAATATATGTTCTATCTATATGGACTATATGACCTCCAGGGGTACATTCAATCTGATTTATCCCATGGTACTATAAAATATATATTAAACTATCAACAAAAATATGATTATATATTTATTTTACCTTCATTAATTTCACATGGTTTATATTAATAACCTTAGATAGGGAATTTTAAAGCAGTTAAATACTGCATATTGCAAATCAAACACTGAATCTTTGGTTCCCCTAAATTGTCCTTAATTGGCTGTAAATACTGTGGTTGACACTTATTACCTTACTTTTGCATGAGGTGGTGTGCAAAATGATTGAACATTGAAGATAAACTGAAGCTGTTCACCAGC
Source organism: Irena cyanogastra (assembly GCA_013397155.1). Lineage (NCBI taxonomy): Eukaryota > Metazoa > Chordata > Aves > Passeriformes > Irenidae > Irena > Irena cyanogastra. The sequence goes on along the minus strand of VWZV01009141.1, from coordinate 415,571 downwards.
TTCATTTAGGATAAATGCATATTAAGTCAGAGGCACCAATAAATGATAGAATTGCTAAAATATTGACCAGTGTTTTAGTGTTTCTACAGTTTAAAACACTTTTTCTCATTCCACCCAGACATACACAGTTAACTGAAAAATGTGCAGCATGGTTCTGACCAGAATCAGTCATACTGATGTCAATAGAGAAACAGTGGTGGAAAAGTGACAGTGTCTGAATGCTAATTTTCAAGTTTTCTTTATGTATTAGTTTGTTTTTCCTACATTGGTCCATTGAGAACGTGAGGCAGTAGGCTGCCTGCCGCAGTCCTCGCGGGTCTTCCAGCGGTTACCTCCACTAGGAATGGGTCTTCCCAGGCTGACAAAAGAGAGGCAGATCCCACCCTTGAAAGTAAGCTTGATGAGATCCAGCTGGCAGTGCTTGAAAGGGAAGTGATTTTCCTTGCACAGGCAGGCTGACATTAATAACCTCCTTAACAGCTGTTGAACAAGAATGACCAAGACAGCGCTGCGCCCAACCAAGCAGGGAGCCTGCTCACAGCTTGGCCGGGTGCTCTCCTCAATGGGTGTAAACCTGGCGGAATGGCTGGGCCTGGGGAATGGTTGTGAGCTGAGCTACATTCAGCTGCCAGTGGGGTTCCCCAAGGCTCAGCACTGGGGGCAGTTCTGTTTAATATCTTTATCCCTTACCTGATGGGGTGGGATGCATCCTCAGGGAGCTGGCAGGCAATTCCAAGCTGAGCAGGAGTGTTGATCTGCTGGAGGATGTGAAGGCCCTGCAGAGGGATCTGGACAGGCTGAATTGATGGGCTGAGGACAGCTATATGAGATTCAACAAGGCCGGGTGTTGGGTTCCTGACTTTGGTCACAACAAGGTGCGTGGTGAAATAGGACATGGAGATGCTGGTTAACAGCCAGTGGAACATGAGTCAGCAGAGTGCCCAGGTGGCCAAGAAGGCCAATGACACCCTGGCCTGTCTCAGAAACAGAGGAACAGGCTGTCTAGAAAGCTGTGAAGTCACCATCCCTGGAAATGTTCAAAAGGCATGTGGATGTGGCTCCTGGGGACATGGTTTGGGGGCTAACACAGGGGTGATGGGTTAACAGTGGACCCAATGATTGTAGAGGTCTTTTCCAATTCGAATAATTCTATGTTTCTATAATTAAGTAGGCTGGAGGACATTACACACATTTGGTTTTTTTCCAGTGAGGAGTGGGATTGTGCTTTTCCTGATGAGATCCCATTCTGGACGTCTGCATACAGTTTTTCACAAATACCTCTTGTCAGTTTGCATTGTTAGCCTTAAGGCTGTAGTATTCACTATGTTTCCTAAACTATTTGCTGGTATGCATGCATGACTAAACACTTTTCTATTTGTAGAACAGAAGGTCTTGCACTTCAAGAGCATTAAACAGTCTAAACAATGTATATAAATTTTCCAGAATAAGTCAGATCTTGCAGGCCAACAGCTTAATATATATGAATAGTATTTAATATAAAAAATAAGCATAAGAAAATATTAGTCTGATGTTAATTGAAATTACTGAAATCCCCAAAAAATCTATACAGAAACATATCTGTTTGTCACTGTGCTATCAGAAACTACATAATAGTGCAACTGAAGTTGAATGTAGATGACATTATAGTTTATGTTCTCCTGAAGATTACCATTTTTATAGCAGATAGGACAGTGATGTCTGGTCTGCAGAGAGAAAAGGACAAATGCACATATTTCAACTTCTTCAGCAAAATTTCATATTTGACATGAATATAGGACAGAGATCATATCTGATCAACATCAATGCTTGTTTCTGCTACCATAAATCTATAAAAAGTTTTCAATATGTATTGCTGTAGAGCAGAAATCCGGTCAGAATTTCTCACAGAAGAGAAAGTCTTTCTGCACAGAGTTTCTTTGCCATATCAAGGTTCAATTTTTTATTTTTCTCTTTATGGTTGTACAGTTTATGTAGAAAGATTGCTGCTGCATCTGAAGAAATAATTTGCTTTCTGCTAGCCAGATTACCTGAGGTCCTTTTAAACAAGCACGGTTAAAGAAGAAAATTTCTTTATTTTAGCAAACTCGAGGCTTCATTTCTTCTTGACTATGAAATTGGGAAAAAGTTTGCAAGGCAAAAAACCCTACCCAAACTAGCAAAGTACAGTTCTAGATCACTCTTAAAAGCAAAAATCTTCTTTAACTATTCCAGAATAACAACTTGGCTCAGCATGTAAATCATGAGAGTTCTCTTTTTGCTTCTTTCCCCATGAGCTGTCTTTCACTGAAGCACTGTTCAAGGCCACTTTGACTCCTCAGTTGTAGTGATATGATAACATGATATGTCAGCATCTTTATTAATTTTGGATGCATTTCTCCTGTAGTCCAAATCCACATAAACGTGAAGGCAGCAGAAGCAGGGAGCCTGGTTGTGGCTCTCTGGACTCTCATTTACCTCATTTTGGTAAGGCACTGTTCCTCTGTGATTCACTGTTTCCTATTTACTATCCTGGAGCATGATTTCCAACTTTTCAGCTCTTATTTGCAGAGGATTTGGGGCTGTGAGCATGTTAAGAGCCAGACCTACTTGCAATAGGTTTCTGTTAGCAGCCATCTCTGTTAAATGAAGATAATTCTGTGTGTTCTTTGGCTGATGCAGAAGCAGTTGCACAGAAGCTATATTTCTTGATATTTAGAGACTTCAGCCAAGCAACTGTGCTTTGTTTAACAATCCTCTGAGGCTCCTGATGTAAATGCCTTTCTTCATTTTCAGTAGTATTTGTATACACATTTGCATACACAAATAATTGAGAAACTAAGTTAATGTAGGCTAAGTTAATGTAGCCATATGATTCTTAATAAAGGCATTCTTGATTCACTCTGTCGGTTGAATACAGAGGCTGACTTTTTCTGCTTAGTTTCTGCAACAGTACAGAGTTTTCCATGATGAGTTAAGAGTGTATTTTAGATTCTGCTACAAGAATTTATCTTTTTAAAATGATACTGGTCATTTCAATGATTCTGTCAGATAATTATTGCGTGTCTTCCCTGCCAGTAATGGGCACCACAGGAAATAAAACTGCAGTACAGACTTAATAAAATCTGAATGACAAGGTCATTGGAAAGTTGAATGCTTTTTTTTTCCTTATTGGCAATGTGCTCCACAAAAAAAAAAAAAACTAAATTCAAATGTAAGATAATGTACACAATCATTTGCTCAGTTTTTTGTTTCATTAATCTGATTGCCTATTAGTTACTTAAGAGCAGTAGCCATTGTAAAGTGTGCATTGCTGAGATCTCCAGCATTTTTCAGAGTAAAATCTTGTTGTGTCTGCAGTTCAGTATCTGTTTATTTTCAATTTTTATCCGTTAATGCCATACGCACATTTAATATATTCAAAGGCTATCTTCAATCACAACTCTTCCATTATTAAAGCCCTAAAATTTAAATTACTGACAGAAATTTCATTTTGTGTGCCTGTAACTTGCCTCATATCTTCATTTTCTGCAAACAAAAATGAAGCCAGCACAGCTCAAAGGCCTAAAGTCTTTTGTTTGAACTAAAGGAATAAAAGAGACAGTAACTTCATCAAAGGCCAGATCTCCCCTCCTACCCTTTTTGAGCTCAGAAAAAGGCTGACTTGAAGGAAAATCTCTATTAGGTTGCTATGAACTGCTTTTGAGAAGAAGGTATTGCTCAAATCTATGGGCTGTCCCAAAAGACTCCAGGACTCTGTATTTTTGTCCTTCTAACTCATGTTGGTTTTTGTAAGTCAACTTTTGTCAAGTTACCTTGTTGTAAAGCCCTGAAGATGTACAAAAAAAGAAAAGAAAAGAAAAGAAAAGAAAAGAAAAGAAAAGAAAAGAAAAGAAAAAAGAAAAGAAAAAAAAAAGAAAAAAGAATTTTGTCTATGATTCAAAAGGTTTGGGCCTGTGTGAGCACCATAACCTAGAAAAGAGTCCTCTTCTCTTCTCTTCTCTTCTCTTCTCTTCTCTTCTCTTCTCTTCTCTTCTCTTCTCTTCTCTTCTCTTCTCTTCTCTTCTCT